>OZ012741.1:535959430-536549430 GCA_963859935.3 Lathyrus sativus
TCTTTTAGAACATCAATAACCCTTCCATCTTTTTCCGGCATTATTTTTGAGAGTACTCTTTGAATTGTCATTCGCGTGATCAAATCGTAGAGTTGCTACGAGTATTTTCAATTCCGAGAAAATTCATTAAGGTAAGGGTTTTTTTCCATGTAAATTTTAAACTAGATTTGAGTTAGAAAATAGATAAATATTATATAAGTATTTTGTCTTAGAGATTTAATAACTAAAAATTTAAATTGAAAATAATATATTTGTGCCTATTGTTCATATACTTCAATGCACTTTTAGTTATATTCTAGTAAATAATAACATGTGAACAATTACTTAACTGAAATCATAGTGAATTAATTATTGTTCTATTTTAAATTTTATTCATTTTATTTTTTGCATTGAAGAATGCTGGAGTAAAGTTTATTCATTACTATTTTATGATATTGTTCCAGTGATTCTTGTGCTTTAATGGAATAGGTGTCCGGTTATCAAATTAATTTATGCTTCATTGTAATTTTTTTTTGCTTTAATTTTGTTTCTGCTTTTGATATAAAATATTAGGGTGAGTTCATGACCAATATATGATGCATGCCGCATGAAATATGTTATAGCAAAAAGAAAAAAATTACCTACAGAATTAGATGCACATCAATGATATAACGCCCATATAAAATGTGAACCGAAAAGGAAAAAAAAATTGTTGTGACATCACCACGTGAACAGTATAATATGCTGAACTGTTAAATCAATATATAAATTGTGTGTGTCTATGTTTTTTTTTTTTTTTTTTTTTATTTTAAATTTTGTAAAAGAGGAATAAAAACTATTTTTATTTTATAGTTTGCTTTAGTGGTGAATAAATTTTTTGTATAGTTGTCTTAATAACGGAGAATTATACTTTTGTTTTTATATGCATAATATGTCATATGCATTTTAGTGTGTGGTGTTTTATGTTCTCCATTCATATGAGATGATTTCTTTCTAGTGTCTAGTGGTGGCTTTATTATATTTAGATAATGTAATTTTAGGAACATGCATATAAATGGTGTAAAATTAATTAAGATTTTTCTAGGTTGCCTTCACAAAAAGATGAGTAAACTATCCATTATGACGTGAAGTCATTATGCGTAAATGAAAAAATAAAATTTTATTTTTAAATTAATAAATCGATATTAAATAGCTGTGTATGGTTAAAATTATTAATGTTTCTTATCATTGGAATACATGTGTCTTATTTGATTGAACATATGTCAAATAGATAAATTACCCATGTTTTTTTATGGGGTAACCTAGGCCTTACCTATTTATTATTGATAATTTTGGTCTCTGTGGTTCGATAACTCTTTTTACTACTCTGCACAGTCGTACACTTGTGGCGTCTCAAGTTTTTGGCGCCGTTGTCGGGGATCAACTGTGTTTCATATTGAATTTATGTTTAGTCACCATATAGACTTGAGTTTTATTTTTCTTTTTATTTTGACGTAGTTCTTTCGCTGCCCTTGTATGCACCTGTGAACAAAATCAAGCGTTTCTTACGTGAGAGTTGCTGAAATCTAAGACAGCAAGAGATGGTTAATTCAATAGTTGACACTAAGCCTCTTAAGGATGATGTGATTCTTAATGAAGAGGAACCTCACTCAATTGTTATACAACCGCCGATTGCGGCAAATAATTTTGAATTCAGACCATCTTTGATAGGTATGATGCAACAAAACCAATTTTATGGGTTTCCCTCTAAGAACCTGAAACTTCACTTATCTATCTTTGTTGATAATTATGGTACCGTAAAGGCTAACGGTGTTAACTAAAATACCATTCGCCTCATGTTATTCCCTTTCTCTTTGAGAGATCGTGCGCGTGCTTGGCATCAATCCTTTCCCTCCAATTCGATAACTTCAAGGACTTAATTGAAAGCGGTCTTCCTTGCGTGTTATTTTCCGCCAAGAAAAATGAACCAAGTAAGAAATGAGATTAATAATTTTAGGAAGAAAGAATGAGAATCTTTGTTTGATGCATGAGATTGTTATAAGGAATTATTAAGATTGTGTCCATTTCACGAGCTTGAAAACCATAGATCATTCATACTTTTATAATGCCCATCTTTATTGCACAGGGATGACCTTAGATGTGGATTATGACGAAGACCTTATGAATAACCCTAGGATGTGACATATCATTTAATAGAAGAAAATGCTGAGAATCATTATTCATGGGAAAACGTGCAACAAATCACCGCTAAATCTGACCCTAAGGCCGATGGGCTTTATGAAGTAATTGTGTTTGACCATATGAACATGAAGGTGGACGCTCTCTACTATAAAATTGATAGTTTGAGCATCACACCTTGTAACACCCCCTTTCTATACCCCCAAATAATCAAATAATCATTTAGGCACATAATAAAAATTTCATCAGAGTATAATTAAAACATGGTATAAAAGAGATATGTCACATTATACATAAAATTACCACATACAACACGTGCTCATCAAAGATATGCAACGATAGGGTAACTGCAACAGAGGAACTTAGCCTCGCACCCACAACATCTCAACATTTTAGAATAAAAGCGGAAAATCTAAACATTTATTAATCATCAAACATATACACATTTATATGTCATCCATCATGGTTCAACATCTCAAAACATTTAGAATCATCAAACATATACACATTTATATGTCATCCATCATGGTTCAACATCATGATAAATTAAAAAAATAACAACTGCAAGACACAACAAATATTCTTCAACAGGCAGGTCACTCAATCAGATTTTTCAAGCTTTACACATTTAGAATCTTTGACAACCGATGAAGCACCACCATTGATATCATTCACATCAATTGATTCAGGACTATCAGACAACCTCTTCCCCAATGTCTTGCTTGTAGGTGTATTTCCAGAATTTGCAGTAGTCAATTTCTCCTTGTTTGAATCATCACCTTCAATTGCCTCCTACATATATAATTCAATAACCATAAAAATGACATAGTACACAAATTGTAAAATCATTTGAACGTGATAAAAAAATTAAAAATTAAAAAACAACTTATATACCATAACATTATTATCAGCAACTTCACTTCCTATCTGAATATATTCAGCATCTATATCCGCATCATTCAACTGTTATATATGTTTGAGAGAGTGAGTTTTTCCTTAAATTATCAATAAAAAAATAAGGAATATCAATAGATTCCAAATTTCATACATTTATCCCATGCAATGTTAAAAACTGATTGATTATCTCCCCGTCTTCAATCAACTTCTTCACAGTATAATTGCGCTAATTACGAAACAAATTGGCATCAGTAACTTCTACCTTAAACAATATTCGTTTGTCCACAAATACATCAAGCTTCGGTGGATAAGCTAAATCCTATAACAAAAGAAATAATATCTAAATAAATTATGTTAACAAATTATTAAATACGTTAATTTTGATACCGTAGCACTAAATCCACCAATTATATTACATGATTCATGTTATCCAACAAATCTTGTACATTTCTTCCCAAAGCTTGAGAAACCACCCTATCAAAGAGAGTAAAAGTTGTTGATCCAGAATTATCAATTACTTGAACATTAACCTTGAACCTGAAAATTTATACTAAATTAATTCAAGGATGTAAATTAAGCAAAATGCATCCAAGTGAATTTTTATGACTGTAATAATTAAATTACTTGCCTAGGAATAGCGGTCCTTGGTAGCTGGCATTTCTCACAGTAAATAACTCCAGTTCTAGTAGTAACCTTTGATGCACACTTTGTGCAAGCTTGATAATACCATCCAAGATTTGTCTCAATTTCACATGTTCTTGCTAGAACAGTACCAACACATTTCTAGCATTAATTGTTCACCATATGAAACCATAAAATATAAATCAGTAAAGTTTTGAAACATGTATATAACCATCAAAACCATCACATGAGATAAAATTGATCATCAGGTTATACAACGCAAATAAAAAAATTGCCGTGACATCACCATGTGAACAGTATAATATGCTGAACTCTTAAATCAATATATAAATTGTGTGTGTCTGTGTTTGTTTTTTTATTTATTTTAAATTTTGTAAAAGAGGAATAAAAATTATTTTTATTTTATAGTTTGCTTTAGTGGTGAATAAATTTTTTGTATAGTTGTCTTAATAACGGAGGATTATATTTTTGTTTTTATATGCATAATATGTCATATGCATTTTAGTGTGTGGTGTTTTATGCTCTCCATTCATATGAGATGATTTCTTTATAGTGTCTAGTGGTGGCTTTATTATATTTAGATAATGTAATTTTAGGAACATGCATATAAATGGTGTAAAATTTATTAAGATTTTACTAGGTTGTCTTCACAAAAAGATGAGTAAACTATCCATTATGACGTGAAGTCATTATGTGTAAATGAAAAAATTTTATTTTATTTTTAAATTAATAAATCGATATTAAATAGTTGTGTCTGGTTAAAATTATTAATGTTTCTTATCATTGGAATACATGTGTCTTATTTGATTGAATATATGTCAAATAGATAAATTACCTATGTTTTTTTATGGGGTAACCTAGGCCTTACCGATTTATTATTGATAATTTTGATCTAACTCTTTTACATATATTTCATTTTAAGTTTACACTTATGTTATCAATAATTTTGATGAATACTTTTTATTTAATTCTCTTGGACATGATATGACATATTTATATTTTCTGATTTCTACTATCGTTTAGTTTATTTTTGGCATGAACTGTGGTTAATGGAAACTAATCCCTTACAACAATATTTTAGGTACAAATGTGGCATTTCAAAGTAATTGATGTTTTCTTGATGCGTGATCCTGAAGAAGAGGGATTTTCAAAATAATATCATGTAGTAGTAAATCGACTGCGCTACATTTGGAGTTTAACTATTCATTTATTTTTCAATTGAATTAGAAATATAATGATGTTTTCGCTTAGGAATTTGGATTAGCATTGAATTGATTAAAATTTTAAAACTTTTTATTTCAATTTAAACTAATATTTTAATTAATTCTAAGTCTTGTTTTGAATTAAAATTTGGGGCGTTATAGTCTGCATGGTAGCATAAGAAACAATGCTTGCAATTTTAGCCATACAACACTAAAAAAAAAACTGTATTTAGTTAGGGGTTAAACCCCTCACTAAACCAAAAAACCCATCACAAAACACCAGTTTGCGAGGGGATAAACCCCTCGCAAAATGTAATGTAAAAAAATCAGACGGTTGCGCCACAAACATAGACACAGACTAGAGCCACAAAGGGGCTCAGACGTATCAGATACATTCGCGAGGGGATAATCCCCTAACTAAGTTACGTGGTTTCTGAATTTAGTGAGGGGTGAAACTCCTAGCTGTCTGTGTCAGATATTTGCGAGGGGTTAAGCCCCTAGCCAACTGTCCTAAGTTTTGGAATTTGCGAGGGGTTTAACCCCCTATCCAATAATTATAATATTATTTTTATAATTTATAATTATATTATTTTAATTATATTTGTTATAATTAGAATAATAATATAATATATTTTTATTATATTTTATAATTATATTATTATAGTTAAAATAATATATAATTATATAATAAATTTTATTAAATTGATAATTATATTATTTAATTATATTATTATAATTAGAATAATATAATTATATAATAAAAAAATATATATTTTAATATAATTATATAATAAATAAAAATATATATTTTGTAAAATATAATAATTTATAATTAAAACTATAATAAAAGTAAATATCCAAATCCATCATCAAAATAAAAATAATTCATAAAAAAAAGAAATAATTCGATAATGATAAAAAATATTTATTTTAAAATATTTTACAATTTTACAAATTATAACATATTTTTACAAATTTACATACTTTTTACAACATATTAGGTTTCTTATAAATATTTCACTAAACTATATTAATATTTTAAAAAGTAAATACTTTTTAAATCAAAATTAATACTTTTTAAATAGAAAATATATATATTACAAATTATATACTTTATATAAAAAGTTTGTATACGTTACTTAAATATATTACAAATTATATATTTTAATGATTTAACTCATACTTTTTAAATAAAAGTGTATATTAATATATATAATCTATTCTTTTATAAAAATAATATATAATATGTTTTCAAATTTAATTAAATAAATATTCTGTTTTTAAAAATAATTATATAATATGTTTTCAAGTTTAATTAAATAAATATTATGGTTATAAAATTTAATTAAATATACTGTTTTATTATAAAATCTGTTTTCTAATAAAATTAAGTATATTTTAATTAAATATATATACTGTTTTAATATACTGTTTTATATAATACTATTTTATATAATTAAAATCTGTTTTAATTAATTATATATATATATATATATATATATATATATATATATATATATATATATATATATATATATATATATATATATATATATATATATATATATATATATATATATATATATATATATATATATATATATATATATATATATATATATATATATATATATATATATGTTTTAATTAAATATTCTGTTTCAAATTTTAATATATATACTGTTTTCTAATAATTTAAGTATATTTTAATATATATATATATATACTATTATAAATTTATTTTTAAAATCTAAATATAATATAATTATTTTAAATCTGTTTTATAAATATTTTAATAAATTTGTTTTATAAATATTTTAATAAATTATTTTATAATATTGTATTATAAATTTATTTCTAAAATCTGTTTTTAAAATCTATTTTATAATATAAATTAAATATAATATAATTATTTTTATAATATAACATGTTCAAGAAAATATATTTTCTTTATAATGTAAAAGAGAATGAAAATATACTATAATCATTTTTCTTATATTTTCTTTATATTTTGTTTACAATAGACTCTTTTATATTATATTGTAAATTAAATATAATATAAACAAAATATATTTTTACAGTTTTTTTTAACAATTATTTTAAAACTATTATAATATAAATCTGAAAAACTTAAAAAATAATAATAATATTTTCAAAAATAATATAATAAAAATATATACATAAATTTCAAAATAAAAAATAACATATATTTTCTTATACCAACATTAACAGTACATTTTTTTTATACCAACATCAACATAAATTTCGAAATAAAAATATATCTAAAGTCTTAAGGAAAAAAAGAAGTGTGTACCTTTTGTGATAGAATAGAATATTTTGTTGTAATTAGTCATAATTAGTTTCCTATAATTATGTTGTATCATAATTAGATAGTTGACCAAATGTTACACATTGATGTATATATATTCCATTCAGATAAATGAGAAAGGCAAGCATTCCATAATCTTACATGGTATCAACCCTAATCGATCCCTCTCTTTAAAAAAAAAAAAAATTCTTCTCCTTCGCAGCAACTGTTGCTGCAACAGAACTCCTTGTTCTCTGCGTACCGCCGCTTCCGAACACGAGAGCCACCTCTGTTCGCCGCCGAACCCGACAGCTTCTTCTTCTGTTTTCAGTTCGTGCCGCCGCCGCCGACGCACAACATCACTGTCGTGCACAAGAACCTACGTGTTTCTTCCTCTGTTTTCGTGATTCCGATATGTTCGCGATTCCGAACTGTCCGGCGACCGCATCATTATGTGACTTTTTCCACATCACCATGTCTGATTCAGACCATTCAGAACACAGTAACGCCGATACTCGCAAATCCTCTGCTGATACTGGTAATTCCGACCAGCCCAAGACGCTCTGAGGTTCCAAAACGGAGTTTCATCTCGCTCTTGCCGTCTCCAATATTAGGAATCACATTCCTATTATTCTTGAGATGGAAAAAGATCAATATGTAACCTGGGCCGAGCTTTTCCGCATTCATGCTCGCTCCCATCGAGTCCTGCATCACATTGTCCCATCTACCAGAAAAGAGCCACCAGCCGTTACCGACGCCGAACATGAACAATGATCCACTCTTGATGCCACCGTTCTTCAGTGGATTTATGCCACTATTTCTACTGATTTGCTGACCCCTATTCTGGAACCCAACTCCACTGCAATGGAAGCATGGAACCGCTTAGAAGATATTTTTCAGGATAACCAAAATGCTCGAGCTGTCACTCTTGAGCAAGAGTTTTCTAACACTCGTATGGAGGATTTTCCCAATGTCTCTACTTACTGTCAACGTCTTAAGATGATGTCTGATCAGTTGAGAAATGTCGTCTCCCCTGTCAACAATCATCGTCTGGTCCTTCGGCTAATCTCTGGTCTCCTAGAAGCTTACCGCAGTGTTGCGACTTTGATTCGCCAGAGTAACCCTCTTTCGGCATTCTATCAGGCTCGTTCTATGCTCACTTTGGAAGAAGCTGGTATGGCTAAAATGACAAACACAGGATCTCATGCTGCCATGCACACCACTCATCCGAGACCTACTGAAGACACCTCTCAGTGTGCCAACCGCCGCCCTAGCAACCGCTTTCGCTCCCGTGGAAACCAGGGCCGCGATGGGGGACGTGGTAACTGTAGTGCACCTCAGACTGGAACTCCCAATGCTCCCTCACCTTGGTCCGCTCCTCCTTGGCAATAACAACAACAGTACTCAGCCTGGCAACCATGGAGTTGGACTCCACCACCATGGGCTATGCCACCGTGCCCGTATCCCACCTCTCAGTGGACACACCCTGCCGGTCCTCCTAAGCAGTCAGGAATTCTAGGACAGCATCCTCAGGTATATGCAACTTCTACCTCATCTCAGACACCGACGGACATTGAGACAGCAATGCACACCATGTCACTAAACACCCCTGACAATCAGTGGTACATGGATACTGGCGCAACATCTTGCACGGCCGCATCACAAGGTAATCTCTCGTCTTATTTTCCAGTAAGTAATTCAAATCATAAAGTTATTGTTGGCAGTGGCCATGGAATTCCAATTCACGGCACCAGACACACACAAATAGCCACATCTCACCATCCCCTTAACCTTAACAATGTCCTGCATGCCCTAACAATTATTAAAAATTTAATCTCTATGAGACGACTCACCACTGATAACAATGTTTATGTATCCTTTGACCTTTTTGGCTTTACTGTCTCTGATTTTCAGACGGGAATCACCCTCCTCAGATGTGATAGTCGTGGAGATCTATATCCAGTTACCAGTCCTCCCAGTTTTGCAGGTCTCACATCCAGTTTTTGGCATAGTCGTCTTGGTCATCCTGGCGTGTCTATTTTAAATTCCCTTTGCAAAAATAAATTCATATGTTGTGAACCTGTTAAGTCTTCCGTTTGTGACTCTTGTGTTTTAGGCAAACAAGTTAAATTGCCATTTTTTGACTCTCAAACTACGACCTTGATGCCGTTTGATATTTTACATAGTGATTTATGGATGTCTCCAATTTTAAGTTCTGCTGGTCATAAATATTATGTATTATTCTTAGATGATTTTACAAACTTTTTGTGGACTTTTCCTATTAGCAGAAAATCTCATGTCTTTGAAACGTTCAAGTCACTTACTCAACTCATTCACACACAATTTTTGCAAAAAGTCAAATCTTTTCAATGTGACAATGGAGGTGAATATAATAATGAGCTATTTCAACAATATTGCACTGATCATGGACTTGTTTTTCGTTTCTCTTGTCCTCACACATCCTCACAAAATGGGAAAGCGGAACGCAAAATAAGAACCATTAATAATATGATACGCACTATGCTAGCTCATTTTGCAGTTCCCCCCTTGTTTTGGCATCATGCTTTCTACATGACAACTTATCTGTTAAATATAATTCCCTGTAAAACACTTCAAAATCAGTCACCAACACAACTCTTATATCATCGTCAACCCACCTACAGACATCTTCGAGTCTTTGGTTGTCTATGTTATCCATTATTCCCGTCATCTACCGTCCATAAGTTACAACCCCGCTCTACTCTGTGTGTCTTCTTGGGTTATCCGCCGAATCATAGAGGTTACAAGTGTTTTGATTTATTTAATAGAAAATTAATTATTTCGAGGCATGTTATCTTCGATGAAACTCAATTTCCCTTCACCAAGATACACTCCCCTTCACCTCACTCTTATCAATTCCTAGATGACGACCTTCACCCCTACCTTATACATTAGTGGCAAAATAAAATTTCACCCCATGTTGCACATAACCAACCAACACCCACAATCACAATTGATCAGCCATCTCCCTCAATAAACCAACACTCATCATCTCCTACCGCTTCGATCAACACACCCGTTACAATAAACTCTCCATCACCACCACCGATTCAACCGCATCCACCTCCACCTACACTAACTATCACCACCCGAAGCATGAAAGGCATTGTCAAACCCCACACGATATTCAACTTATCAATCTCTTACTCTGACAACGCCATTTCTCTCATACCTAAAAACCCCAAACTAGCCTTATCAGACCCGAATTGGAAATCCGCAATGCAATCTGAATTTGATGCTCTTATTCGTAATAAGACGTGGGATTTAGTTCCTCGTCCTTGTGATGCTAACCTTATTCGATGTATGTGGATTTTTAGGCATAAGAAAAATTTTGATGGCTCCTTTGAGCGTTATAAGGCTCGTCTTGTAGGTGATGGCAGGTCACAGGTTGCAGGTGTGGATTGTGATGAGACTTTTAGCCCTATGGTGAAACCCGATACCATTCGAACAATGCTCACCATTGCTCTCTCTCCAAATCCTGGCCCATTCATCAACTGGATGTCCAAAATGCCTTTTTACACAGTGATATTCATGAGACTGTATACATGCATCAACCATTGGGTTCCCGCGACCTCCGTCATCCAGATTATGTTTTTCGGTTGAAGAAGTCATTGTATGGTCTCAAGCAGGCGCCTAGAGCATGGTACCAACGTTTTGCTGACTATGTCAGAACCATTGGCTTTTGCCATAGCACATCAGACCACTCCCTCTTCATATATCGACAAGGTGTCGACATGGCCTACATTTTGTTATATGTAGACGACATCATCCTCACCACCTTCACTCAGGTCCTTCGCAAATCAATTATGTCACTCTTAGCATCTGAGTTTGCAATGAAGGATTTGGGCCCTCTGAGTTACTTTCTGGGTATTGCAGTATCTCGTCATCCTGCTGGCATATTTCTCAGTCAAAGCACTTATGCTTCAGAGATCATTGAACGTGCTGGCATGGCATCATGTAAACCATCAGCCACTCCTGTTGACACCAAGCAAAAACTCAGCACTTCTTTCGACACTTCTCATGAAGATCCTTTCTTGTATCGAAGTCTTGCAGGGGCCCTACAGTATCTCACTTTCACTCGACCTGACATATCATATGCTGTTCAGCAAGTTTGTCTTCACATGCATGCCCCTCACACGGAACACATGCTTGCTCTTAAGCGCATTTTGCGCTATATTCAGGGTACCTTACATTTTGGACTACATTTATCCCCATCTCCCATTACAAAGCTCATCACATACACTGACGCTGATTGGGGTGGATGTCCTGACACCAGACGTTCTACATCTGGTTACTGTATTTTTCTAGGTGACAACCTTATTTCTTGGTCTTCCAAAAGGCAGCCAACTCTCTCTCGTTCTAGTGCTGAAGCCGAATATAGAGGTGTTGCAAATGTTGTATCTGAATCGTGTTGGATTCACAATCTTCTCCTAGAACTCCATTTCCCTATTCCTCAGGCCACTTTGGTGTATTGTGACAATGTTAGTGCCATCTATCTATCTGGTAATCCAGTGCAGCATCAGCGCACTAAACATATTGAGATGAACATTCATTTTGTTCGAGAAAAGGTAGCTCGTGGTCAGGCTCACGTCCTTCATGTTCCCTCAAGACATCAGATCGCAAACATCTTCACCAAAGGACTTCCTCGCATTCTCTTTGATGATTTTCGGACCAGTCTAAGTGTAACAGCCCGAATTTCATTAAATGATTAATTATAGTAATTAATTAATTTAGTGGAATTTTTATTAATGTTTGGAATTAATTTTATTAATTGGAATTTTAATAGAGAATTGAGAAGGAAATAGAAAGGAAGGAAAATAAAAAGGGATATATAAGGAAAGAAGGAGAGAAAATAAAATAATAGAAACATTGTGGAAAGAAAAGAGGAAGAAGGAGAAAGAGGAGAAAAGAGAAAAGAGGAGAGGAAAAGCTTGGAAGAGATCAAGATCAACCCAAAGCTTCGATTAAACCAAGGTAAGGGTGAGAAACATTTTTATTTAATCCATGTGTATGATTATGTATGTGTGGGTTTGGTTGGTTGCGAGTTTCCACCATTTTTCCATTTAGGGCAAAAGAGGTTTAATTGGTAGAGTTGTAGTTTAATCGGTTAGAACTTGGAAATAATGTTGTAGAATAGTCGGGTGATATGTGGTTATGCTGTTGGTACTGATTTTGATGATTAATCGGTAGGTTGGTGGTGAGTGGAAAGGAGGAAACAGAATAGAGTTCTGTTCTGCGCGGGTTCGCTGGCTCTCGCCAGGCGAGCGAAAGCGAAGCTTCGCCGGGCGAAGCCTAGCGAATGCTGGCGAATAATTATGATTTAAGTCCCAGTGGACTTCGCTGGCGAGTTCGCCAGGCGAAGGGTTGTTGGCGAATGTTCGCCGGGCGAGTGTGCTGGCAAGTGGTGGCGAACCAAGTCAGTAGCTACTGACTTCGCTCGTTGGGGAGTTCGCCGGGCGAAGGCCAGCGAGTATTCGTTGCGAGGGTTCGCCAGGAGAATGGAGGCGAATGTGACAGAATGTTCCATTGCCGTGATTTTCTTGTGGTGATGTTTTGGTTGCTTCACATAGGTCACTACCTCTATGTTATGAGTATGTATGAGATCTATTGTGATGATATGTGTTGTGGATAGCCTTCGGGAGTAAATCCTAGGTTGTGTGGTGTGTATTGTTTAAACGAATTAGTAAATACATGAGAACATGATAATGATGATGTGTGTATTATCCGATAATTTGTCTATGCAAATGTGGTGTATGACTATATGATAAGTATGCATGAGAACATTGTAGACATGTGTGCATGACTTGTGAATTATGTTAATGATGTTAAATGTGAATTATTGAGAGGAGATATGATGTGGGTAGCCGTGAGGCGTGAATCCTAAATTATAAGTGTGATTTGATAACGTAATGCATTGTTTAAATTGAATAAGAATGCATGATGAATTGTGATGAGGTTTGTAGCCGTTGGCCTAATACTTGTGAGTGCATATTGATTGTATGCGATTATACGTGAATAATGCATGAGAATATATTGTGAATATATGTGCATGGTATGGTAAATGTGTTATGCGTGTAAGCATGATGAAATTCTTGTATGATGAATTACTTGAGAATGCATGAGAACATATTGTGGATATGTGTGCATTGTTAATAATGTGGTGATGATATCTAACTGTGAATGCATATTGTTTGTATGCGGTTGTATGAATAGAATGCATGAGAACATATCGTGGACATGTGTGCATCGTGTGATAATGTGGTGATAGTGTTGAATTATGAATACATTGATTAATGCTATGTGAATATGTTGTGTGTGTGCAATCATAATGTAATTCTTGAAGAGATGAATTATTTGAATGCATGAGATTAAAATGCGAGAACGGTCTTAAGTGCATTTTGTGGTTGATTGTACATGCATCATTTAGTCAAGAGGCAATGTCTGTTAGTTTCGTGGAAACTAGTGGCTTGTCCCAAACCTAGAAGAGTGGGTTTGAAGGCTTAGAGGACGGGCCTTTGGTGTTATCAGTCTAGAAGAGTGGACCCGGTTTAATGTAAAAACCGAAAAAAGATAACGGGTTATCGGTCTAGAAGAGTGGACCCGGTTTAATGTAAAAACCGAAAAATGATAACGAGAGTCGGTACCGAATTGCATGAGTTGCATTGAATTATTGAGTCACATTGATATATGACACATGCATGAAGAGATGCTTATGTGTGAATGATAATATTATTGAAATGTGAGTGTATGCATGATGTGAAAATGCTTTGAGAATGATTGTGAATTAAGTATGGAGGGACGTGCTTGTGAATGTTCATAATGTTGATAATTGTGATTTTTGTGTGGAGTATGCATATGTGCATGACTTGTTGATTTGAGAGTGTGAATATATGAATTGTCGGGTGCAAATATGCTTATGTATATGTTATGTGAATTGATGAGGACTATGAATACGTGCATGATGAAGTATGGTGAGAATTGTAGAATATGCGTATGTGTATTAATTGCGTAATTGAGAAATGTGAATACATGATCGTGGTACGAAAGTATGCTTATTAGCATGAATTGTTAAATATGAGATTTATGAATGAACGCAATTATGAAAATGCTTGATGAATGTCTATGTTTGTTTATATGCACGTTGTGATGCATTTGATAATGAAAATGAGTTATGGCGAGAAAATGTGGATTATCTGTATTCTATATTTGTGTATATATATAATTGTATGCATTGATTATTATGATAATATTTCTCACCCTTCTGCTGGAATGATGTCCTATATGATATCGTGCAGGTATCAAGAGTAGAGCCGCTTGTAGTTTCGAGATCGCTATTGGTGTAGCTGTTTAGTAATTTATTTATATTGGATCGAGTCATGCTCTGGTCGTGTAACACTGGGATCGCTTGGTTATGTTGTAGTGATACTATGTTTTCATATTATTGAGATATTATGATGTTGGCCTTAGTACCCAAGTGGTGATAATATATATGATGAACGCAAATATTGCTTTTATGAATTTGCTACCAATGAATTCGCTGCTATATGCAAAGTGAAATTTTGTAAAGCATGATTACTTATTGAAATATTAATGAGAATGACAGATGGTTTTTGGATGTTTGAAAGTTATGTGTAACTCCCTTCGTGAATGCATGTCAATTTTACTCTGATTATTTTTATATTTTCCGTGGGGTTTAGAAGGGTGTTACATTAGTGGTATCAGAGCAGGTCGGTCCGTCCGGCCATGTTGTCTAATGTTATTTGTCCCGGGTATGCGACATGTGTGTGAAAACACTGTCGATACATGTTTGGTGTTTAGCCTTTGTCCGCAGAAGTGGGAATGATCGAAGTGGGGGAGAAGCTTGTGATTCCTCAAAATGCTGCAAGTGTGGAGTTGTAGCTCGGTGTATAGTTAAATGCTATTATAGTTTGGTAAAGATGGTCTATGCCCCACTATGATTTCGGCTGTCTATTGAAAAATTGAGGAACTGATCACCCTTAATCTCTTGTTGATAGTAGTTGGGATTGTGTTGGATGGGATGGACGTGTCTTGCAAGCTTAGATGGCGTGAGCAGAGAATTGTTTGGAATTAAGCTAAGTGCTTAACAATTGTTTTGATGAGTCGGCGCAGTACAATGATGAGATATTTCATTTTTATGGAAGTTTTTAGTATTAATGAAAGTGGGAAGTTGGCGGTTTGCCGATTAATTATGGTTGCATGGAAGTTATCCTGATAAGATAGTGATTTACAACCGGACTTGAAGTGGAGTTGTGATTGACTTAGTTACGGGAACTAGTCCGATATTGAGAACTCTGTATTATATGTCTGTTTGGATAGTCAAAGGATTAAACTGATTGAGTAGTTTTGAGACTTGTGTCTGGTGTGTGCTGCAACAACATATTGTGAAGTCAATTATATAAAGGGTGAATATTGACTTGTGGCGATTACTAAAGGAAGTAAGATGTGTGGTACTATATTGGTAATTGAACCTTTAAACATTTAAAGAGTTGGAGATGTGTTGAATGACCTTCTAAGAGTGGAACCGTTGTTTTCGTATTGTCGCTGCAACGGGAGGACCGTAACTCGGAATGACGCAAATTTAGAAGCGTTGGAAGCTATTACAATACCCTGTGTGATGGTGAAGTAGTGACATGGAATTAAGTATTTATTGATGAAACATGTTTGGATGTTGTGGTAAGTGCGGTTCGTGTTTCTCCATGAGTTCACAACTGAGAGTCTGTTTGACATGAGGTTCTCCGTACTCAATTGAGTGAGTAATGGTTGTGTAATCGATGGTGTTTGGATGCGTAGAAGACTATAGAGGATCATGTTGCACGTCGAGAATTAGAGTTATCAGTATTGGAGAAGAAGTAGTGATATGCCACTGTGAAGGAGTTCAGAGAGTTTTTGGAAAGTTGTCAATAGCTCGTGTGTTGGTTTTGCCGAATCCAACAGAACTATTTGTTGTGTTTTGTGATGCTGTTGATATGATTGGGAGGTGTGTTAAGTGCAACTTGAGCAAGTTTTGGTTATGTTTTAAGGTAACTTAAAGTACATAAGGGAATTGTCAGACAAGTGATTTAGAGTTGGTTGTTGTTGTGTGTTTGTACCGGAGTTTGGAAGCCTCAATTGTTTAGTTGAGATTTGAGATGGTTAATGATCTTAAGATCTTAAGGTATTTGTTTGATTTGAGAAGTTGAAAATGATGTAGAGGAAATAATTGGGACTTCTGAGAGAGTATGATTTTGGTTGAGTTACCATTCGAGTGAGACCAAGTGGTAACCGAGTTATTGCATTAGAAATCTTTGTATGTGCCAATGATGATGGTAATGAAGTTAGGACTGATTGAATAAATTCGGAATATGAGTGTGGTATGTGAAGAGATTTCTCATGAAGTTGAGCTTTACATGACGAGGCTGACTATTGGTATTCTCGATGAGATTCGAGGAGGTCGGAATTCTAATTCGAGCTAATGGATTGATTGAATTTAAGGGATAAAAGTCAAGGAGGTGATTTTCAGATTTATGGAAATGGTATCATGAGATGTCGGGATGGAATATTATTTCCATGGAATTTTGTGCTGGGTTTTCCGAAGAATTCGAAGGGGTATGATTCGATTTGAGTGGTTATGGATAGATTGACAAAATTAAATTATTTCTTGCCAATGAGGATTAATCATTCTATGTTGAAGCTAGCTGAGATGTGTATCAACGAAGTTGTGAAGTTGTGCGAAGTGCCGTTGAATGCTGTGTCAAATGGAAATCAGAGTTTTTCATTGGGATTTTGAGAGAGTTGCAGACGCTTTGGGCGACATGTTGAAGATAATCTCTGTCTAGCATCCGTGGACGGATGGGTAGACCAAGAGGATTATCCAATATGTAGAGAATTTGTTGAGAGCTTATGTGTTGGATCAAGTTGGATCAGGGGATTGTTACTTTTCGTTGTTGGAGTTACCTACAATAACATCGTACGATACTTTGTTTTGATAAGAGATGTAAGACTCCTTTGGATAGACGTGTGTTTAGCGGAAGTGTTGTACTCGGGCCGAAGATTGCGCAAGAGACGAGTGAAAGATCACAATGATCCAAGAAAGGACGTGTTTTGAGAGTTACAATAGTAACTGGTGTGGTCGAGCTTGGAGTCTCGAAAGTATCTAGTGTGTTTTGTGAATCCATATCAGAGTGGCGCAGCGGAAGCGTGGTGGGGAAATAGCAGGTTAGATTGTTTTACCGCTGTCACATATGGGGATTACATGATATGTTCATGCGTCTAAGCTGAGGAGGTACATCGATTCAGATGGATGGTGTGCAAGAGGGAGACGATTTGATTTCTGAGGCGTTGTCAGTTCAGGTTGACGAACAAGAGGTAACTTCGAGGTAACGGGATTCCTCTGGTAGAGGTAGATGGGAGAGAGTTGGACTGGGGAGATTGGGATACAGAAGTCGTATCTAGAACTATTTGAATCAGGTAGCATTTTCGAGGACAAAAATTCCTAAAGTGGGGGAGGGTTGTAACAACCCGAATTTCATTAAATAATTAATTATAGTAATTAATTAATTTAGTGGAATTTTTATTAATGTTTGGAATTAATTTTATTAATTGGAATTTTAATAGAGAATTGAGAAGGAAATAGAAAGGAAGGAAAATAAAAAGGGATATATAAGGAAAGAGGGAGAGAAAAGAAAATAATAGAAACATTGTGGAAAGAAAAGAGGAAGAAGGAGAAAGAGGAGAAAAGAGAAAAGAGGAGAGGAAAAGCTTGGAAGAGATCAAGATCAACCCAAAGCTTCGATTAAACCAAGGTAAGGGTGAGAAACATTGTTATTTAATCCATGTGTATGATTATGTATGTGTGGGTTTGGTTGGTTGCGAGTTTCCACCATTTTTCCATTTAGGACAAAAGAGGTTTAATCGGTAGAGTTGTAGTTTAATCAGTTAGAACTTGGAAATAATGCCGTAGAATAGTCGGGTGATATGTGGTTATGCTGTTGGTACTGATTTTGATGATTAATTGGTAGGTTGGTGGTGAGTGGAAAGGAGAAAACAGAATAGAGTTCTGTTCTGCGCGGGTTCGCTGGCTCTCGCCAGGCGAGCGAAAGCGAAGCTTCGCCGGGCGAAGCCTAGCGAATGCTGACGAATAATTATGATTTAAGTCCCAGTGGACTTCGCTGGCGAGTTCTCCAGGCGAATGGTTGTTGGCGAATGTTCACCGGGCGAGTGTGCTGGCGAGTGGTGGCGAACCAAGTCAGTAGCTACTGACTTCGCTCGCTGGGGAGTTCGCCGGGCGAAGGCCAGCGAGTATTCACTGCGAGGGTTCTCCAGGCGAATGGAGGCGAATGTGACAGAATGTTCCATTGCTGTGATTTTCTTGTGGTGATGTTTTGGTTGCTTCACATAGGTCACTACCTCTATGTTATGAGTATGTATGAGATCTATTGTGATGATATGTGCTGTGGGTAGCCTTCGGGCGTAAATCCTAGGTTGTGTGGTGTGTATTGTTTAAATGAATTAGTAAATACATGAGAACATGATAATGAAGATGTGTGTATTATCCGATAATTTGTGTATGCAAATGTGGTGTATGACTATATGATAAGTATGCATGAGAACATTGTAGACATGTGTGCATGACTTGTGAATTATGTTAATGGTGTTAAATGTGAATTATTGTGAGGAGATATGATGTGGGTAGCCGTGAGGCGTGAATCCTAAATTATAAGTGTGATTTGATAACGTAATGCATTGTTTAAATTGAATAAGAATGTATGATGAATTGTGATGAGGTTTGTAGCCGTTGGCCTAATACTTGTGAGTGCATATTGATTGTATGCGATTATACGTGAATAATGCATGAGAATATATTGTGAATATATGTGCATGGTATGGTAAATGTGTTATGCGTGTAAGCATGATGAAATTCTTGTATGATGAATTACTTGAGAATGCATGAGAACATATTGTGGATATGTGTGCATTGTTAATAATGCAGTGATGATATCTAACTGTGAATGCATATTGTTTGTATGCGGTTGTATGAATAGAATGCATGAGAACATATCGTGGATATGTGTGCATCGTGTGATAATGTGGTGATAGTGTTGAATTATGAATACATTGATGAATGCTATGTGAATATGTTGTGTGTGCAATCATAATGTAATTCTTGAAGAGATGAATTATTTGAATGCATGAGATTAAGATGCGAGAACGGTCTTAAGTGCATTTTGTGGTTGATTGTACATGCATCATTTAGTCAAGAGGCAATGTCTGTTAGTTTCGTGGAAACTAGTGGCTTGTACCAAACCTAGAAGAGTGGGTTTGAAGGCTTAGAGGACGGGTCTTTGGTGTTATCGGTCTAGAAGAGTGGACCCGGTTTAATGTAAAAACCGAAAAAAGATAACGGGTTATCGGTCTAGAAGAGTGGACCCGATTTAATGTAAAAACTGAAAAATGATAACGAGAGTCGGTACCGCATTGCATGAGTTGCATTGAATTATTGAGTCACATTGATATATGACACATGCATGAAGAGATGCTTATGTGTGAATGATAATATTATTGAAATGTGAGTGTATGCATGATGTGAAAATGCTTTGAGAATGATTGTGAATTAAGTATGGAGGGATGTGCTTGTGAATGTTCATAATGTTGATAATTGTGATTTTTGTGTGGAGTATGCATATGTGCATGACTTGTTGATTTGAGAGTGTGAATATATGAATTGTCGGGTGCAAATATGCTTATGTATATGTTATGTGAATTGATGAGGACTATGAATACGTGCATGATGAAGTATGGTGAGAATTGTAGAATATGCGTATGTGTATTAATTGCGTAATTGAGAAATGTGAATACATGATCGTGGTACGAAAGTATGCTTATTAGCATGAATTGTTAAATGTGAGATTTATGAATGAACGCAATTATGAAAATGCTTGATGAATGTCTATGTTTGTTTATATGCACGTTGTGATGCATTTGATAATGAAAATGAGTTATGGCGAGAAAATGTGGATTATCTGTATTCTATATTTGTGTATATATATAATTGTATGCATTGATTATTATGATAATATTTCTCACCCTTCTGCTGGAATGATGTCCTATATGATATCGTGCAGGTATCAAGAGTAGAGCCGCTTGTAGTTTCGAGATCGCTATTGGTGTAGCTGTTTAGTAATTTATTTATATTGGGTCGAGTCATGCTCTGGTCGTGTAACACTGGGATCGCTTGGTTATGTTATAGTGATACTATGTTTTCATATTATTGAGATATTATGATGTTGGCCTTAGTACCCAAGTGGTGATAATATATATGATGAACACAAATATTGCTTTTATGAATTTGCTACCAATGAATCCGCTGCTATATGCAAAGTGAAATTTTGTAAAGCATGATTACTTATTGAAATATTAATGAGAATGACAGATGGTTTTTGGATGTTTGAAAGTTATGTGTAACTCCCTTCGTGAATGCATGTTAATTTTACTCTGATTATTTTTATATTTTCTGTGGGGTTTAGAAGGGTGTTACACTAAGCGTCCGTGAACCTCCCGCTTCGACTGCGGGGGTATGATAGAATATAATATTTTGTTGTAATTAGTCATAATTAGTTTCCTATAATTATGTTGTATCATAATTAGATAGTTAACCAAATGTTACACATTGATGTATATATATTCCATTCAAATAAATGAGAAAGGCAAGCATTCCATAATCTTACATTTTGATGCTCTCCTAAATTTGTAGCTCTTCTTAGCAAAAATTTGATAACTTTATATATTATCCACGGTACATGCAACACAACAAATAAATAAAAGAAATCAATTAATAAATCTAAACAATAAAATAAATTACAAATACGAAAATAATATAACATATTAAAAATGCTTACTTTGAATTTTATGGAGTGAGACAAAAATGGTGGAAGATGAAAGGAGAAGAAGAAGAATGGAGGAAGAAAGGAGAAGAACAAAAATGGAGGAAGAAAGAGAAGAAAAATGAGGAATAATTAATTTCTGCCAGATATAATTGGAAATCGTTAGACATTTATTGCTGTCATTTGCGAGGGACTGCCCCACGCCAATCCCAACGGTTAAAATAACGTGACATTGCTTGCGAGGGGATGCTCCACGCAGGTAGGAAATATGCCATTTGCGTGGGGATACCCCTAGCCAGTGTTGGCGTGTTGCAGGTAGTGTGGCAGCGGAATAAATGTCTTTGCATGTTGATTTGACTAAAGTATGATAAATGGTGAGGGGGAGACCCCTCGCAAATTGTGAAGCATGACGTGGTGAGGGGATGCCCCATCACAAATGTCCATGATTCCCACCAAATTCTGCGTTGACCCCTAGTAAAAGCATATTTCAAATTTCAAAAAACTTTTCCTCCTTATTTGCGAGGGGTATCCCCTAGCTTACTGTTTTTTTTTCTTCCTATTTTGTGTTTTGCGAGAGGTTTAACTCCAAACAAAGTGATTTGTTTTAGTGAGGGATTTTCCCCCTAGCCCATGCCCCTAGTTAATTTCATGTTTTCTTGTAGTGCAAGTTTCTTCTAAAGTGAGCATGGGACGTGCCTAACAGAATGCAGTAAGATGATTACTTTGACGAATCAAGGTGACAACATTGAGGTAAGCTTGCAGGAGACCCAAATATTAGTTGGATAATCAGACAATGGTTGTTGACATGATAACCAACATTCATCAACGGGTCAAGACGCTGACAATAAACAGAGACATTGAGAAAATCCTCCATGCAAGTGTTAAAGAATTCTCACTCAAGGGTGAAAATGCGAGCATTGTGATTGTCCTAAAAAATGTCAGGTGAATGATTCCATGCTGCCAAAATAGTTGAGTCTAGTTCCAAGATGGTGGTCTGAGTCAAGGACAATTCACTATTCATCTCCGCACTAGAGGTATCTACTGGTGATGTCTTGTCCTTAGAGAAGACAATATGATGTAGAATTTGATGAGAGCGAGTATGAGCGCCGAAGAGTTTGAAATAACCACCAAAATCCAAAAACTAGAATAATATTAACCTCACTGTCCAACTTTCTATTTTCGCCTCAACTTGAGACGAAGTACAGTCAAGTCATTCAGAAATACTACTAGCACTCCTTGAACATCGCCATGGACTCGTATTGCTTCCACTCCGTCGCATCTTTTCTTCTCCTCGCCTATACCGCATCTTGCCTTTCATTTTCAAACCCTTCTCTCCTCGGCGTTCATCCTCTAGGTACGTAACCTCAATTCGGCGAGAACCCCATTTTTCACTTTTTTTTCTTTCTTTCTCAGTTTTTCATTTTATTGCTTCAGATGTGAAATATTATAGCTCCGAGTTCATCAAATGCAAGGATGGCTCAAAATCCTTCTCTAGAGACCGTCTCAATGACAATTTCTGTGATTGCCACGATGGCACTGATGAACCTGGTATTCTATTCTATCAATCATATATCATACATGATTAATTTTCTCATTTTCTTAATTGAATTAGGTTTAACTTTTGTTCTTAATTTATGCAAAAATGGTTGATAGTTTGGTACAATATTGGTTGTTTTTTTTACTTTTTTTTTTTTTTATCTTTCAATGTCACACTCTTCTTAATTTGTTATGAGGTTTTGTTCATTTATTTACAGGAACTTCAGCTTGTTCAGCTGGAAAATTTTATTGCAGAAACCTAGGAAGCAAGCCACAGTTTATAGTTTCTTCCCATGTTAATGATCGGTTTTGTGGTAAAGGTTTTCTCATGTATTTTTGTTTTTGTCATGTTTATTTTTCTATGTTTCTTGTTTAGGTTTGTCATTGGCTTCTATTTTGAGTTCTGATTTTCATTCAATATTGAAAATGATGGATTTTATATGTTTCATTTTGAGATTGTCTGGATGATGATCGAGTAACACATTTCTTCAGTCTTCAATTTTGAGCTCTGATTTTCATTCAATGTTGCTGCAGATTGTTGTGACGGGAGTGATGAATACAATGGAATCGTTCTTTGTCCTAATACGTGTGTCATGGGTGGAAACACAGAGAACATGTATGGAAATTATGATTCAAAGGTAGGTAATCTGGATGTTTTTGCTGAAAAAGAAACAGAACACGGAGTGAAGTCAGACGAATCAGCTCACAGCCTTAATGGTAACTAACTTGTTAGTTTTCTTTTTAATCCAACAACTTTTTGAACGTGTTTAAAATTTTGGGAAAATATAAATTGGAAGTTGATGGTTTAGGTTTGAAGCTGGCAGTTGTTCTACAAGTGGTTCTAGTTGCTTTTCTGGTAATTCTATGGAGTTTCCGTTGCCATACAAGATATAGGAGGAGGCGTTCCCGCTGAATTGAAAGAGACTTTGGGGTTTACATGATTTTTAAATGTGGTAATATTTTCACATTTAAAAATATATTCTTCATTTTCCCTTTTTTAGTACTTCTTGATTATATATGTTAAGAACTTTCCATTGATTTTAACTTTTTAAGAAAGAAAGAGAAAAGCCAAAGGGATTTAAGTATCTTATTTTGACAAACCGTTGCAGGTTTCATGTTCGTTATGGTACCACGTACTCCAGAACTATATTAAACTATTAGTAATGGTGATTGGATAAAAAGCACACTGCATATTTTCTTCTTCATTCCCACCCTTTTTTGAACCATTGTCCTTCAGTTGTCCATTATCTTCACTACAAAACCTTGAGTGCCGTTAGAGTTCAACGAGAAATAACAAACTATGTGAAAATTCCCAACTTTGTCAATTATTTGTAATTCTGTAAAATATCAAATCCCTCTTCTTCATCCTCTCCATAATCCAAGAGAGAAAATTATTGGTGAAATGCTGCAGTAATTAATACCTCTCAAACCTTGCTGTAAGCCTCAGCGAGCCTATTCCTAGATTATTTCTTATATCCTCCTAAGGGGTCTCATGCCCTCTTTCTTGCTCTTGTTCTTCTACAACATACTCTACGTTTTGGTCCTTTTCAATTTTCACAAGACCGTATAATGTACTCCTCTAGAATACTTGATTGTAGCCCAAACACTTGCTCCAATCTATATCTACTGTTTTGCCTGAGATGCAAACTATTGGATATCTTGATTCTTGACACTTATAATTTTCCTACTATCATCTATGTACCATTGATCAACTGTTGGGTGCAGTCAAACTCCTGAACAGTCCGGGTTAAGGAGGATGTGTTCCTGATTTAGAGAATCATACAACATTATTTTAGTTGATCCGCAAGTACATTTTGAGGCGCACCAGACTTGATGAAGCAAATGGTGAAATCTGGGGACGACCCCGGTTTGAGGAACCATTATGAAATTATTGGCAAAGCTACGGTCAAAACGGGAAACATGGAAAGCTTAACAATATTGATTTCCTAGAGATAGGATTATCCTGTTGGATTTAAGCTATGTAGGTTACAATGTGTGACTGAATCATGGTTGTTGATTATTTGACAAGTGTACCAAATTGCAACAATATTATATCAATTAAGATTATTGTTTTGTTGTTACTAGTTACCTTTTTGTCAGGTCTCGCACTGTTTAATAACTCAATTAAAGTTGGTATGAAACACCGGATTATTCATAAAATGAGAGAAAAAATAACCAAATTTAGAGTATATTGCTTTGTAATTCATTCCTCATCACAAGTTAATAAAATTATACTGTATATCTAGGAGGAATATATTTTAGCCAGTACTAGTCCATGGAATCTGACCTGTGCTGTGTGACAAAGATTTTCAAAATAGTACTCAAGTCTTATATATTGAATTATTTATAGTGGACCAGTTTCAGTTCTATATGCTAAAATGGCTGGTACATATAACCAGGTCTTCGGGCAATCTGAATTCTGAATATTGGTGCCACCATTCTTATCTCAATGAAACTACTATAGGATGGATTTTCACTTTGAGAAGTAAACACTGTTCTCAGATTAGCAAAATATTTGGGAGCATGAACTATGAAATCAAAGTATTTGATCGACTCACTTGTCAACACTTTATCAAATTATATGTTCATAACCTAAATCAGTCACTCCTTCTGTTTGACTACTTATTACTTTTAAGAAAATTAGTGCATATAGAATCAAACTACTCATCTTTTTTATTTCCCTTTTCATTAGTTATATAAAGAGCATCACTTTTGTCTTAGAATTTGTTGATGTGATATTCAACCATTGCAGGTCAATAAGCTAAACTACACTACACAGGGTAGCTGGCTAATTTTGCAATGCCACACAGACCAGCTTTATCAAAAGTGTCGCGCTTCATCCTGATATAGCCAGATTCACCCCACTCAGAACCCCATGAATTCTTCACAATCCAATACTTGTCTCTATTTTCTTCTCCATACCCAACTACAGTCACAGCATGATTAAGCTGCTTTCCACAAATGCCAGAAAAAACACCTTTTGAATAAAGTTGAAATGAATAACCATCCGCGTCAATTCCAACAGAGACAGGTTGTTTAGCAGCTGCAGCTTTAAGCTTAGCCTCATTATCAGCAGGAACTTTTTCATATCCACTTATACTCACAGCATAATGTTTAGCTTTTTCCGTGTCACAGGTACCATCTACCCCTTTGTAAGGATAGTCTTTCTCAGTGGTTATTCCACCATTGTTTACGATGAATGTAAATGCTGTCTCCATTAAGCCACCTCCGCAGCCTTGGTTATCACTTTCAACATCACAATCTATCAGTTCTTGTTCCGATAGAGAGACCAATTTTCCCGATTTTATTTTGTGGAGGCCTTCTACCGCTGCAACTGCAGAGAATGCCCAACAACCTCCTGCATGAAGACATAACATGAACTGCATACTATGGTGAAATTGAAATAACATATTCTGCAACACCTAACAGCTATGCACTTGTATTACAAGAAACATTACCGCATCGGCCTTGATTCTTGACTTTAGTCACTGCTCCCTCCTTTCTCCAATCCTTGCTTTCTGGGAGATCACCATGTTCATCATACCTGAATCCTGTATGTGAATGCGACCTAGTTCTAAGACCCATGTAAGTACTTCTAAATTCTTCATTTGTAAGATCTGCAAATTTATTATCTGTGAGATTGTATGAGTTTTTCTGCGCGTTTTTGCATTCTATGTACCGAACATTTGCTTGGTAAATGCTGAAACGGACTTCCCATTCATCACTATGCTTGTAATTTCGACCATGTCGTTTCGTCCAACCTTCAAACCTCTTCCTTAATTCTTCTACGTCAGATGATTTCTGTTTGTGTCCTGAAGGACATTCGCTTGCAGTTATGCATGCATTGCACAGCATGAGAAGAATGAAGAGAATGTTGGTTAGTATTGTGCTTGTCATTATTTGTCTAGTTCTTAATGCAAATGAGAAATGAGCATGCGTTCATATTTATCACATAAAATTTGTGTTCTATTGTGTCATGTTTTCTATATGCAGTTGCAAATTCTTGTACACTTGTGTTTAGAGGTGTTTCAAGTGTACAAATATCTTCTTCTGTCCATGTTTTTGGTGCTTGCATGTTTTAACAAAACAAGACTTTTGTTTCACAAATCTTTTACTCTGCATGACCTTAAGAACATGTTACTTATAGGAAAACAAACTGATATTTGACACATTAGAATGTTGGCTAAGTTTTGTGATCACTCATCAATATGGGAAATTACAAGAATGCCTAAGTTTTATTTTTAACATGCATAAGAACTAACCTAAGAACTAGAGTGTTAACATGCATAAAATTTAAGTCAGTTCTATACACTTAATTTCCCTTAAGTTAAATATCATTGTGGAATCTAAAATTCGATACATAAAATGTAAATGACTAAATTGAACAAATAAAAAATTCAATCCAAAGTGTTGTTTTCTCCAAGTTGTGCACGTGAGCAACGAATAATAGGTGATAAGTTAGACAGCTATCAACTAATGATGACTTTTGAATAATGGATGAAGGAAAACTATTTGTCTCATGGATTAGTTAGATTCATTTATTTGGAAGTAGTTGGGATTCTTCTATTTATTAATTTATTAAAAAACCAAAAACAAAATTTCATTAAATTTAAACCAGTGACATAAAGAAAATAGACACAATAGAAATGTAATAAACTTGTTAGAATGACAATAATAAAAGAAGAGAAAAAAAATATAAATCGTGATAATAAGTACAGTATGTACTTATGCAGTTACAAAATAACAAAATATAAATCATGATAACTAAGTGTAAATACGTCTACAATTACAAAATAACTATAATTCATTCAATTTTATTAGTTAAATGAATTCTGTTATTAGTTAAATGATTTGTATAAGCAAATATCACATTTATTGTCACCCAAGAGCACTTGGTTGCTCTTGGTTGAATTGAAAAAAAATAAATATAAATCACGATAACTAAGTGTAAATACGTTTGCAGTTATAAAATAACTATAATTCATTCAATATTATTAGTTAAATGAATTGTGTTATTAATCTGCAATTACAAAATAACTATATAGTTCATTCAATATTATTAGTTAAATAATTTGTGTTATTAATTAAATGATTTGTGTAAGCAAATATGACATTTATTATCACCCAAGAGCACTTGGTTGAGTTGAAAATGAACTCTTTTCTCTTAACTATATATTTTGGGTTCGAACTTAGTCCTAGATATGCAACACTATTAACAATATATGTTTGGCATAATTTAAAATCTATGCATGCTTAACTTCCTGATGAAACCTTACATTATTGTAAGCATTTTAAATAGATCAAATACACACCAGGTAAATATAATTTAAAGGAGAAATTGAGAAACACTTGTAAAAAAGAAGGAAATATTCTTATAAGCTTGGAAGACTAACGAAATATTCTTATACGCTCGGAAGACTATTTCCTTGTAATCTCTTATAATAAATTTTGAAGTATACTAGATCAGAGAACTTTTTTCTTACTAGAGTAGATCTCGGTTTGATCGAATCAGGTAAACAAACTATATCTATACTCGTCTTTTATTTTCCTCTTCTTCTTGTGGTTTTGCTTACTCTGTTTTGAAGATTTTTTTTTGTTTAAAATTATTTATTTTAGTTGTAACTCTTCTTTGTCTTATATAACAAAGTTCTTAGTGTGTTTGAACCTATCAATTTCACAACAAATGACACCCACCGTGGAGAAAAAAATGTTAAGTTTATAAGTCAGCATCATGTATTATAAATGAAATATTGAAAAGTTTTCTATAGACAACAACTTAGGGTGGGGTAAAGTAAAAATTCAAGCAATGTTAATTTAAGAGAAATGTGTTGAAGCATTGCAAGGTGATGCAGTGATGTTTATGGGTCTACCATTAGTAGAGAAGACCAACAATATCATTATCATATGCCTTAGAGATAAAGTCACAAGGGTCGCAAGAGAGAAAACCTTCAAGCTTAAATCATTGTATATGATCAAATTTTTGGCCCACAGGCTGTGTCTGAAACAAAAATCTACTAATTTTGAATGGTGGAGAACAAATCCATCAGTGAGTTATTGGCATAACTTAACACTATCATTGATG
The DNA here is from genome assembly GCA_963859935.3 of Lathyrus sativus. NCBI lineage: Eukaryota > Viridiplantae > Streptophyta > Magnoliopsida > Fabales > Fabaceae > Lathyrus > Lathyrus sativus. The sequence goes on from OZ012741.1 coordinate 535,988,174, forward strand.
ACTTGTAAAATATTGAGATGAAGTTTTTTGATAAGACAAGACTCAAATCTTGTTAAGTTTATTACCCATATCTTGTGTTTTAAGGATGTCATTTTTTATGGTAAGAAATGTTTGATCACTTTGAAGGAGGTCTAATTGGCTATGAAAAACTACATGTTAACCAATATGAAATAGTTGAAGACTTAAGAAAGCAGTGAATGCTTGATTATTTCAAGAGGCATGAATGAGAGTTGAGGAAACCAAAAGGGAAAAATTCCATGGCGAAGTCCAAGTCTAAGATTTTGATAAGTCGGAGTTAAAGTTCTTTGCTTGTCATAAAATCGGTCACTTCAAGAAGTATTGTCACGAGAGGGAAAGTAAAGGCGATTGTGTTTGATAGAGAAGAGCTAGATTATGGACTCAAGATTAGGATGATTATGATAGTGTTGGTTCACTAATAGTGACGAGTTTAGAGATATATAAGAGTTAGGACATGGATTTAGGATGCTCTAATCACATATGCCTAAGAGAAAAAATATGTTGGGCCTTTGGAGATGAAAGAAAGTAAGGTCATTTGATTCGCTAACAATAAGACTTGCAAAGTTTATTGTATTGATACAATTAAACTTAAAATGTTCAATAACAGTGAGTTTCTTCTACGCAATGTGAGATATGTTTCCGATGTTAAACACAATTTGTTGTTTGTAAGCATGTTTGATGATTTAGGCTATTGCACTAAAATTGATCGTGGAATGTTAAATTGTTTGCACGATGCATTGATTATGGCTAAAAGATTTAAAATATATGAATTGTATATTTTAGATGGTTCCACTATCGTTAGATAATCAAGACTTCATGACAAAATCAAGCTATGGCATTTTATATTAGGGTATGTTAGCAAAAGATGTTTGGTTGAGCTAGTTAAACAAGATTTCCTAGGAAGTGAGAAATTGAACAAACTAAAATTTTGTGATCATTTAATTTTAAGCAAAAAACACAATGTAAAGTTTAGGAGTGACATATATAATTTCAACATACCGTTTGAGTATGTTCACTCAGATTTATGGAGTTCAACAAGAGTAACAACTGACAACTCATTAGGTATGTGTGGGTGGGTGGGGGAGTTAGTTTTATATTTCCTCAATGGTTTTGTAAAAAGAGTATGTCTACATTTAAAATTTTTTAAAAGTGACACATTGAAAAGTTCAAAGAATAACATCCTCTTTTAAGAAGTTAATTGGAAACTAAACTCAATGTGTTTAGAACTGGTAATGGCCTGAATTTTGTATTAGATCAATTTAATGAGTTAAAGAAAAGGAAATAAGGTATCAAGAGGAATAGATTCATTGCCGAGACATGTCAACAAATATGATATTTGAACGAATGAATATGACCATTTTGGAGAGGATAAGGTACATGTTGACGAGAGTTGGGTTGCCGAAACGTTTATGACCTTAAGTTGTGTTTTTTTTATATAAACTTACCTAATCAACATATGCCCCTCCTCATAAATATATTAGGGAGGTTTGGAGCGGAAAACAAAAAATTATTTTAATTTGAGGGTCTTTAAAACTTTGACATTTTCACATATCAATCAAGACAACAAAATTGTGAAGTATTTCTTTATTAGTCATCCAAAATACGTGAAGGATTACAAATTATAGATGATGGAATTTAGAGGATCAAAATTTATCTTAAGTAGAAACATTACTTTTTTTAGACTTGTATGGGGATAAAGTACAATAACATGGAAGTGAAAGACCCATAAACTATGGTACACACTCAATTTGTGGTGGATGTTATAAGTAGTGAAATTAAAGATGAGGAGGAAGTTGAAGCTCTCACTTTGAGTTCTAATGAGGGGGACAATCTAGAATGACTCCAAACTATCAATTGACACGTGATAGAGTAAGGAAGAAAATTGCACTACCTCAAATATATTGTCCGGTTTATATTATTTGTTATGATTTGAATGTGGATGAAGGGTTACAAGACTCAAAATTAAAGTCCTTCCAATGAAAATTCAAAAGAAAATATAGTTAAAGTAATTAAAAGCGATGAATGGTGAGATTTAGGATTGGATTCTCTCCCGTAAGATTTTCTTTGGAGTTAGTTCAGTTTTAATATGATCCATCGTATGATGATTTAATTAATATACAGTATAAAAATTGAGTAACTTAGATTCTACCAAAATAAAGAACATCTGATTCCAATAAAATACATTTATTAATAAAGTTTGTGAAACTATCTAACAAATAAATAGTGGTTAGATGCGAGGGAATCTTTTAAAAGAAAGAATGTATTTTGCGGATTGAAGAATTATGATAAGACTTTAGTCAGTTATCGATATTAAATTCGAACACCTTATAAATATATATCATGTTATGTCAAATTTTATGTTAAAAAAAAATTAAAGATTATTTCAATAGGAATTGAGCAAAAGTTTGTTAGTACAGAAGTTGTATAGTTCAATCTGAATCACATATTAAACTAACTCAATATATATGAATGTTCTAACATTAATTTGAAGGAATTGGAGAAGACAATATCAACATTACATATAGATGCTGCATCTCAAAAACTATAATATTTTTTGATATTCTGTTAAAGTTGTAAATGATAAATAAAAAAGTGAAAGATAAAAATAAACACATTGAATATGAGATACGATATCTGTATTTAATACATAAACAATACACAGCTGTAAAAAATATAATTAAGTGGATCCACAAAGATGCTTCATTGGCAGGCACTTCCTTGATATAGAAGGAGGCAAGTTTTAATATTCTAATGGTGATTTAATTTAAAGCTTTGTCAAGTATTTTGTCCATTAAAAAACTACAAGAGTTCCTAAGATAAGATCATGGAAGAAAGAAGGTGTATGGAAGCACATCCACAAAGAGAGAGGGGACATATTATATTATATACCCTACATGTGAGAATGATTTGTGGACAAAGTAAAGAAAGATAGCATAATGCCTGCAAACAGTTCACATGGCTGCATATAACATACTCCTTTACATCATATTATTATATGGCTTCACTTTTATTAGTCATTTGATGAAATTGTGATAGAAACTCAATATTGCATTAGTTTGTGGAAAATCCGAATACATATGCTGTACAATTGAAATGGTAGAAAGACAAACTAAAGTATTGGAAATAGTTGGAATAAATGATAATGAGTCAGCTGCATTTCCAGATGGTAAATTAGGGAATCTACCAAAGACTTGGGGTAAAGGCGGTGTGTCGACATCTTAGAAATCAGTTGATAAACCAACAAGGCGGACACCAAAATGTGGGGTATGTGGAAGAAAATGTCATAATAGAAAATCATGTTGTTTACTTGAAGAAACAAATTCTCTTTCACAATTGCACTTATTTGGATTGCGCATAATATACAAATGCTAATGGCTGCAATGTTGAAATGGTATGATGATAAGTTGTTTTTGCATCGCTTTTATTAGTCATTTACTTTATTGTTTTTCCATTTTCGTTCGAATTATCTTCTTTCATCGCACTTTTTGCTTTGGTATCATGTATTTGGTAATTTCAGGCTTTAAGAAGTATCTCGAGCAAAAGAGAAACCAAATTAAAGCAGAGCACGAAAAATGGTGAAGGATCGAGAATTCTCAGTACAAGTACTAAAGGGTTGCTACGCCCAGCCGTAGCACCTGCTAGAGGCCATAACAGCCAAACCCTAGCTCCCCTCCTTTTGCACATGCCCATACATTATCCAGGGGACTGATACGAGTACCTCTAGTAGTTGCTACGGGCTGTAGCATGAAAGCGAGAGATTTTTTAATTTGTTTCCTTTTCTGGCTTTCCTAGGCTGTTGTGGGATCTTTACAACTTCTGATTTTATCTAATTTCTGATTGTAATGAGCATTGAACTGTTATATTTATTCCACCTTTAGAATTTTTCTTAAAACTCATAGTTCATATTGAGTTTGGGGAGGCAGTTTTCATTCTAGTTTTTATGTATTTTATTTTTTGAGTTTCTCTGTGTTGCTCTGTACTCAAATCTCCATTGGAGAACTAGATCTACCTCAATTCAAGTGGATTTCTTGTCAGTCAGGATATTTTCACTCTTTTTTGCAATTATCAATTTGTGATTTTACCGTTAATCATGTTTTTTATTGTGATAATTGCGTTGATTGTATTGTTCGTCACCATGAGTGAGTAGTCTACTAGGGACTAAGGGTCATGAGACCTAACTCATGACCATTCGTATGATTCTTCACTAATCGATTATGAGAATTTTAACTAAGAGATTATTTTAAAATCTGATTTTTTAATTTCGACACTTGCACGAATGTAAAGAGTTTTCAAGTACCGATCGTAGTTTTAAAGGATATGTATCGGTACTTCAGAGCAGGTTTTTAAACAGTTAAGTCTGATACAATAAAAGTGCTCAGATGTGATTTATGTTCCATCTTTATAGTTGCGCAAAAGAAAATAATCTTTGACGAATAATCCAGTCGTGCGAAAGCAGACGAATTATTCACCATAGATAGGACAACACGCTGGTGAAAGCACATGTTGTCCATATTTATCTATTTTTTTATAATCGCGTCAAAATTCTCATAATAGAACTGAAGCGATCATGTGTCAATGTAGGGATCATGAACCCTAAGTCCTGTTTGTCTTAGAGTATTTTAAGTGATCTTCATTAAGTTGTTTTTCCAAAAATGATTTTCTATTTAAGCTATTTTACAAAACTCCAATTTTCAGTCACTCTAGATATACACCGATAGAACAAAATTCGGTAATCAAACATTTGGCCTCTGTGGTTTGATAACTCTTTTTACTACTTCGCACAATCGTACACTTGTGGCGTGTCAAGTTTTTGGCGCCGTTGTCGGGGAACAACTGTGTTTGATATTGAATTTATGTTTAGTAACCGTATATATTCGAGTTTTATTTTTCTTTTTATTTTGTTGTAGTTCTTTTGCTGCCCTTGTATGCACATGTGAACAAAATCGAGCATTTCTTACGTGAGAGATGCCGAAATCTAAGACAACAAGAGATGGTTGATTCAATAGTTGACACTAAGCCTCTTAAGGATTATGTGATTCTTAATGAAGAGGAACCTCACTCTAGTGTTGTGCAACCGCTGTTGCACCCTAAAATTTGACCAACCGTTTCTCGTAATTTTTGGTTATGTTTCGTTTCATTTGCATTTGCATCTGCATACCGCATACTGTGCCTTTTTGCGGCCAGATTGATTTTATCGGGATTACAACCATTTTCCTCGTGTTTTAGACGATTCAAGTCGTTTTGAATAAGGAGATTTATCGTAGAATTTGCGCTCTGCCCGGTGATTCAGTTTACGCTGTTGGTTTCGGTGGTATTTCGATATTCGATTTTGTTACCGTTTATTTTATGGCATTCTCGCATTTTATGTTCGTCGATTTAATTTTCTAGATTTATTTCTTATTTTTGGCATAGATTTTAGTCTTTTTAAATAGGTTTTAAATTTAATTTCTATTTTCTAGAGGTTTTCAGAATGTTATTAAGTTTTTAAAATAGTGTTTATATTTAGTTTTAATAGATTAAATAGTTTTTCTATAGTTTATTAGAATTTTAATTGTTTTTAGAATATTATTAGGTTTTTTTAGTTTTAATTATTAAATTAGATTATCATTATTATTAGAATTGTTTTATTTATTTATTTAGATTAGTTTTTTTTATTTTAATTAAGATGTAATTACTTAGAGTTAATTTAGATTAGCTTTTTAGATAATTAATATGTAGAACTTTAGTCAGAATTATTAGTTGTATAGATTAATTAGGTTTTGTTTATTAAGTCAGCATAATCATTGTTTTAGTCATTCAGTCAACTAATCATTCATAACCCCTCTGCCACATGTCACACGCCTATAAATACACTTACTATTCACTGTCTCTCTTCTCCCAACAACCCTAGCCGCTATAGTGCCCCTCAAACACTATTTATCATCAAACCCTAACCCTAACCCTAGGTCAGCCGCCCTCTCCCTTCAATCATCATCATTTGTGTTCATCTTCCTAAAACCCTAATCCACCTTCGCCGGAGAAGTCAATGGCCGCCCAAATCCCTCACTGGAAAACTCATCATCCCGCCGGAACATTCATCAACGTTCATACCAATCTCAGATTTCTTCATATGTTCATCGTGTTCATGCAAATCTTCAAGAACCTCACCCGATTTCCATATTTCCTCACACATTCATCTTTTTCCCATATCTACTCATACTAAACTCATCTGTGTTCATGTTAAACTCATCAATGTTCATCTTGTTCATAATTTTTTTTCCAGAAACCTTCAAACAAACTCATACATTCGTACACTTTTCCAGATTCGTCACGAACATCAAACAACATTTCCAGATCTACTTTTAACCACATTCAACCTTCATACATTTTCCAGATCTTCCATAAACATTCTTCAACCTTCGTACATTTTTTTTCCAGAATTCAAATCTTCATCCACAACTTTCGATTCACCGTTCAACACAAACTTCAAACTAACTTCATCTCAACTTCAACCAAACCACATATCTACTCTCGACCACTCCAAACATCTTTCCAAATGCATGAACAAATCAACAGATCTACAAGCTTCTCACTCACACCGTCTCCATGAATCGTGAATCAACCTTCAAACATTGAACTCACAACTCCAGATCTAAACCTACCAATCAAACTTCATCACAAATCTTCAACCAAACTTCCGGATCTCCTTCAAAACCTCATGCGATCTACAAATCTCCAAACATTTTTTTCAGATTCAACCTTCAAATCATTTGTCTCCGATCCACCATTTTTTCCGTAAATCTCCATGAACAAAGAATTTTCCAACTCCAGTTTAACTCTTGGATTCAACAACACGGACACAGAACGCGATCTAAGGTTTGAGTGAAAGCAAACATAGTTCAAAACGGAAAAAAGGAAGATGGAATCAACAACCTTCGATTCGAAACTCATATTGTGTTCTTCAATGCCAACTTCTTCCACCATTCGATTTAGAGGAGATTGAGAGAGAGATGAGGTGAAGTGAAGTGCAAGAGTTACTTTCGAGGAGTTGATCTTGGAAACGAAGCTGGGACGATGAACGATGGTGCTGTTGGTCGACGACGGCGGAAGTTTATTTCTGAGCTAGGGTTTGCCAAACAAAAAAGAAGAAGGAGTTTAGGGTTTTGCTAAACTGAGTGAGGAAGAAGATAGGGGAGTCCGTCGGGTTTGGTTAATGGGCCTGTGGCCCAATCTTTCACCTTTTGGCTGATACACCCCAGTTATTCATTACACCCCTCTGTTTGTTTTTGTTGGTGGAGCTTTGTTGGGATTAGCCCAACTATTTCGTTTTTCAGGCCATACCCTGTTATTTCTTATCACACCTCGCTGGTTTTTCTTGTTGTTGGAGCTTTGCTGGGCTTAGCCCAACTGTTTTTTTTCTGGCTGCACCCCCTCTGTTTTATTTTTCATAATTGTTTTGTGAATACTTTTTGTGTAAAAACTTATGTATATTATTTTTCATTTGAATATTATATATACTATTTTACTATTTTATTTTATTTTTTAAGAATATTATAGTTTTATATTTCTTTTAGAATATTATATATGCATATATTTTCTTATAGAGTTTATATTTTATTTTCTATATTTTTTTCTATATAAATTTCTTTAGAACTTTTTTCTATTAGAGGTTTATCTTCTCTTTAGAAGCTTACATTTTATTATTTTAGAGATAATTTTCATTTCTCTTTTGTTATTAGGCATTTTGTCCCATTTTCATCTTTTTGGTCGATGACGAGATCACCACTGTTTAGCCGTCAAATTATTGACGTGAAACAAAGGATCCGAGACCAACTTTTTCTCTCCTTTCTATTTTCAACATTTATTCATCTTTGTTTATTTTTCACTATTTTGGTCGATGATGAGACCTCTGTAATTCGTTATTAATCGACTTGTCGATGGATAATGTAGGATATGAGACCACCTTCTTTCTCTCCTTATTTCTTCTCATCTTTTTCGATTTTATTTTGACTTTCTGTGATCGATGAAGTCTTGTATCCGCAAGATGAGATCCCACTGTTTTTGGTCTGTGTGACACGATTCAATTAGAGAATGATTCTCAATATCATTTCTCTATCTTGTCTTTGACACAGATATCGGTACGCGACCTCTTAAAAGTTTGACTTCTCATATAAGTCGAATTACGACGGTTTAGCGTCACATTGGTCCCGATTCGAAGCGTCATTATCAAAGAGGAAAAGATTGGAATGGAGCTTGCGCATAATGTCAAGGGTCAACGGAACCACTCCGTTCGGTAACATCTTTCTAATTCAAGTATTTTAATCAACCGCCGAGCGTTGTGAGTTCTTAGAAATAGATATGTGGGAAATGGTGATTGGGGGGGTTTCCCGTCAACCGCCTAGAGTGTTTAGTGTAGCACCCTTTGGGTGATATGCGACACATTCTCTCCTACGCTTTAGGTTCTAGCGTGTGTGTCCCGAGTTCCTTCCCGTTTAGGTGTGTAAGGCCTAGTTCCTCTTTTCCCTTGCCCCCGTGCGATCGAAACTATTTTCTCTCGCTTCCTGGCGATCGAGACTCCCTTTTCTCTCGCATCCTGGCAATTGAGATTCCCTTCTCTTGCCTCCGTGCAATCGAGACCGTTTTCCGTAGTTGGCCGAACTACGGCTGCTCTGATCTCTCATATCTGTTGAGAGTACGTAGACATAGGATTGCGATGATCCTAGCGAGCACTCTTCCCCCTTTTCACCCGAGTATGTTACTTTTCTGTTCTATCACAAACAGGCATCGTCCCTAACTACTGGAATAGAGACTTAGCGTCACTCACAAAACACCTTAAACTCCCAAGACGGCGAAGTCTTGGCGAACACTCTTCCCTCTTTCCTGTAGTTAGCTGGACTACAGTTGCTCTGATTTCTCGTACCAGACGAGAATATGTAGGCACAAGACGTGATGTCTTGGCGAGCACACTAATAACTAACTTCTCTTTTCTCTCGCTTCCGTGCGATCAAGACTTTCCCGCTGACGACTAATCTTCCCTTTCTCTTGCCCTACGCAATCGAGACCAGACCGTAGTTCTAGTTCCCGTAGGTTCCCGTACCTTTAAACCAATGACATACTACGCCCGTTCTACCGCAAACAGGTAACGCCTAAGTCTCCAATGGTCGAGCAGCATACACCTAGCTGCTAGAATGCGTACGCTAGTATCGTCAATATTTTCTCTCACCCCCGTGTGATCGAGAACACCCTGTTTCATCCCGTAGTTAGCTTGAACTAAGTTTTGCTCTGATTTCTCATACTAGATGAGAATATGTAGGCACAAAACGCGATGTCTTGGCGAGCAATCCCCCCGTAGTTTCCCGAACTACGTTGACTCTGACTTTCCCGTTGCACGAAGAAATACGTAGGCATAGAGCGCGATGTTCTATCGAGTCAGTTCTTTCTCTTTCGTCCCGTTTAGCAATAGCAGCCGTATATAATTTGTTTTACACCCATAGACTAGATAACAAGCGTGGATCTCGTCGAGTATGACGGACGTGAGGGGTGCTAATACCTTCCCCTTGCGTAAACAACTCTCGAACCCAAGATTTGGTTGCGATGACCGATCTTATCCTCTTTTTCGTTAGGTTTTCTCTGAGCGTTTCCTTTCCCTCTCTTGGGATAAATAACGCACGGTGGCGACTCTTCTGTCATTGACGACCTTCGATTTTCGCAGTATCGACAACCGCCGATTGCGGCAAATAATTTTGAACTCAGACCATCTTTGATAGGTATGATGCAACAAAACCAATTTTATGGGTTGCCCTCTGAGAACCCGAACCTTCACTTATCTATCTTTTTTGATAATTATGGTACCGTAAAGGCTAACGGTGTTAACCAAAATACCATATGCCTCAGGTTATTCCCTTTCTCTTGGAGATATCATGCGCGTGCCTGGCTTCAATTCTTTCCCTCCAATTCAATAACTTCAAGGACTTAATTGAAAGCGGTCTTCCTTGCATGGTATTTTCCGCCAAGAAAAATGAACCAAGTAAGAAATGAGATTAATAATTTTAGGAAGAAAGAATGAGAATCTTTGTTTGACGCATGAGAGTGTTATAAGGACTTATTGAGATTGTGCCCATTTCACGAGCTTAAAAAATGGATGATTATTCATACTTTTACAATGGTCTCCTTTATTACACAGGGATGACCTTAGATGTGGATTCTGACAAAGGCCTTATGAATAACCCCTAGGATGTGACATATAATTTATAGAAGAAAATACTAAGAATCACTATTCATGGGAAAACGTGCAACAAATCACCGCTAAATCTGACCCTAAGGCCGATGGGCTTTATGAAGTAATTGTGTTTGACCATATGAACATGAAGGTGGACGTTCTCTACCACAAAATTGATAGTTTGAGCATCACACCTCATGCGTCTGTTCCACATAACCCTGTTGCTTGTGTTACCCTCTCCCTCTCTACTGTGAGATATGCGTAATAAATGGGCATACTGATAAGGATTGTCAAATGATTCTCGCCGGAGGATCCATTCAGGAAAATGTTACTTTTGTGAACAATAACCAGCGGAATAATCCGAATTCTAACACCTAAAACCTAGGGTGGCGAATCCACCCAAATTCCTTTATAGGAAAACCACCCTCAGCAAGCTATGGGACCACCAGGCTTTTAAAAAGCTATGCCAGGTAACCCTAAGAATTCTAACTTAGAAGTTTTGATGGAAAACTTTGTGATGACACAAACTCGTTAGAACAATGAATTTAGAAATCATAACCTCCTCATTAATGAGGAACTTAGTCAACTAACTACCAAAATTGACAATGTTGCTACCCATAATAAAATGTTGGAGACTCAAATATCCCAAGTTGCGCAATAACAAGCTTCTACTTCCGTCCCTCTAGGATCATTTTTGGGACAACCCGAGCAAAATCCTAAAAGGCACTTGAATGTTGTGACAACCCGAAGCGGTAAGCAAGTGGTTAGTTATGATGAGAGAGACAAAGAGATTGAGGAGAGTGAACTAACACCACTTGAAAATGAGGTTGTTAAAGAGGTTGAGAAGGAGGCTCCATATGTTGCTCCTTCTCCCTAAAAACTACCCATCCCATTCCCACAAAGGCTTGTAAAAGCTAAAGTGTCCTTGTGCTAGCCTTACGCAATAGTGTTTCCTCCTCTAAACTAAATCAAATAATCAACCTTATTCTATATTTTAAAATAGCTCAAACTTCTTAAGAGGCTAATTACTTTCCTGACTACTTTTGGCACGATGGGGGCTATCAAAAAATCACATTAGGCGCATTGATTTTTATTACCAAGATGTTGTTTCCAACATTGTCAACAATCCAATTAGAAATCTTCTAAGTTCGTAGAAATTATGCTATTTTAGGGATGAAGTTAGTTATATATGTTTTTATATTATTTTTTTTTAACGAAACTAGCTATAGCAAAACACAACAACACAACAATATAAGACGTAACTATTTCATTTATTGAAACAAAAATTGAAATAAGAAATTGAAATTGCAGAATTGAAATTTAAGAAGTAAATTTGAAATTGCAGAAACCTAAAAAATAAACTATAAGATAGACGATTATGTATGATTAAATTGGTAAACTGAAGTCATAATAGAGGTTCCCACACCCTCAAACATAGATCAAGGATATGGACCTCACTGTCATTTGGTGAGTTATGGCACGCCAAGACTCGTCAACCTAAAAGACGAGGAAGAAATACCAGTTAGGCCTTAAGCCTTTTGCTCTTCCTAGTTACCTACTCTTTCTCCCTTTTTTTATTTTCTTGTATTATTCTTTCTTCTTGGTCCTTCTTTCTTTCTCTTATGCATTGCGTGTCCTTTTTGTGCACCATGAGTGGGTTTGTTGGCTTTTTGCTTCTTGTGTGTCTCATTGACCTTCTCTGGCACGTTAGTAGAAGCTGATTTCTTTAGGTTCTTCTACTTCACTGGTCTTTTTAACTGAGTTGAGTTATTAGATTTCTCTAAAGTCTTTTATTTGTCGGGCTAACAATTTCAAGCATGATTGGGTCCTGCATATGTTCTTCTGAGGCCTCACATTCATCATTATTATCATGTTTAGTCTCATTTTCACACTCTTCCAAGTCATTACCAACATATTTCTCAGTGTCAGATTCTCCATCCTTTTCATCATACTTCATTTTCTCTTCTTCTTTAGCTTGGTTTTCTTCTTCAACTTGCTCTTCTTCCTCAATTCCAATGGTGTCAGCTTCCACTTAGTCACCTTCTTCTGTACCTTCTTTTTCAACAGCTTCATTTTATTTCAACTCCTCACTATCTTTGACACTTGTTTAATCAGATCATTGATTTTCCTATCATCATCATCATCATCAAACTCTCTTTCAGGTGGTTTATTAATATCAAACTCTTTTACTAGACTTGCTTCTTCAACTACCAGCTTCACAAGGGTCTTTTTCTTCTTAGTTTTCTTAGTCTTCTTTTTGGGCTTTGCTAGGATGTCCTCTTCAAGCATGCTAGAACCCGTCTCTAGATGTTTATCAAAAGACACCTTTTTATTTCCTTTCTTCTTTTCATTCTTTTCCAAGTTTTCTTTAGATTTGTCACTCATTTCAGAATGGTGCTCCAAGTGTTCTTCCTTATCCTCATTAAACAGCTCTCCCAAGATGTGCTCCATAAATATTGGTGGTCTATTCATGACTCCTCCATTATGAAGAGAGTATACCTTCTTGTGTCAAGTATGCTAGTCTCTCTCAAAGCTAAAGAACTATCACTGGTCCTTTTTCATTTGGAGCAAAATTCCTTACAAGAGTTCTTCATTTTTGAACAAATAACTTCCTTTTATCGTCTCTTGGTGCACCCCATGTTGCCTTTTTTTTTCATTTGGCTTTAGCAAAGTTTGGATAGCTTCCTTATTAAACCCAAATTTTGGGTAGTAGATCTTGTCAATGGATCTCTTAGGGACTCCTTTCTTCATCCCATCTTTCTTCTTCGAGCATCATTGAATCTCTTGAACCTTGATATTTGAAATATTCACAGTGCTGAAAGTTAAGATGCAGCGTAGGAGGACCAATCTTGCTTTGTTCATGGTCTCATTGTGCGTAGTGGGCTTAAGAGAATGCTTGATAAGTTAGTACCAACCTTTGGGTTCAGGGTGGAGGTTCATCTTTAAAATTGTCTTATCAAAACTCTTATTCATCTTCATCCATTTTGTGCCTGGATTACAGATAGATTCCTTGAGGACATCCAAGTCTTGATCATCAACGGTCTTCAACATATGTTGGTACATATCCCTTACATTTTTAACCTCCAACATCATGTTGATGGTTTATGTAGTGGGAAAATTTGAGATTAATCTATTAATTAACTTAACTTATAAAGCAAGAGTCGCTACCGCACTTTTATTTTTCCAAAGGAATGGGGAAAAGAACGAACAAAACCCAAAGAAGGTTTAAAGCAAAACTAATAAAAATAAAGATAAGGGTTAGGGGGTTGGTTGTGCAATGGGAAGGTGTTAGCACCCAAAACATCTATAATACTCCATAAGAACCTCTTGAAAATCTATGTTTGGCTTAAAAGAATGTTGTTTGCAAAAGGTGGTGGAGACGAGAAGAGAAATATTTTTAGGGTTTTTGTGTTTGACAAGACTTTCTGAGCCTCGTGCCTACGTACCCACAAAGCAAAATTAAGGATCAAAACCTCGTATTTCATGGTAAAAATAACAAAATATATTTGTTTTGATTGATTTTAAATGGCAAGACAAGTTGTTATTTTAAGGAGAAAACTCAACTAGTCACTCACAAGTGTATGAAATTGAACCTTTGTATCACTATTGAGAAGGGCTTCAACTTGTATAGAGATCAATAATTATGCCAATAGCTTTATTAAGTGGAAAAGAATCAACACTAATCATCACTATGGATATAGGAGAATTACGTCTCAACTATGAAAATGACTCATGTCTAAATCGTAAGAAGAAGTTTAAAAGAAAAAGTGCACAAAGGGCACAAAATGGTTTGAATGAGTTAAGTATTTTTTATGTGTTTTGAAATGGTCTTGATATGCTTAAGATTGATTATTACTTTATTCAAGAAAAAGAGTTTGAAAATCACTTGACAAAGTCAGGGTTTATTGAGAAAGTGGTTTAAGTTTGAAAACAAGAAGGTTTTGAAAAAATGAGAAGATTTTGTAAATTTAAGAAGGGGGAACAAATGAAGAGACTATCCTAAAGCATAAAGTAAAAGCTAAGGAAGGAAATATCTAACCAAGATACCAAGCTATCCCATCCTTTGGGTTGAAAAAATAAGCTACCAAATAAGCAGAGAAATAACCAAGCACCAAATAAAGAAGAGCTTAAGTAAAGGCCAAAGATGAGGTAGCAGAGCCAAATCTTTCAAAGATTAAACCAAGGTCAAGGTACCAAATGAATTCCAAGGTCTCAAGTCACAACTCCAAAGCATAGGATAAAGAACCTAATTCTAAGTCCACAAGTCCATCTTCCAAGCAAGGGATAGTAATCAAATAGTCCAATGAAAACATTAAGTCTTTTAATGGTTTAGCCTTTATTAATGTCTTATAAGAAAAATAAAAAGAAAAGCCCAAGTGGACAAATAAAAAAAGGCATAAACATAAACAATAACAAATGATATGTAATGATAACAAATATAGCAATATATAAGGTGCAAGAAAGTAAATGACTATAAAGAGAAATGTGCGTAAAAGTAAATGGCATAAAGATAAATGTTAGCATAATTATATGGTTAGTACAAGTGTTACAATTAATAGTCCGATTCAGGACAAATTTAGTGCTATGTTAAGCAATTGTAACACAACCTATAAGGAAGATCATATTATGGGAGGTCGGTCAATAATAATTTATGTACCATACATGTTAGAGATTTGATATAGATCATACTCCTAAAACATGTAGCACAAGTCAAAACCAAGGAGGGATCACACGTTAAGGCAAGGAGATTGGTCCATTACATCAATCAATCCTTCATGACACTTAGGACAAACTTATGCATCAACCCAAAGTACCTTCAATGATGAATGATCAATCAAATGGTAGATTTGAAATGATGAAAGTTTATAAAGCACCAATTCAAATCTCATGAACAAGATGGACTACATATTATCCAATTGATCAAAAGGAAATGAGAAAAAAGATATGAAGAGATAGGAAAGCAAGATGGAAAGCAAACCAAATTGGATCAAGGTATTAATCAAGCTATCATCAAAATTAACCATCCATTTTGGTGGATTAGGGTTTTCACCCCATCAACACCCAAGATCCATTGAGTTTGATGAAAATTATGATCAAATCAACTAAGATTCAAGGCCAACAGAAGTCAACATAGGTCAAACAAATATAAGATGCAATAAGATGAAAAAAAATGCATCAAAAAGATTTTTAAAATCATTTTTAAATAGAAAATAAAAGAGAAAATCCATAAAGCCCTTCAAATCACCAAATAAATGGCCAAGAAAATTATGAAATGCCAGAAATAAATCAAGAAGCATATGCAATATTTTTTAGAATTTTGAAAGTCATAAAACTATTTTAAAACTAATTAAAACAAAGAAAAAAAAAGAGAAAATCAACGAAAAATAGCAAATAATAAAAATAAATTCTCAAAAATTAAAATCAGGTGAGAAAAAATAAAGAGAATTTTAGAAAATTTTTTGGAACTAAAATGGATTTAATATGAATTTTAGAAGTTTAAAACAATTAAAAATAAAAACAGAAAAAGGAAATAAAACAGAAAAAGGAGAGACATTGGATCAAGTCTCATTAATTGATGTGGCAGATCCAATAACCATTAGGCTAGGGAGCACAATGGAAATTAGCTGCAAAAACACACTGAATCAAATTTAAAACCATCAATCAAAATAAAACAAATGGCACACATGGACAAACTCAGATGACCACTGGAGTTGCTCTGGTCATCTTCTCCGATGAACCATCATTAGAGTTTCATCATTTGGAAACATGAGAGTATGAGACTACCACTAATGTGATCACCTCCTCATTGTGAATCTAGCCAATACCTCAACATAAAAAAATTCAAATTGTGTGAGGTTTAATTTTAAAAACACAAAAAAAAACTTTTGAAAATGAACTTTGCAATTAAATGATCAATACACAAAATTAAATAAAATTGAAGTAAGCACAAACATCAGAGAGCTAAGGACTACATTGTGGCAACTTATTTGAAGCATAATGTTGCCTCCAACTACTTGAACAGGATGTGATGAAATTTCTCTGAAACTGGACTTGGCTGGAACGATTCAGAGGCTCTTAAGCTTTGGTAATTGTTGTGTTAACTTCAGGAGGTATCAAGGAAGATGTAGGAATCAAATTTTTTCTCTAAAATGGCTTGGAAAGGTTTCACGATATTAGCACTTTGGGAGAAAATTTTGAAGTTGGTGCAGAGGTTTTGTGGCTATAAAAAGCTTGAAAATAAAGGGAGTGAGGTCTTCTATTTATAGCTGGAGTGAATGAGCCCGCACATGTGAAGTTCTAATTAGAATTTGTGTGAAATCATCAAGACCAAAAGTGTGACCAAACTTGATAATGAAGTAACTCAAAACACAATTAATCTTCGCCGTTCTAAGTCGTTTTCACTTGGTACATATCCCTTAATATGATTAGAGTGCAAATCACATGGTAATTTTTCTTGTAATCAAGTTTAAGTTGTGGTAAAATTCTGATCACAAAGTGGGAAACAAATTTCAGGCACCCTACTTCCAAGTTGTATGCCCTTCACTACAAGGACCTTTTTGAGTTCATTCCTTTTGCATTATATTATCCTCATGAAAAAGAGTACAATGTACCAAGAAAGATTGAATTTGGATTTTTGTGAAAAAAATTATGGCATTTGAAAGTTGGTACAAAAATTTGGCAATGAGGTCACGAAAAATTCTAAGTCCAAAGTGTCTGAAAATGACCTATAATGTATCAATGTATTCCATGACCTTCCAAGCATAATTAGCTTTTGAACCTTAAAGAAAACTTATAAAGGTCATCACAAATGATATTGCAAAATGGATCAGCCTTAAATGTTGAAAGTTGAAGAAGTTATGATTCTTAAAAGTTGTGGAAAAGTCATTTGAAAATATGCAAAATTTCACTAAGTCCACAAATGACCTATATGTCTCTAAATTTTTGATGATCCTCCAAGCATAATTGACTCTTGTTATGTAAAGAGGAGTTGTATAGGGTGTTGAGAAGATATATATGCAAAAATAAGTATTCAAAAATGTTGAAAATTGAAGGAGTTGTGATCTTTTGAACTTTGACCTTCAATGTTGACTTTTTAGGTCAAACCACTTTGAATTAACTTGTAACCTTGGACTTTTCTTGCATTTCAAGATACATGGATGATCATATGAACTCAAAATAATTTTCCCTTGAATATCCTTTGATTAAATTGACCAATTCTTGAGGTAACTTGTTGATGAAGGCATGGAAATAAACACACGAACCTTTGACTTTTCTTGTGGAACAAGCTACTAAACCTTGAGATATCCTTGATAAAAAATGAATTTGAATGATGCTTGAGATCAATCACTTTGAGATTAGAGGCCATGCCTTGATGAAAAGGCCTTTGAGAATTAATGTTTAATCACACTCCAGCTTGAAGAGCTCAAACCCTAACCGAGGATGCATTGACTTGATACTATTGATTGTAAATCCTATCTTGCAAAAGACACAAAAGAAAAGGCACGTGTTTTCGTATTTTAATTAGAGGTTAGTAACATATAAGAAAGATAAAGAAGACACATAAGAGGTTCTTGGTGATCTCTATATAGGCAAGCCCAAGGATGAGAGGGATATAGGAGAACCAAGTTGTGATCTTGGTGCATTATGAAGATGCAAATAAAGTGAGATATTAGGGGTAAAAATTAGGGTATGACAGGTGCCCCTATTTAAGTTTCTTCTATTCGGAGATATAAAGATTGACATCTTTGTATCGACGAGATAGAAGATACTTAAATACAGAAGAACCAATTTTTATCCATAAGATACCACAAAATGCTTATGATATGATATGAATGCAAACACAGAACTATGTGGGAAAAAGATGCCACAAGAGATAAACAACTATTGGAGGAAATTAGCAGAGGAAAAAGAAACTATACACGAGATAAACAATAAAGAGATCCAACTGGGGAGTGTGAGATTCCACAAGAGATGAAAAAAATGAGTTGATGAAACTACGACTTAAAAATGTTGGAGATAAAGAGGAAAGAGGGTTTGGACTCCACTGAGGAATCTCAAAGTCATTTGCTTTATTGGGGAAGGAATCTTTGGCAGACAAAGATCAACAAGATGACAAACAATCTTCACAAAGTATAGCCATTTGTTGATAATAGACAAGCTTCAAAATGGATAGCCACTTGCTAAAAATAAACAAAAACTCTATCGGGGACACTAAAAGAGACGCGAGCAGGTCAAATCACACAACAAACTTCTCAAATAAAGAGACATCCATCTGTTGAGGATGAAAGATTCATTGGATAACAAGATTATCATAAACACATGTTCAAATAATGAACCAAGTTGAATGATAATAAGCTTCCACTATAAGGATAGGGCTCAACTTCTTCTTTAATCAAGTTTCAAATCTGAAAAAGAACCAACTACAAATTATCTCCGCTAAAGGGACTGCTGCTTGCTAGGAATTATGAATCAATAACTCTACCGAGCATCTTTGAAAGATATATGAGTTAGTTATATTGCACAACAAACTTCTCAAATAAAGAGATAGCCATCTGTCGGGGATAAAAAATTTCACAACAAACTTCTCTGCGGGACTTTTCCATAGAGATTCCATTTGATGGAAAATAAGGCTTCACAATAAACTTCTCAGCGGGAATTTTTCGGAGAGATGCCATTTGATGGAAAAGTTGATGGAGTCACAACATAATTCTCAAATAAAGAGATGCCATCTGTTCAAATAACGAGTCCATGACTCAACTTGATCAGATGAAAATCAAGAAGTTCGCAATAGACTTCTCTATCGAGGATAAAATAGAGAGATGCCATTTAATGTGAAGATACAAACTGATATTTGGAGACTTACAAGCTTCTCAAATAAAGAGACTGCTACTTAAAGTCACACAAAAGGTAAATATAGAAAACAAGCTTCTCGAAGAGATTACCACTTGTAATTGCAGGAGTTGGAGAACCAATGAGAACAGAAAAGCTTCTCAAAAGAGATTGCCACTTATCTTTATGAATATTGAAATAGAAAAATAAGCCTTTCAAAGAGACTGCCACTTGTTTGTAACATATTAACCATGTTGGGGACATGCAAGATTCTCATATAAAGAGATCTCCACTTGCTGTCAGACAAAAATTCCAGGAGAGTGTTATCACAACACTACTGGGGAAATAAAATCTTCATTTTCTTATTGGGAACCATGAACAAATTTCTGGTGCAAAATAAATTCCTTCTCATCATCTAGGTTTCACATCCTAGTGAGATTCAAAATAACTGCTACATGAGACCAAAGTTTAATCCAGGAAAAAACTGAAGAGAAACGATCAAACAAGACTCTACCCAATGAGGAAGTAACTCAACTAGGGAGTAATTCCATCAAGATAAATGATTTGGAAAGGAAAACTAAAGTAAAACCCTCCTATGAGGAATGAACTCAATGGGGAATTTAGAAAGGATATACACTTTCTGCTTAAAGATAAACACTCTAATGGAGAGAATATACACACTATGTGGGGATAACAACACCAGAGAGTGGATAAAAACACCAAGAAATGAAAAATGAATATGAATCTGCATGATGCATGTACGAATGAATGTATGCATGTATATGTTGATAAAACAAACACAAAGATGAATTAGGGACGACCAATCACTACAGTACAGCCGAATACTCGACTAAATCTTAACACTAGTGAAAGATAATCTGCCGGGGGTTTCAGCTGGAGATAAACATAAGCCATCAAAAAAACAAAATCTTGCTACAAGGTTAATATCTCTGGGTAGAGAAGGATACTGCTTGGGGGAGAAACCCAAATTTGAATCTTCTATTACCTATAATCCACTGAGGGGAATGATAATATGAACTCCGCTGGGGGAATCATGCAACACATATTCCCAAAACTCTGGTTGGGGAATAAGAGAAATCCTCATAGAATTTATTACAGAAGGATGATACTTGCCAAAGGGAGCATGCAGATAAAAACTCTTCTAGGGATATCAACCTCCGTAGGGGATATCATTTGCATAAACTCTGCCAAGGGAATGGAAAAGTGAATCTCCCAAAAGACAACCTATAATCTTCTCTGGGATAATATGGAACTCCTGACGATTACCAATGAGAACTTTTTGGGGATCAACAATCTCAAGAGCAACATTCTGGACTTTCTATGGGGAATTAAGAAGTTAACATCGTAGCAACATATCAACTTGCAGGGGATTTTAAAACTCAACACAGGGTGAGAGAAAACCTAAAGTTGACTACTATCTCAATACTTCTTAATGAGAGATATTGTTAAAACCACAACAGGGGAATGAAACCTATTGTGGATTCTTTAACACATATATATTTGCTTGATAAGAACTTGGGTATAGAAGAGAATCACACTAAGATGGGGAAATTTGGATCAAGACTTAATCAGGGAACCTAAGTCTATGATTCAATCGGGGGATGCTAAACTCAGTACTCAATTGGAGAACACCTGAATTAGCACTTAGATGGGAATACCACCAACAAGAACAAACTCTGCTTGGGAGAACATCGAGTTCTGCATTTTGATATCTTACCATTCCTTGAAGCAACTGTGGACATTCCTTTTAGCGTTCACAAATAAAAGGAAAACATTTTTGTAGTTTTCAAAAATATCATTATCATTTACTTTTTGTTTCAAAAGTTATTATAAAAAATAAATGAAATTTCACAAACAAAAATAAATACAAGAATTGCAAACAAAGGGATAAAGGCCCAAATTTTATCAATAGACTGGTAGTCTGCAAATGGAGCGACTCCACAGATCATTACAAAGTTGGAAAATGGTAAATACATGGAAAAGGTTACACTAAAATACAATGTCCAATATTCTCCCTAACAACTTTGAATTCTATTGTGCTTTACACTTCTGTTGAGAATGACGAGGATGAGAATCCTTGATGAGCAATGTTGCCTCAAGTGATCAAGTCTGGCCTGATGCAGTTACTTTCCATTATCCCTAACTTTTGCCTAGATTGTCCTCTTGGGTTTTTAATCTACCAGGATAATTGTTTTCTGTTTATGTCTCTAACTTTTTCTTGGACCGCCCTTTCGGGGTTTTAACCCATTGAGACACTCATTTTTGCCTAAGCCGCCATTTCGGGTTTTCAACTTAGCGAGTTGTTCTTTTATTTTTTAGGCGAAGTATTTCTTAACTACATTGGGATTCATAAGATGAGTTAGCTCTTCACCATCCATAGCTGCAAGAGTTAATGCACCACCAGAGAAGGCTTTCTTAACAACATATGGGCCTTCATAATTAGGAGTCCACTTGCCCCTAGAATCACTGGTAACAGACGAGATATTTTTAAGCACGAGGTTTCCTTCTCTGAACAGACGAGGTTGGACCTTTTAATCAAAAGCTTTATTCATTCTCTATTGATATAACTAGCCATGACACAAGCTCGCCATTCTCTTCTCCTCAATCAAATTCAATTGATGGTACATACTTTGACACCATTAAGTTTCAATAAACTTGGGTTCCATCAAGACTCGCATTGACGGGATCTCAAACTCTACAGAGAGAATTGTTTACATGCCATATACAAGTGAGAAAGGGGTTGTCCCTATTGATGTGCAGATAGATGTTCAATACCCATGTAAAGAAAACAGGAACATCTCATGCCAGTCCTTGTATGTGACAACCATCTTTTGAATTATCTTCTTAATGTTCTTATTTGCAGCTTCAACAGCCTCATTCATCTTTGCTCTGTAGGGAAAATAATTATGATGCTCGATCTTGAAATCATCACACATTCTTTCATCATCTTATTGTTTAAATTTGAACCATTATCAGTGATAATCTTGCTAGGAACACCATACCGACAAATAATTTGGTTCTTAATAAACCTGACCACCACTTTCTTGGTCACATTAACATACGATGCTGATTCAACCCACTTGGTAAAATAATCAATGGCCACTAAAATGGAATGGTGTCTGTTCGAAGCCTTGGGTTCAATCATACCAATCAGGTCAATTCCCCACATGGAGAAAGACCATGGAGATGAGATAACATTGAGAAGATTCAGAGGGACATGAATTTTATCATCATAAATCTGGAACTTATGGAACTTCTTCACATATTTGCGAAAATCAAATTCCATTGTTAGCCAATAGTAACATGCTCTTAACATTTTTTTAGCCATAACATATCCATTGACATGGGTACCAAAGGATCCTTCATGAATTTATTTTATTAACATGTATGCTTTGTGTCTATCCATGCATCTGAGCAAGACCATGTCAATGTTTCTTTTGTATAACACATCTCCATTCAAGAAGAAATTGTTAGCCAGGCTTCTCAAAGTCTTCTTATCCTTCTTGGATGCCCCAAATGGCTACTCTTGACTCTGGATAAAATAGTTATTATCATGATATCACGACTTATCATCTTTTACTTCTTCTACCGCAAATACATGAGTAAGTCTATCAAGATGCATAACATTAATCTTGGGCACATCATTCCAATGATTCACTCTAATCATAGAGGACAAAGTGGCCAGAGCATATGCCATATGATTTTCTTCACGAGGTATATGATGCAATTTAACTCTATTAAAGAAGGTCAACAACCTTCTTGCATAATCTTTATAAAGAATCAGGCCAATCTGACGAGTCTCCCACTCACATTTAATATGATTTATTACTAGGGCTGAATCCCCATGCACATCAAGAGTTTTGATCCTCAAATTAATGGCCTCTTCAAGACCCATTATACAAGCTTCATACACTGCCATGTTTTTTGTGCATTCAAACATCAACCTTACAGTAAATGTTATATGAAAACCATGAGAAGTTATAATAATTTCCTCAATTCCGTTGCCATAAGAGTTGACAACTCCATCAAACACTAAACCCCACCGATATCTAGGATCAGGCCCTTCTTCAGGTAATGGTTCATCACAATCTTTGGTTTTTAAGTACATAACATCCTCATTAGGGAAGTCAAACCTGATAGGTTGATAATCATCAATTGGTTGGTGAGCTAAATGATCAGTCAAAACACTTCCTTTGATTGCCTTTTGAGTACGATACTCAATGTCATATTCAGATAACAACATTTGCCAGCGGACAATCCTTCTAGCATGTCATGCCTCCATGTATTCATATTGCAAGTGGGCAAGTAGTTTCTAAAGCTCAAATTTAGAGGCTACCTCTATGGATGGAGTGTTATATTTCGTTGCTTCAGCTATAATACCTAACACCTTGAAATTTTTTCCCTTTCTTCAACTTTACTCAACGGTCCACTTAAGATTACTTCATTCAATAATGCTTATTTGTCTAACTTGCCCAACTCTTGCTCTAAGTTGTCTTTGCTCTTGATATGGATATTGTGATCACTAATTTCCCAACTAGAGATCAATGAGAAGTCGACAACTCTTTCTCATGGGTACTTCAATGCATTTAAGACATTAAGTACTACTTTCTTCTCATTGACTCTCAAAGTCAGCTTTCCTCTTTTCACATCTATTAATGTCATTCTTGTGGCAAGAAAAATTCTTCCCAACAGAACGTGAGTCTCTTCATCAACACAAAAATCCATAACAATGAAATCTGCTGGAAATAAAAACTTATCAACCTTCACCAATACATCTTCAATCTTCCCTTGGGGGTAGCAAATGCTTCAGTCATCTAGTTAAAGGGTGATGGTTGTCGGTCTGGCAGCTCCTGTCACACCTGAAAAATTACACAGTCATCATCATCTTTTATTTGTTCCTAAAGAACAAGAAAACAATGATAAAATCTAATGTTAAAGATGAAACACTAAGGTTCGGGGTCATTTAAGCAAGGGGGTGGTAGGCACCCCCCACTTCCATTGTACTCAATGTGATCCTTCTCTAATTCAAAGGTGGCTATGTTCTCTATAGGATGTTTGCTTATATTAATTATTAATACTTAATCTATTTATTTACAAGGGACTATTAACCAGGAAAAAGGGACAAAGAAAATGGTTTTTTTATTGTACTCGCTAGAGTGTTACAACTTTATGTCTACGTACCCTTAAGTTCATTGAAGGATCAGAGTACTGTAGTTCGTCCATAAAATGTTTGTTTGTTATTTTTATATTTTGAAAGTTCTCAGCGCATCGATGGTGGAGAAATTCTTGATTTGAAAATGTCTCAATGCACAAGGGCAAATGATTTAAGATTTTATATATATATATATATATATATATATATATATATATATATATATATATATATATATATATATATATATATATATATATATATATATATATATATATATATATATATATATATTTGTAAAATAATAAAATTAGATAAGTTAAAAGGAAAAGTTTAATATTAAATTTTCAATTATATCAATTTTAATTTAGACTAATTGTTTTAGACTAATCAAAACTCTAATTCTACCCTAAAATTGATCTTAAGTGCTAATTGGTCTAATTATCCTAATTACCCTTAATTAATTAAAATTAACTAATTAATTAAATTTGTTTGTCTTTTTTAACTTTTTTATGATAAGGGAATAATAATAGTCTAATCATTAATTATAACAATCCTAATATAATATTAATATAATATTAACTAATTGTTTGTATTTTTATTATGTGAATTATAATAAGATAAATTATAATGAGATGATTAACCCCTAAATCATTTTGATTAAACTAAATAGTCCTAATTATGCTAACTAATCATTTAACATCTAATTAATGATCCTAAATAATAAGGGGAAAAAATTAAAAAAATTAAAAAATTTAAAAAAATTAATAAGGGGTGTAAATTGAGTTATATAAGCAATGGACTAAATACAAGAGTGTGCAAATAGCAAGGGAGAGAGACCCATTACTCTCTGAAGCTCACGTTGGGGAGAGTTCATGGAAGGAGAGAGTCAACAATTGACTCTCTCTAGATCTCTTAATCAAGATTTGATGGATATTGTGGCGTGAGATCTCAGCCTTTGATTGGGATGACTAATCAAAGTATGTAAAAGTAGTGGCTTTGATGTAATGTCAAAGTGGACTCAGAGTGGACGCACATGTATTAAGGTTGGATTGAGTCAGTTGTTTGGTTGGTTGAGGGGAAGCCACGCGGACGTGATGTGGCATCTGATTGAGGGGGCATATAAGCAAAATGCTTCTAAAAACCAAGACTCCGACTACCCTAAACATTGAACGTCCGCCCTTAGAACCACTGCCTTCCCGAGTTCCCCGTTGAAGTTTAATTGGGAACTTCATCCAACTCTAAGAACCCTACCCATATCTTCATACCCTCATGAACCCTGATATGGGTTCAACATTAACCCTAACAATATCCCGTGAACCCTAACCCCTAAGATGAACCCTAATCTTACTTGCGAAGAACCCTAACCCTAAGACTACCTAGAAAATCTCCAATCTTTTTCAGATAAACCCTAAACCATTAACTAACCCTTTTTGAAACATAATTAATCTATCCTAAACAAAAATCTAACACAAACAAATCACATATCCCTAAGCCAAACTTACACAAAAGTCCAAGCCAACACAATAAGCAATCATAAACAAGTAAAAAGGTGCGTGCGACCAACCTACGGATGTAACACCCCCTTCTATACCCCCAAATAATCAAATAAACATTTAAACACATATAAAAATTTTCATCAGAGTTTAATTAAAACATGGTATAAAAAGGTATGCCACATCATCACGAATTAAAACATTCAACACCTGCTCTATAAAAGACATGTAACGGTGGCATAGTTTTCAAAATAGAGGGGCTTCGTCCTTACACCCACATCTCAATAGTTTTCAAAATAGAGGGACTTAAAACATTGAACCATTTAACATATAATCATAGAAATACACATCATTCAGTTTGTCTTATCAATATCATTCATGTTTTACAAAACATTAGCCATCAGATACATATACAATGTATCACAAAAGAATGCTATATAAGCCTAACTACCCGGTGCTACATATCAAAGCAATCCGACTCAAAAGAATGAAGATATACTTCACAAAAGAAACCTCCAGCAACCTAATCTGCAATGCCTCATAGAGCATTATAAAACAACAGAAGGGTGAGAAATATTATCATAATAATCAATGCATATAATTATATATATACATACACAATCCTAAAACACATATATTCCATATTTCTCACCACAATCCATTTCATAACTCATCATACATTTCACAACATGTATACACACATATGGGTAATCACAAAACATGTCTCATCATGCACACATCCATAATCCACAATT
This sequence comes from Lathyrus sativus, assembly GCA_963859935.3. NCBI lineage: Eukaryota > Viridiplantae > Streptophyta > Magnoliopsida > Fabales > Fabaceae > Lathyrus > Lathyrus sativus. The sequence continues at coordinate 536,014,643 of OZ012741.1, forward strand.
CCACAAACCAACAAACCACACATAAGCATCTTTTATATAACAATAACATTTATGCTATGTGACTCAATACAACTCAATGCAACTCAATGCCATGTGGTACCAACACTTGTTATCATTTTTCGGTTTTTACACTTAAATCGGGTCCACCCTTCTAGACCGATAACAACAAAAGTCTGTTCCCTAAGTTTTCAAACCCACCCTTCTAGGTTTGGGACAAGTCACTAGTCTCCACGAAACTAGCAAGCATTGCCTCTTGACTAAATGATGCATATGCAATCAACAACCAAATGCACTTAAGACCGTTCTCGCATCTTAATCCCATGCATTCAAATAATTCATCCCTTCAAGAATTATAACATAATTGCACACACAACATATTTATATTATCAAAGTAATCATACTTTACATCATCACATTTATCAAACAATGCACACATATTCGCAATATGTTCTCATGCATTATTCACATACAATTCACAAGTAATGCACACATATTCACAATATATTCCCATGCATTCTTCAAACACAATCGCATACATTCAATATGCATTCATAATATCGTGCCAAAAAGCAACAAACCCAATCACATTCATCTTTCATTTTTAATCAATTTTAAATAATGCATTATAATTATCACAAGACCACATTTCAATTTAATTCAACAATCTAGGATTCACGCCATACGGCTACCCACAACACATATTCCACAACAACAATTACTCATTTCCAACAAGGATCGAACACCATCGAACCAAGAATTAACATAAGATGGAAAATACAGGAAAACCAAATGTTGTCACGCTCGTTACCTCGCTCGCTACTTGTTCGCTCAGCGAACAAGCTCGCGAAGGCAAACAGAAGCTACTGTCTTGCTTCGCTACCAAGCTCGCTCAGCGAAGGCCTAGCGAACCTTCGCTACCCCATTCGCCACTAACGAAGAACCTCAATTACATTCTGTCCAAGTCTGGGACCATTCGCTACAAGATCGCCTAGCGAATGTTCGCGACCAGCTCGCCTAGCGAACAAGCTAGCGAGTGTCTGCGAACTTCAAAACCCTCACTGTCCAAGATTCATATCTCTTCACAAAACCGACTGATTTTCACCAAACCAGTTCACATAACCTTAGTCTAACATCCCTTGATTAAACTATACCACTTATTCTCATTTTTAACCGTAAAAACTCGATTTCTATCGATTAAATCCACTTATGCCCTAAAATGAAAATTGTAGAAAAACATCCAACAATCTAACCCAAGCATACATAATCATACACATTGTTAAGATAATGATATTTCACACCCTTACCTTGATTAAATCGATGCTTGAGAGTTGTTCTTGAGCTTCCAAGCTTTTTCCCTCTTCCTCTTCTCTTTTCTCCTCTTTCTCCTCCTTTCTCTACTCTTTCCTTTATGTTTCTATCTTTCTCTTTTCTTTCCACTTTTCTTTTATATGTCTTTCTCTTCTATTTCTCTCCAATATCTATTATTTCACTTAATTAATCATCCACTAATTAAACAATCCTCTTAAATCATTTAATTAATATAAATAATTAATTAATGAAAATTGGGTTGTTACAACGGATGTGGGAGATTCTCCGATAAAAAAAATAACAACTTTCTTTAAATCTTCTTCTCCTTCGTTTTTCCTTTGATGCTTTTCTGACTTCTTCTCTTCTTCTTTATGCGCAAGGTGATCCTCTGTGAAACCTTAATCACTATTCAAACAGAACTCTAAGTGAGTGTTTTGGGAGTTTGCAACAACAAATAGCTTAAGGTTTTTTCCTTTTCTTTTTTTCGTCTTAACTTCCGATTTAAACTTAAGTATTTATAGATTGAATTAGGATTTCAGATATTTGATTAGTTTATTGTAATAGGAAGTTTTGAATCTAATTGTTATTGTAATTTGATATGATTAGAGATTTGATTGAGTTAGGAATTAATTAAGATTTGAGATTTTTTAGGATCTGATGTATTTGGTCCATTTTCCTTTATAAATCAGAACTTCTAAATGTATCTTGCAATGAATTGGGAAAGATTGGATCCAAAGCTTTTTTCAATATTTGATCCTTTATGTTTATGATTGTGCACATTTTAAGGTTTAGACTTGGGCCTTGAGTTTTGACTTAATCTAGTCATCATTTTGACCAAATTTATACAATAATAATCTTAATAACAATCATATAATAAACTTGAAAAAATATTTGAAATAGTAGCAGACACAACTAACTCTAATACTACCACTAACAATAAAATTAATAGTTTAATTCTAACTAATAATACCACTCACGATACAATTTAACAATTAAACATAAATAAATTTTGACTAATGATAGTTGTTATTAATAAAAATATTAATTTAATCATAATTAATAATAATAATAATAATATAAATTAATCAATACCCAATTAACTTAATTAATAATATTAATCTATAATGGCCATTTACAATTTAATAATAAGAAAGACCCCTAAATTATAATATTCTAATTATTAAATTAACTAAATAATATTAACAAATTTCTACCTAAACAATTGATAAATAACCACTATCTCCTACTAATAATATAATTAAATTTCCAAAGACTAATAACAATCTCTAACCAAATTAGGTAGTAGTCACTAAAAGAAATAGTGCAAATTAATAGTAAAGACCTATTTTAATTTTCTAATTAGATTAATACTAAAGTAAATCCTAGAAAGTCCTAAAATAGAAATTAACTATCATGGGATGAAGGATTTAAAAAAAAATCAAAATAGTTTCTCTTTGACTTTTTATTAGGACTGTTTATAGTAAAAAAAAAAAATTCTTTTCAAAAAGCTAAACTTAACGGAAGCGGACCATAACAAAAATTTACTTGAACTAAACAAAATTGTTTTAATTTGTTCAAAATTGAAATGATCCAAATTATTGATTCGGTATACTGGTTCTGAACTGAATTAATGAACAATTTTGTTTTAGAAAGTGAATTAAACCATAGTATTTTTTTTTTCAAACTTTTAAATAAAAAAATATTTTAAACCTTTTATTTTTGCATTTTTCTATGAGCATGTTTTAATATATAATTGATTATAGATTTATATAATAAAATAATTATTAAATATAATTAAAACCGTTATTTTATTATTAAAATAAAAATTGTTTTTAAAAATATTTTATACACAACTATAACCAAACTATCAAAATTACTTTTCAATAAAAATCTGAAACAAGTCAGGTATACTCTATTATTAAAAAACAGTTAATGTAATGCAAATTTTAAATTTTAAATTCATTTATTAACCATTAAATAAAATTTAAATTTTTATGAAAATAATTTTTATTATTTAAAATAAACTTCAAGTTTATCTATAACAATATATAAAGGCAATAGTTGGTTTTGGTGTAGTTTTTTATTTTCCAATTTTGTCCAATAATTCACACTATTATTCCATTAACACCCTTTACAAAAATCAACTACATAGACAGTTAAAAAACTTCTACCATTTCACATTTTAATTTTTTTTATATTAAAATTACTTTAAAAACTATTTTATGGTTATATCCTCATCTTTAGTAACAAATAATTTATTAATTAAATTAATTAAATAAGAAATAATAATAAAAAAGTAATAACTTTTAAAAATAATTAAGTGCTTTATAACCCTAATCCCAAGAATCATGTAACAACTTCCGTACTTAATTAAATTAATTAAATAAGAAATCTATAACAATATATAAAGGCAATAGATTGTTTTGATGTAGCTTTTTTTTCTTTCAAATTTACTCTTTTCAATTTTTATTTTAAATTATTATTTTTCTCTCACAACGGCGGTTACACAGGTTTATTAACCGCCAACAGTTTATTATTTTTCATATCATTATCTTTAATTATTTTATAAATACTTTATAATTAAATTAAAATTAAATAATTTATCTAGGGAACATGAAATTTTAGACTGACCTATTTTTATTTCTATTTTATCCTTTAATATTTAATTTTAGTTAATTTTAAAACGAACTGATTACACATCCAAGCGAAGAGATATCTAAAAATAAAAATAATAATAATAATGATGATAATAATCTATAACAATATATAAAGGCAAAACACAATTTTGGTGTAGCCTTTTTTTACATTATTTTTTTTAATGCTAATAGAATAATTTATTAATTAAATAAGAATTGATAATAAAAAAAGTAGTAGTAACTTCTAAAAATAATTAAGTGCTTTATAACCCAACTTAATTAAATTAATTAAATGAAAAATGATAATAAAAAAGTAGTAGTAACTTTTACATATGATTAACTGCTTTATAACCCACTAATCCCATTATTGAATAAAATAGAACTATATAACAACTTCCGTTCTCAGAATGATATATAAATACCCCTTTCATCTTCTAATTTTTCACATTCAAAATTCAAAAGAATAAACAGTTTCTCAAAATTTCTTACAAAAATGGCAAGTCGTAGAAAGGTTATTAAGGGGCTCGGAAAGGGAGGAGCAAAGAGGCACAAGATGATTCTGCGCAACAATATTTGGGAAACTACAAAGCCATCGATTCGTAGATTGGCTAGGAGAGAAGGTGTCAAGAGGATAAGTGGCTTGATCTATGAAGAAACTATGTTATTTCTTAAGGTTTTCTTGACAAAAATCATTCATGACGCTGCTTAATATACTAATCATGCAAGAAGAAAGGTTGTGACTCCCATGAGTGTTGTGTATACTCTTATGAGACAAGGAAGAACTTTGTACGGTTCAGAGGTTGAAGAAGATACTCTCTTTTATTTATTATTATGTTATCTTTTTATCGTCTAAGTTGTATAATTTGTATTTATGTTTCTGCATTTTTAAAAAAGTTTATATCTAAGTAATAGTCAGTGATTATCAATGATCACCGTCTAAATTATATAGTTTGTATTTTTATTTTCAAAAATGTTTATTTTCAAGTATTAGTTTGTGATTGTGCAATGGTAATGACTAAATACTACAATATGTTTTTTCTATTGTATGATTTATGGACAAAATTATACTATATATATATGCATTATATTAAATTTACGATGATTTTAGTTAAGTTAAATCTAATTTTTATAATTATAGATAACTTGAATATGAGTCATTGGTTATTTTTATTCTTTAACCATCATTAACTTCCATTAAAAAAAACTTATGAAAACTTTAACACATATAACTCTTCTTTGCATGGTAAGAGATCAATTAAAATAAATAATATATTCTAAAATATACAAAATATACAAAATAATATTACAAATGTACAAAATATTATAAATAATAATATATACCAATTTGATACAAATTGCATGTAAAGTTATTTAAGTGATAATCAATTATTAAGTTACAAATGTTTATGTTTATTTGATTAATAAATTTTGAGAAAAATTTTTATTCTTATTCTATCTAAATCTTCTTATAGTTTTGACTAATCTATAGCAATATATAAATACAAAACTTAATTTTGGTGTAACCTTAATTTTGGAGGAGGAAATTTGAGAGAAAGTGTTTGGATGATTAGGGATTGCAAGGATTAGTGAGTCAGTTCTCTGGAAATTTTTTTTGTGGTGGATTAGATTTATTGAATTTAGATCAGTGGAGAAGGGGAAAGTCGACATTATTTGGATAATGCTTTCACTTAAAAGAAATAAACCTAACTAAGTAAAAGAGAGAAGATGGATCCTATCCCTTATATCGAACACTAAATCCTATCTGTTGATAGAAAGATCTTTGTCAAATACCGGACAAAAGCTGTTGTTTATATTTTCATGCGTATACATATTAAATAAAAATAAACATTTATGTTATAACGCACGTGAACATTTATATTTTATCATATTAAGAATTTATATTAAAATCAAACTTATAAAATAAGACATTGTTAATATTTTCACGCGTTAGCGCAATAAAAAAAAGCGGACAAACGGGCACGGAGTGCCCGTTTGGACGCTAGTGTTTATAAAAGTGAAGTAGTTATATTAAACCATATATGCAGTGCGGTAACACAAAATCATATATGCAGTGCCACATTACACCAATGCAATGCACCGACGTTGATACATCATAATACCATACCATTAACCTATCATTATTGGTTAATAATTGTGGTTCAATTCTTTTGGATTTGTTTCGATTAAATGTCGTTTGATTCGGTTATTGAACTGTTTTATAAATTACAGTTCGGTTCATTAATTTATGAGAATGGTTAAGTTATTTAATAACAATTTGGTTTGGCTCTATGGTTCGGTATAATTTTATGGATTTTTTGAACAATCCTACTTTTTAGGTAATTGAGATTGACCAGATAACTTAGATGGATTCTGCACAAGTTAGTACCCTGAGCTCTAAGTTAGATTAAGATGAAAAGGAGAAGCAGTCAAAATTTGGACTACGACAACTGCTCCTATTTAATCAGCTTCAAACTGAGAGGATGATGACAATGAGCCTTCATCTTCTCGAGGAGGAGATGATTAAATATAGAGAGAGACCATAACTTTAACGGAGTTAGTAGATCCTGGGGATGAGAAAGTATTGAGCAACCCTTTATGCTCTGTTGGTATCCAAACCAACCTTTGATGGGACCTTGATGATACCCTATTGATTAGCTTCAAACCATTCGGGCTAAACTGACATACGATTTCCATGATCACCAGATCATTTTACCGAAATCAGGTAGGACTTTGACGATCCTCTGGTCGTTGCAATTCTTATGATCATCAAATCATTCTGGAATCTTGGTAGGACTCTGAAGATTCTCCGGTCGTTGCAATTCCTATGATCATCTGATCATTCTAGAACCTTGGTAAGACTTTGACAATCCTCCGGTAGTTGCAATTCATATGATCATCCGATCATTTTGGAATTTTGGTAGGACACTAACGATCCTCCGGTCGTTATAATTCATATGATCATCCGATCATTTAGAATCTTGGTAGGATCTGACAATCCTTCGGTCGTTGCAATTCCTATGATCATCCAACCATTTTGGAATCTTGGTAGGACTTTAACGATCCTTCTGTCATTATATGTTGAAACCCTGTATATTTAATGGAACTTATCTCATGTGTGGGATAGGTTGCTAAGCTGGGGATGTGAGAGATGAACATCTGCTCACTGGTTGATAGTGATAATTCGGGATGACCGATTTACTGGATATGTTCTTTTTGGGAGACTCGCAATGAATGAGCTTGCCGGGGAGATCCTTTGTTGAAAGGTGCTTGTGGAAATGTTACTTATTGGGATAAGCCAATAAGCATCCCGACTCGGGGAATTATACTGGTTTAGCTGGGGATTGGACTTCTAAGAGTGATCACAAATCCTATGTCATGTTATGCATGTTCATGTGGATACATGTTTTGAATTGATGTATGTGTTTATGCATGATTCATTATTTGGGTTGACGCCTCTTTTATGGTATGTGCATGTAATATGTGCGAGCATGGAAATAAATATCTTTGAGATTTTGATATGTCCATGGAACGGGCCATAATACTCTTGATATCTATGAACGTGCAATATGCCTTTGAAAGGAAGAAACTTTTATGCTGGTTAGATTGTGACTGTTGATTTAGGGACCCTGTGCATTGCTTGGGATGCAATGCTAGAAGGCCTATGATCCCTTTAACATTTAGAAATCGGAGTAAAAGACGTTTTAAAAATATTATTATTATTATTATTATTATTATACTCAATGTTTTAATTCCTCATTCACAAATAATTGATATTTTGTAATCAAACGAAAAAAAATAGAAAACAAGGAAATAAGGCTCGAAAAACTTATTTATTGACCCGTAAATTGGCGATAGTACATAAAGAAATTACTCCCGTATGAGGAGATTACTGGAAAGCTGAAAGATGTAAAAATGACAATGAAAACAAATTGTTTTATGTTCCTACTGAATTAAACACATGCTATTATCCCTACGTCTTCGAGGTTATGATACTTCGCTTTTAAAGACAATGGTTGAATTAATTACTCCCGTCTGAGTTCCTGTTGTAGTGTGACTTAAGTGCCACAATCATATGCCTTTTGGATATCCCTAACTTCTTCTTGGACCGCTTTTTTCAAATCTTAGTCCACCGAGATGATATACCCTTTTTTGACTAAGCCGCCTTTTAGGGTTTTCGATTTTATCGGGTTTTATTTTTTTATATAAGTCCCTAATTTTTTCCTGGATTTCTCTTTTGAGTTTTCAATCCACCGGGACACCCTAATTTTTGCCTAAGTCTCCCTTTCGGGTTTTCGACTTGGCGGGCTTTTTATCCTCTTTTTCTAGGCATAGTATTTTTTGACTGTGTCGGAGTTCACTGGTCGTGATAACTTTGCTCCATCCATGGTGGTGAGAATTAAGGCTCCGCTAAAAAAGGCCTTCTTCACGATGTATGGCCCTTCATAGTCGGGGTCCATCTGCTGCGGGGATCTTTGAGGATGGGTAATATTTTTCTTAGCACTAGGTCGCCTTCTTCGAACAGACGAGGAAGAACTTTCTTGTCGAACGCTTTCTTGACCCTCCGTTGATATAGTTTCCCATGACATACTACAACCACACTCTATGAGATTCAATTGATCAAATCTTGTTTGCACCCATTTCGCCTCATCCAATTTAGTTTTCATCATAACTCTTAATAAGGGGATATCAGCTTCAATGGGGAGTACCGCCTTCGTACCGTATACCAGAGAGAAAGGAGTTGCTCCTATCGAAGTCTAAAGTTATATAGCCATGTAGTGAGAAAGAGAGCATCTCCTGCCAATATTTGTAGGTTTTCACCATCTTCTAGATAATCTTTTTGATATTCTTGTTGGCTGCCTCTACTGCGTCGTTTATCTTTGCTCGATAGGGTGACAAGTTATGGTGTTCAATTTTGAAACTCTCGCATAACTCATTTATAACTTTGTTGTTCAGGTTTAGCTTGTTATCAATGATAATCTTATTAGGAATGTCATAGTGACAAATTATATCTTTCTTGATGAACCATGCAATCACTTTTCTTGTCATGTTGGCGTAGGAAGCAACTTCTACCCACTTTGTGAAGTAATCTATGGCAACTAGAATGAATCAGTGTCTGTTTGCAGCTTCCGGCTCGATCATCCCAATTATGTCTATACCCCACATGGAGAAAAGCCACATGGCAGTTAAAACATTTAAGAGAGTTGGGGGTGCATGTACTTTATCTGCATAGTTCTGACACTTATGGCACTTCTTGATGTATTTGAAACAATCAGACTCCATAGTTAACCAGTAATACCATCCTCTGAGAATTTTCTTAGCCATTGTATGTCCATTGGCATGAGTGTCAAAGGACCATTCATGGATTTCTTTGATAAGCATGTCAACTTCGTATCCATCCAGGCATATGAGTAAGACCATGTCGTGATTTATTTTGTAAAGTACATCCCTGTTGAGGAAGAATTAGGAGGCCAATCTTCTTAGTGTTTTCTTGTCTCTGCTTGAGGCATTTGTAGGATACTCTTGTTTCTGGAGGAATTGTTTGATGTCATGGAACCAAGGTTTATTATTTGCTTACACCTCTACTGCTATGCAATAGGTTGGTTCATCCAAACATTGAATTCTTATAGAAGGTGCTTCGTTGTGCCACTTGATTTTGAATATGGATGATAAAGTAGCCAAGGTGTCTACTAATTGATTCTCCTCCCCAGGAATATAATGGAAAGTGATCTCATCAAAGTAGGTGATCAATTTCTGGACATGGTCTCGGTATCGAACTAATTTGGAATTATGGGTTCCATATTCTCCTTTGATTTGATTGATGACGAGTGCAGAGTTTCCATATACCTCTAAGGTCTTGATTCTCAAGTTAATATCTTTGTCGATTCCTAGGATGCATGCCTCAATCTCTACCATGTTATTAGTGCATATGAAACATAACCTAGTTGTGAAGGGGATAGGGAAACATGGTGTAAAAGTTATGACAACCTTGATTCCATGTCCATAAATTGATTCCACCCGGAGGAAAACAGAAGAGTCGCCACCGTTCGTTATTTATCCCAAAGAGAGGGAAAGGAAACGATCGAAGAAAACCTACGAAAAAGGGATAAGATCGGTCATCGCAACCAAATCTCGGGTTCGAGAGTCGGTTACGTAAGGGGAAGGTATTAGCACCCTTCACGTTTGTTGTACTCAACGGGATCCATGCTTGTTGTCTATCTAAGGGTGTGTTTAACTATCTAGCTACAGGCTACAAGACAAAAGAAAAGAAAAGAGACTCGATAGAGCATCTCCTCTCTATGCCTATGTATTCCCTCGTGCAATGGGAAAGTCAGAGTCAACGTAGTTCGGAAAACTACGGGTGAAAGTGGGGAAGGTTGCTCGCCAAGACATCGTTGTCTTGTGCCTACGTATCCTCATCTGGTATGAGAAATCAGAGCAAACATAGTTCGGGCTAACAAGAACACCAGTTGGTTCAAATGTTTTACCCGAGTAGGGTTAAACCTTAGTTCTAGCAGTTAGGGACGAGTCTTGTTTGCGGTAGAGCCAAGATTTAACAACACTCTCCTTATGAAAAAGGTTTTCCATTAATCCTGAAGGATAAAAAGGTTTGATGTTTTGTTTTGTGTTTTTTAGTGAAGTGAATTAATTCGGTTTGTGATTCACGTTGCACTGAAGACTATGACATAGGAACGAATGCGTCGCATATCGCCCCCAAACGAGACGTACACTAAACACTCTAGACAAGTGAGAGGAGACCCCTCACTCATCATTTCCTATGTGCTTAAGGCTCATAGCGTACAACGTTCATCATATTTATTAGATGAATTAGAATGCTTTGAGATGAGATGAGAGACGCGACCTCTAAGGGAAACTCGGTCCTAATGTTGTCATGCAAAGTGGGCCTAAAGTTGGGATTGAAAAAGGGAAATCTACCCTAATGTTAGCATGCTTGGATTGAACACCGAATGTCTCTTCTACTCCCGTCCTAAACGGAGGGACTAGAAACCCTATGGGGATCATGGCAAAAGACCAAGAAAGCACAAGATAAATTCATTCACAAGTAAGAGATGCAAATACGGAAAATAAACATGCAAAGAGGGAGGAACAAAAGTGTGGGGCAGCAGCCGCCACAAGCACATCTCGACCTCTTGACAACAAGCAAAGAATGCAATACAAAAGAGTGCAAGAAGGCAAACAAACAAATGATCATCACTTTGAACCACATATACAAGAGTATGCATTCAAGTGGAAAATGGACAACGCCTGTCGAAGAATCATGATTAAACAATAAAAAACAAAGACATATAGCCAAAACATCTCACTCCTAATGCATCATAGTGATCCATGAAGATTCGAAGCGAAACGATACCAAACAACCATTAAAAATAGCAAAACAGGCCTGCTGGCACAATGTTAATCGATTAAAACCATGGGTTAATCGATTAACCATTGAAAAATGCTTGAAAATTTGAATATTTGTGTTGGTTAATCGATTAACCAATTGGTTAACCGATTAACACTGTTCCAACAGCAGAAAACAACAGTTAAAAAGCACTTTTCAGCAACTTATCCAATGTACAATCATTCACATGATCTTGTAATCAATTATGCACGAAATTAAACCAGAAATCGGTGATCCAAACAAGATGTAAACACATTTAAATAGCAAGATCACAAATCAAATGGATCAAATCAACCCAAAGTCAATCAAAAATGAAGATCCATATTGAATACATAAATAAAGCTTAAAAATAATAATGGATCTAGAATTCCAACCTACGAAGCGGAGAATTGCTTCGGTTAATGTTGATTCAACCTTAATTGATCAAATCCGAGCAAGAAATCCGGAATACTTCAAGATCCAAGTCAATTCTTGTAGTAGCAATGAAGATCCACCAAAATTAAGCAAGAATTGTCCAAATAATCACTTCTAGATCCACTTCAAAATTCAGATCCAAACTAGCACAAAAATTGAATGGAGAAATTGATTCAATAAGGATGATGGATGAAGGTTAGAGCTCAAGAATTCATTGATTCCAATGGAGAATCAAGGAATTCAATGTGAGAAGAGCTTTTAGTGAAGTTTGGGAATGGAGAAGTTGAGATAGAATTGAGAGAATTGGAGTGAATTCTGAAATGAGAATAAAATTATGAGGATTCATTGTGTGAGGTTTGGAGTAAATCATTTAAATACCCATTAGGTTTGGATCCAAATGAGGTTTGGAATGTGGTTTGTGGAAATTTGGAATGGGAATTTGGAGGGAAAAGGAAATTAACCAAATTTTGAAATGGTTCTAGATCCTTCCTAAGTGTGAAATTAACTTCACAAGTGATTAAATTGGACCCCAAAGTGATTTCCTTTGAAAATTCATGTGCAGAGCTGGAATTTGCACTGGTTAATCGATTAACCAATTGGTTTAATCGATTAACATCTTCAAATATTCAAATTTGACCTGATTTTGACTTGGTTAATCGGTTAACCATGTGGTTAATCGATTAACACCTTCAAAAATTTGAATTTGGCGCCTTTTGGAGGGAAATCTGCACCTTTGCCCGTTTCGTTTTGAGCTCTGTTAAGTTTTTGAAACTTGCCTTTGAATGCTATGACCATGAAAATGCTTGAAATAGCCTGAATGCTGCTTTCTGAGCTGAAAATATTCTGCAAAACAAAATAAAATTGACCACTCGATCGTCGGGCAAAATAAATGCCGGAGTGGATGATGCTTGTCGTTCAGTCTTTTGCACTAAAGATGAAACTTGAGCCACAGGAATGCCTTGATCCCATGCCTCGAGAACAAATGCTATGATATGCGAAAAATGCAAAATGCAAAGAAACAAAAGCCAGTTGCAGTCAAGACGGAAGGGCAAATTTTGGGGTGCTACAGCTGCCCCTATTCAAAGAACTTAGACCTGAAGGGATGAGAAGCATCAGCTTTCAAACATTCAAGGTAGAAGGTGATTAAATACAAAAAGAACCCGGAAATTTGCAACCTGAGGGGATGCAAATCAGCAAATACCAACCAAGAGTTGGAATGCGACACACTGAGGATAACAATGCAATATGATACCGAACTTCATCCAAAAGATACCAACCAAGAGTTGGGATAACGAACACCGGATATCAACCAAGAGTTGAGATAAAAACCAACAGGTACCAACCAAGAGTTGAAATAACAACCAACAGAATACCAACCAAGAGTTGGGATAAAATCCAACAGATACCAACCAAGAGTTGGGATAAAATCCAACAGGTACCAAACAAGAGTTGGAATAAAAACTGAAGGGTACCAACCAAGAGTTGGAATAACAAACCTCGAATACCAATCAAGAGTTGGGATACCAACCCTGGATACCAACCAAGAGTTGGAATGAAGACTCTGCCGGGGAAATGAAAGAGAAGATTAACCAAACAGTCCTGTGGGGAACAAGCGTCTACCACAAGATAACAACCAAAAGGTACCATCCAAAAGACGGGATGACCAGCAAATGAGTACCAACCAAGAGTTGGGACAACAATCCTGAATACCAACCAAAAGTTGGGATGAAACGACGGGTACCAACCAAAAGTTGGGATAACTGCCTGAATACCAACCAAGAGTTGGAATAACAAACCTTGGATATCAACCAAGAGTTGGGATAAAACGAACAACAGATACCAACCAAGAGTTGGGATAACAACTGAAGGGTACCAACCAAAAGTTGGGATAACGAACCAAGGAATACCAACCAAGAGTTCAAATACAACCAAAGGATACCAACCAAGAGTTGGGATACAACCAAAGGATACCAACCAAGAGTTGGAATAACAAACCTCGGATACCAACCAAGAGTTGGAACGAAACGAGAATGCCGACCAAAGATAACCTCCTTGGGACAAAACTCAAATCAAGAACCTGCAGGATGTACAATCAACAGACTTACGACCTGAGGAAAAGACAAACTCTATTGGGGAAAGAGTAGACTAAACAGACAACTCTGCACATGATAAACATCCATCAAAAGATAATAATCCAAGGATACCATCCAAAAGATGGGATAAGTGTCACTCTCCGGGGATAAAAACCAAACACTACCAACCAAGAGTTGGAATCGCCACAATACTGACCGAAAGTGAAATGGAGGGGTTACTTAATCAAGGGATACACTGACCAAAAGTCAAAACACAAGCTACCAACCAAAAATTAGGATCACCGCAATACCGAACAAAGTTAAACCCGAGCTTTCAACCAAAAGTTGAAATCACCAGATGAGACAGAACCAACCACAAACTACCAACCAAAAGTTGGAATCACTTCCAATTCACAAGGAATAACCTCCAACCCAAAAGCTAAAGAACAAGGTCACTAACCAAAAGTTAGAATCACTAGGACGCTGACCAAAGGTGAACTCTGCGGGGAAAAAGTGCCAACCCCCAATAGTTGAAAACTACCAAATGGAATCATCCACCCAAAAACAAGACTACCAACTCAAAGTTGGAATTGTCAACCAGGAACAAAGACTACCAACCAAAAGTTGGAACCAAACTCCACAAGAGAAACCAAGGACTACCAACCAAAAGTTGGGATCTCGTCAACCACATCTTACCAACCAAAAGTTGGAATTAAACAAGGCTACCAACCAAAAGTTGGGATCACACCCAAAGGACAAAGACTACCAAACAATTCTGCCGGAAAAACAATACCAAAGGAATACCAACCAAAAGTTAGGATTGAAGCAAATATTACCAACCAAAAGTTGGAATGGCTCCCACAAACCGAATATTACCAACCAAGAGTTGGAATAACAACAATAAAACCCCACCAACCAAAAGTTGGAATCAAACACAACTGACAAGTCACCAATTACCAACCAAAAGTTGGGATAACGTCCAAAAGATACCAACCAAGAGTTGGAATAACTACTAAAGGGGTACCAACAAGAGTTAGAATAACAACCAAAAGATACCAACCAAGAGTTGGAATAACCACTGAAAGGGTACCAACCAAGAGTTGGAATAATTACTCCGACAAGTCACAAATTACCAACCAAAAGTTGGGATAACAACTTCACCAGGGAAAAGAGGAGGACTACCAACCAAAAGTTGGGATAAACATACCACCACCAAAAGACTACCAACCAAGAGTTGGAATAACAAATCCAAGAAAGAAAGACTACCAACCAAAAGTCGGAATAACAACTGCAGGGGATAAAATCCAACCAAAAGTTAGGAACCAAGGCTACTAACCAAAAGTTAGGATCGTCGTGAAAAAGTTACCATTGACGAAAAGTCGGAACACAAGCTACTAACCAAGAGTTAGGATTGCTGAGAAAAGACCATCATCGACTAAAAGTCGGAACAAAGGCTATTAAACAAGAGTTAGGATTTCTGGGGACGCTAAACAAAGCTGACTCCACCACAAAAGACTACCAACCAAGAGTTGGGATGATCATCCGAAAGTACCAACCAAAAGTTGGGATAAAAGCTACTAACCAAAAGATAGGATTGCCGGAAATGATGAATGAAAGCGAACTGACCACACAAAGGTTACCAACCAAAAGTTGGAATGACATCCAAACGCCAATAGGCCACCAACCAAAAGATGGAATGAAACGCAGATTACCAACCAAAAGTTGGAATAAAGACTCTGCGAGGGGAAAACAGAGATTACCAACCAAAAGTCGGGATACCACCCTAGAATTACCAACCAAAAGTTGGAATACCAAACACAACGATTCAGACCACACCGGGGAGTACCAACCAAAAGTTGGGATAACATGCCCAGAATAAGCAGGCAACAGAATCAACCGACTTACAACTTGAAAATAAAGCTCCAACAGGAGAAGAGAGGTTTAAACACACGACTCTGCCAAGGAACCATAGTTCACCAAACAAATTTTTTGGGTACAAGAAACATCTGAACAACAGGCTCGACCAAGGGAGAAGCGTTCACAAATGACTCACCTGGGGAGAATAAAGACATTCACATCAACTGACTCAGCTGTGGAAAAGAAATACGTTTAACCAAACGACTGTCTGGGAAGAATCCAATAAAATTAACAACCCAAAGATCCACCCCGATGGGGACAACACGAAAAATCTCCTGAATCAAACAACCTCTGCTGACAAAAATAACCGGCCTCCAAGGCAACAAATCTGGCTTATGCTTCAGATGCATATGTTTGAAGATGGCATAATGCTACATATAACATGGAGATGCTACGCGTTTGGGAGGATGCTATGCAACATGCAAATGCAAAGGAACCACTCCAGCAAAATTAATGCTAGAGAGAAAAGACCAACTCTGCCGGGGATGAAATTCAACTCTGCTGAGGGAAACATCCTAGATAGCCTACCAGAATAGAATCTTCTGGGGATCAAAAGACTTGGCTGGGGAAAAGAACAAGCCTTGGATGGCCTTCCATAAAACTCTACCCTGCTGGGGAAAATCAGATACTCCACTCAGTGGGAAGCAACGCTGAAAGCTCCACTCTGCTTGGGAGGGAATCCACTCCGTGGGGATGTACAAGTAGTAACCCGCTCTGCTGGGGAAATCCCACACTTCTGTTTAAACACTTGCTCTGTCGAGGGAATCAACACTGAACTCTGTCCGAGGAAGAAAACCCTGAATACTGATATTACCGGGAAGACAACAGAACGTCAACTCTGTTGGAGAAAGGGCGTCAAAGGCGTTGCCTCTACTGGAGAATAATACTGGATTACAATCTACCCTTCCGCCGAGGGAATATCCTTCTACCTTACTTTGCTGGGAATATGCTGAGAATAAATCCACCCCGCTGGAGATTAGCCTTTCAAAAACTCGCTGAGGTAACTTCCCCAGTGTAGTTCAATTTGCTCCAGTCTGATCTCTGGGACAATTCATCTTGAAAAGAAAAAATTTCCATGAGACTACCTCGAGATGGCTTGCCCCGGAATTTGTACCGTGAAAGAATTCGTCCCTGGTTGACCAACTCTCCTTTGTTTTTTCAATTTTGCCCCAGCCTGTGGGATCTCCGTAAAAACTTCCTCACGAGAAAGCCTGAAACCTCTGTACCCTGATGGTTTGATATGAGCTGCCTCGGGATTTTGAACCTCGAAAAGGTATTTCAGATTAATTTCCTTCTGGATAAGAATAGCTCTTGCGCTCTTAGAGTGGCCTGCCCTGGGCTTTGCAACGACCTTTCCCCTGACTGACTGACTTATGGAACAGTACCCCTGGCTGACTTCGAGAGATTTATCAAATCTCAACCTGATTTCCCTCAGATCAACTGACCTTCGAATGACTGACTCCCATGATATGATCATTTGATACATCTTGCCCTGGTTCAACAGAGTATTCAGGCATTCTGCATTCTATCCTGATCAAACTTTCCACTGTGGAAACTTTCCTGATGTCAAATGCTTACTCACAAGTAAAACAAATTGTTTTGCACAAAAGATATATTAATGCAATGCATATGACAGTTTTTGAAATCCAAGTCTATTCACTGGAAAAAATGTGACATATAATGAACGAATCACTTAACAAAATATCAACCTTAGTACCACTGTGGTAAGAGGAATCCTTTTAGGAGTCAGTTTCGACGCGATCTTTACTGAAGTATGCTTTCAAAACAACCCTGCTTCAATTAGGACTTTTGAAGGTTGTAACGTGGTCAGGTTCACGGTTTGAAAGAAAGGATATAAGGCTCAAAGTTTATTTTAACCCACCCATTCTCCTTGATGTTCTCCAGTCCTATATTCAGCTAATTCGACACAAGCGCTCACCTCTCAAAGGTTTAATGACAGGAGTGATGGTTCAGGAAACCACAAGCTTTAGGAGTGACAGTCACTCGCTTTTCGTCTTTGGTGCCTGGAGTCACACGATTTCGTTGAGGATTTTTCTTTTGTAATCCTTTTCGCTTTTTCGCTTTTTGTTTTTCCCTATTTTTTCCTGGACTGACTCTTTTGAGTTTCGTTTGATTCCGAAGTCCAGCGGGATGCCCTAATTTTTGCCTATGATAAGTATAGAGTTCTAGAAGAAAGGTTGAGGGTTGTTGAAGACTTCAATATCTTTGGAGTCGATGTTGTGGAAATGTGCTTAGTACTTGACGTAGTTATACATCCGAAATTCAAAGTACCGAATTTTGAAAAGTACAAGAGAATCAGTTGCCCTAAAAGTCACCTCCAAATGTTTGTTAGAAAGATGGTTGCTTATGTGGCGAATGAAAAGTTGATGATGCATACCTTGCAAGCAAGGTTGTCAAAATCAAGTTTTTACCTTGATTCATTTTGGCTAGGTAAAATAAAAACGTAAAATCAAAAAGTAAAATCGTAGAGTTTACCTCATATTAAAATTATATGTGTGTGTGTGTGTGTGTGTGTGTGTGTGTGTGTGTGTGTGTGTGTGTGTGTGCAACCTCTACTTTTAGAAAGGGAACTAGTTAATATGTTCATAGTCACCCTGTAAGGCCTGTGTGTGCGTGTGTGTGTGTGTGCAACCTCTACTTTTAGAAAGGGAACTAGTTAATATGTTCATAATCACCCTGTAAGGCCCGTATTACAAGAAAATAATAGGATCAGTATCAACTAGTTTTGCTGACCTAGTGATAATTGGAGAGAGAATTGAGAATGGTTTAAAGAGTGGTAAGGTTGGAAAATCATCCTTCAGTCAACATAATAATAAGAGGTACTCCAATAACAATAATCCAAAGAAAAATGAGAACAACGCTGTTACAACTGAAAGGTATTCTCAAATACCTTACAATCCTTATATAGTTGCAGTAACTCCTAATCAGTATCCACAACAGACATATCCTGCACCTCAAGCCCAAAAGCCTGCGGCGCCGCCTCCGCCTCCGCATAATCAACAACAGTAGAATGGGTATCCCCGAAGCGATCAACAGAGGCCTAGGAAGGACTTTGACCTCATACCTATGATGTATGCTCAGATCCTACCTTATTTAATTCAAAGAGGTTTTGTGGAGCTTAAACCTCTAACACCTCCACCAATACCTCCTCTTCGAGGTTACGATGTTAACGCTAGATGTAACTTCCATGCTGATTCACCAGGGCATACTACTGAAAATCCAAACGTGAAAGATAATCCCTTATCAAGGTACAAGATCTACTTAATCGCAATATTATTACCTTCACTCCAGAAAATCCAAACATGAAAGACAATCCCTTATCGGGGCACGCTGGGCCAACCATATATGCCATTGAAGTGTTAGAAAATGAAATCCTGATCAAGAGGGTAGACAAAATAAAAAACCCCTATTACCAAGATACGTGAAACATTGATTGGCTACAAGTTTTTCGAAAAGTTGCACTATAATTACGACGTTTCTGCTTAATCCAGATAAATGTGAAAAGATGAGAAAGTGTCTTTAACAAATGATGGACCAAGGTTTGGTCTAAATCGGATACTCGAGGAAGATAGAGGACATTTTAATTATAGAATCTCAAGGGCATATACCTTTTGAGATCCCTTATCAAAGAAGGGAAGCTTCAACGTCGTTCTAAATACATGTTCTAATGTTTTCTCAGACACCAATTCAGATACCAGCCCCAATACCATTTCAAATTCCAGTTCAAAGATCGATTAAAATACAAGTGAAGTCAGAAGACCCCATTGTCTTCCATGTTACTATGTCATTTCCTTATGAAAGTACAAAGTCTGTACCTTAGAATTATAACACCACAACATATGTGGGAGAGAAACCATTAGTACTAGAACCATGAGTCACTAATATAGTTGGTGTCAGAGGCATGACCCGTAGTGAAAGAGTGTTTGCTCCCGAAAAACCGCTCAAGAAAAACGTCTCTAAAAGTTCAAAGGGAAAACAAGCCATTAGTCCAGAGGAAGGATCTTCCAAGAAGACTGTACCCCAAGAGGAGGCCTAAGAATTCTTGAGACTTATCAGAAAAAGTGATTTTAAGACAGTGGATCAGCTAAGCCAAACACATTCCAAGATCTCCATACTGTCTCTATTACTAAGTTCCTATTCTCATAGGGGATGTCTCTTGAGAATCTTGAACGAGGCACATGTCACAAATGATATAAAAGTGGATCAATTTGAAGGAATAGTTGCTAATATCACTGCTAGCAGCTGCCTAGGTTTCACTAGTGACGAATTACCTCCAGAAGGGCAAGCCTATTATAAGGCCCTTCACATATCAATCAAGTGCCAGGGTGGCATCCTTTTGAGAGTGTTAGTGGATACAGGCTCATCTCTGAACGTCATGCCCAAGAACATTCTCATGAAGCTGAACACTGAAAGAACCTTCATGAAGATCAGTACACTAATCCTCAAAGCTTTCGATGACTCGAAGAAAATAGTGATCATAGAGGTAGATATATCAATACTAGTTGGTTCACATACTTTTATTACTATCTTCTAGGTGATGGACATCAACCGTTGCTTCCATACTTCATCAAAAGTGGAAGTTCGTAATAGGTGATAAGTTGATCATTGTTGAGGGTGAGTAAGACTTGTTTATCAGCCATCTCTCATCGTTCAGATATATAGAGGCAAGTGGAGAAACACTAGAAATACTTTTACAAGCCTTAGAAATTACGACGGTTAGTCGAAAATAAGACGTTCTAAAGAAGGAAAAGTCAATCTCATCGCGGGGAAAGGTTTCAAACCGATTAAAGGTGGAGATACAAAAGGTTGGGGTAAGTTATTAGAAATACCTAAGAAGAAGGATCAGTTCGGGCTGGATTACAAACCAGCTAATGAAGTGGTTCAAAAGACTCATCAGAAGAAGCTTCATACTCTCCAAGAAAATTTCTGCAATGTTAGGTTCTGAAGTGATGATCAAGTGGTTGCAATCAAAGAAGAATATGTGGAGATACCCAACTTGGTGTGTCATTGCTTACCAGATACAACTCTCAACAGTTGGAAGGCCATCGAGATTCCTAAGATGATTTCTATTACAAAGTAATATACTATTTTCTAAAATAATAATAAGTCATATGCTCTGCCTAAGGCAAATGGACAATCTTTGTAGGGGCTCCTTTTGCTTCAATGGATTATTTTATTAATAAATTGCATTTTGTTTTCAACAAAGATCCCTTTTCTTTCATTTCAAGTTTTTTCAAAAAAAAATTGGCAATATTTTTTCATAACACTCTCATTCTCGGCACTTCATTCTAAAAGAAAATAATAAAAGAAAATATTCCTAGTGTAGATTAATAAATAAACCTATTGAAAACGACACTGTTATAATCCCTTACAACTTCAAATCCCTGATTAACCAAGTAGAAGAGGGTTATGAGGACAATTGAAATCTTTTTGAAGAGTTAGCCAGACTGTTGAAATAATAGGGTAAAGTGATACAACCTCATCAAGAACCAGTTGATGTGATTAATCTGGAAACTGAAGAAGATAAGAAAAAGGTCAAGGTCAACATTTCCTTAGATGAGGAAATAAAGAAAAGATTGGTCGAGCTACTACATGAGTACGTAGATGTGTTTGCTTGGTCATAACAGGATATATCAGAGCTAGACACAAACATTGTTGAAAATATGCTACCACTCAAACTAGAGTGCACACCAGTCAAGCAGAAACGGAGAAGGACTAGGCCCAACATGGTCTCAAAATTAGAGATGAGGTTAGAAAGAAATTAGACACAGGATTCTTAGCCATTGCAAAATATCCATAATGGGTAGCTAACATTATTCTGGTGCCAAAGAAAGATGGTAAAGTCAGAATGTCTATAGATTACCGAGATCTTAATAGAGCAAGTCCTAAAGACGAGTTTCCACTACCACTCATTGATGTCTTGGTGGACAACACCACTCAGTTTTTGGTATTCTCATTTTTAGAAGGTTTCTCCGGTTATAACCAGATAAAGATGGCTCATCCAGACACAAAGAAAACCATGTTTATCACTCTTTGAGGCACCTTCTGTTACAAGGTAATGTCTTTCGAATTAAAGAATTTTGGGACAACACACCAAAGGGCAATGGTGACTCTCTTCTATGATATGATTCATAAAGAAATAAAGGCCTACGTCAATGATATGATTTCCAAATCACAGACTGAAAAAGATCACATAGTCAACCTACAAAAGTTGTTTGATCGTCTGTGGAAGTTCAAGTTACGTCTAAATCCTGGAAAGTGTACTTTTGGAGTCATATTAGGAAAACTGTTGGGGTTCATAGTCATACATAGAGGAATTGATGTCGATCCTGACAAAGTAAAAGCCATCCAAGATATGCCAGCTCCGAGGACATAAAAGAGGTTCGTGGATTCCTAGGGATATTAAACTATATTTCTAGGTTCATCTCACACCTTGATCGCGACCTTACGAGTCTATAGGATGATATAACTACAAGTATACAATTTATCGTGTAGTTTTAAAAGATATTGAACCCACAGGGACTAATAATAAATCTACCATTATCGATTGATATTATGTAAAGTTAAGGATAATGATTAAAAAGATTCAGACGAGAATAAAAACGTAATTTACTAAAGGTTTCGAAATAATCATAAAAAGAGACTGGAATATGGATTCCCTGTTCCTAAGGGACTCTGTAGATTTTAGGCGCTAATTATAATTAAACTGTGTTTCGTAGAAAATATTCGTTTAAAGACTCTATCTCACACTCCCGTGCTATTGACTAAAGCCACATTCCCTAACCATGAGATTTTTCTCTCACTCGCCCATTTTAATTAGAAAGCGTATTTTGAAAATCAATTAGATCCTAACCGATACCTAAAGTGCTCTCGCTTTTTTTAGGATCGATGTCTAGTTCCCACTATCTGGTTCAATCCTCACACTCCCGCACTATTGGCTCGAATCTTAGTTTGCTTTTCACTCTCGTGACAAAAACATTAAGATATACACTTGGAAACTAAAACCAAAACAGAATTTATTTAATGTTTCGCGCCTATTATTTTATATCGAGAACCTTGGTTCTTTAACCGTAGTGACCGAGTGAATAGCCGATTTACTTTTAGGGATCATATGGCTTGGATTTTTGTCTTTATATTGAAGGTTCTAGTCTACATAGTTCTCATGGGGAATTTGTATTTGTGTAGGGCGAGGTGTCCCATTATGGACAAAAGGAGGAACAGGTCCTTTAGTTGCTTTCAGTTGAGCAGCCTCGACTTTAGAATGTTGGATATCTGTGATGAACCCTAACAAAGAGTTATTATCCCCAGGTGGAGGGATAGAAGTGAAAGTATTCCTTCTATTGTTAGTCTCCTCATTTTTGGCCATCATGTTAGTAATGGCACGAGTCAGTTGATCAATCTTATCTTTCATATCTTCCACATTCCCTTTGACTACATCTACATCTCCCCTAAGAGCGGTTTGATTTTACTCCAGTTGTTCAATAGGTGTTTTTCGATGAGCTCGGGTTTGATAAGGCGGTCAGAGAGTCAAGTTGTCGTGTTCGATGATTATGAGAAAATATGGCATATGTGTATATGCCATATGAGATGTACATGTATGCTAAACAATTTTTTTCTTTTCTTAGGAGAATTTCAAGATTTGTTGTTTCACTTTAGAGATAAATAATTTTAATAATAAAGACCACAAAATTAGCACAACAGCAAAAATAATTTTATTCACAAATCCAGAATAATAGGTTCACACAGGAAATAATCCATAACGATGACGGCACACAAAATAATTCTAAAACTAAAATAAAACTCTTAAAATAAAAACATGAACTAGAGCGGTGTCTTCATAGCCACATCCAAGTGGGCCCTAAACTCCTTCAATAGAATATTGCACAACTTAATAAACTCAAGACTTCTTGGAGGTATTGCGAAAGTGTGCAACACAGTTGGCTCTCTTGTGCATCCTAGGGATGTCCCGAACCAGGTTGTTAGCGAATTCTGCCAAGTTAGAATGCTCAATCTACCATGCCTCAACCTTGTTGCACTGCTCTTAGACTATGACTTGGCCGACATTGGCAAGCTCCCTCAGATGTTGGACTTCTCCCTCCAATTGTAGGACTTTAGCTCTTAAGACTTCTTGATCTTAATCTTGAAGGCGTACACGCTCTCTAAGGTTCATTAGATCTCTATAGGTTCTCCTCCAATCATGGGGTAACATTTCTTTAGCTTTGACTTGGAGATGTTGCTGTCTAGCAACAAAGGCTTGGGATTCTTCCAGTGATTCTTCAAGCACGAAGATTAAAGCTTCTATCACATACTTAATCTCTTGTTGTTCCCATCTAGCTATCTCCCAACCTCTTTTCCATCTTTGACTTTCTTTACGAGCTTCCTTCAATTGCTTATTGGGATTCTCGAAGTTAATTTCGATGCTAAACAATCCTCCCGGTGTTTTCTGTCTTTTGCTCCTTTCAGACTCGACCTCCTCCCTATTTTCAAGAAGTTTCTTCTCCCTTTGATCAAGGTCGTATCTCTACTGATTCTTCTCAAAGTCCATATCATAGAGGTTGTGCTCCAAGCATTCTTTCTCTTGCTCGAGTCTTATGACAGTTGTTTTGAGGTGGTCGACCTCTTCAACAGACACTGGGATGGGGTCAAGTATGTTTGGGCAATATTTAAGATCAATAAAAAAAGGTAGCTTAACCATCAAGGCCCTTTCCTTAACCCATTAGGTATATGATTCCTTTATCGTAGTATCCTTCCTTTTTAGCTTATTTTTGCTTACATGCGCATTTTCCCATGCACGAATGATTCTTTTGAGTAATTCCTGGTACATGGTACTCCCATTATGCAAGATGAATTCTCTTATATTGTCATCCTTATAATTTTCCCATATAGGGTGACCTAATTTTCTCATAGCTATTATGAGATTATAGTTGATACACCCCTTGGAACTGATGATGGGTACGTTAAGAAAACTTCTGCAACTCACAATTATGTCCTTAGTGCTAACTTTTTTGGGGTACCAAAGTATTAATCTCTCGGTGAGGGACATCAACTTCTAAGCCTAAGCATGAACGCCATTGGTCTCTATTTAATATATATCTTTGTAGAGATGTGAGGCAATTCATTGGTACAACATAGGAATGTAACAATGTAACAAACCTCTTTTCTTATCATGGCAGATGTTTAAAGTGTAGTACACGTCAGTTAGTATAGCGGGTACTAGATCCACCTCTTTATTTCTCATAGCCTAGAATACGCTAATAGAAGCAGTATCAACAAAGTCGATCATGTTCAGGAAAAGGATTACTCTAAAAACTATTAAAGCCAATATGTCAACAAAAGACTCCTACCTTTTTGTACCAACAAATCTTTGAGCTACCTTAGGTTTCACTTGTTGTCCAATACCTATATAGAGTCCATTTTTCTCCATGGGAGGGTCCTAATACAACCCAAATTCTTCTAGCACGGGAGCTAGTTAAAAATATCAAAAAAGGAAACATCGTATAGGTGGATCATAAAATTGGACCAAAGCAGTGATAGCCTCTACCTTCATGAAATCAAGATTCCTCTTATATTTGAGTGTGAACTTTCTGTGAACATATCCATGTATTAGGTCTTAGAGAACCTTCATGTTTTGTATGTCATGCATTTGTGCCTTAATGCAAATTGTCTTTCTTTTGTCTGAGTCCATTTTTAAAAGGTACCTATAAAAAATTTAAAATTCCGCATAAAGTAATGAACATATTCAAGAAAAGGCTCATTTTAATGCAAATGATACGATGTTTCGTGAAAATTTTGATGCAGGATAAGTATATGAACAACTTAACAGAAGGTTCCTACAAAAGGATTAGGTATTTTCTACCCTTTCCTCTCACAAGGTAAGCTCTAAGGTTTTATTTGGATGTCTTTAGAAAAAACCTAAGGTCATGGACCATAGGTGAAACTTCATCATAATAAGGCATAACCCTCCCATATTAAAATTTCAACAGGGTCTCCCTTAGCTAGCCTTCGTATAAATGAATTCTCGCGTTCGAGTTCTAGAAGAGGACCCTAGAGTGATGGATCGCACTCAAAGTTTCATCATGAAGAAGTGCTATCCAACTCATGAGGAACTCTTTGAAATGATCTACTATAGGCGGAATCATCATTAAAGACTCCATGGGATAAGAATCCACAATGACCAAAACAGGACGACCCATTACTTAACTTATGATTTTTCCTCGAGCTTGGGTTTTAGCTTCATACATATGAAAATCACAACCAATGATATGCAGGTATATATATATATATATATATATATATATATATATATATATATATATATATATATATATATATATATATATATATATATATATATATATATATATATATATATATATATATATATATATATATATATATATATATATATATATATATATATATAATATTGTGAAACGATGTCGTCAATAACAGAACAAAGTTATGAGATAAATATTTTGTTTCTTAAACAAACACAAGAAACTCTATTAGGTTTTATAAAAGGAGAGAAGAAGGAAGAAGAATAGAGAATTGGTTAAAACTGTTTTACTATTCACTTTCTCAATAAGGGTTCAAAGATTACAAGTGAATACAAACAATTAACCTCTCTCACCCTAATTAGGATTTACACCACTCTCAAAGATGAGAGACTAGCATGTTATTTATAAGAAAACTAACATACTAACCTAATGGGATTTTACACAGAAGCCCATTACACAAGCTAACTTATGGAATAAGCTAACTTAAACAATTGGGCTTACAAGCAAGACCCAATTTGACATACTAACTTAAATTACAAGTTAATACATTTCGACAGCATGCTTGAACAAACTTCGACTACAACATGTATAACTCCTGTTGAAATATCAAGATACCTTTGTCGACACTAGAGTTTGATCCAAAATACCACAAATCTCCACCTTGGAACAAACTTTACACAAGCAAGGGAACAAACTAACTTTCATCATCTCTGATCCTTTTAACAAACCCTGTTGAACAAGAAGGGCTTGCATCTTCAAGCTCTACAAACCGAAACCATTCACACCAGTGAATTTCTTAATCTCATACTTCGTTGATGACATCTTCTCCTCTACGCTCACCGCACCATTTTATTGTGAAATGATATCGTTAATAACATAACAAAGTTATGAGATAAAGATTGAATTTCTTGAACAAACACAAGAAACCATATTAGGTTTTATAAAAGGGAGAGAAAAAGGAAGAAGAAGAATATAGAATTGGCTAAAACTATTTTACTATTCATTGTCTCAATTAGGGTTCAAATATTACAAGTGAATATCAACAATTAACCTCTCTCACCATAATTAGGATTTACAACATTCCCAAAGATGAGAGACTAGCATGCTATTTATAAGACAACTAACGTAATAACCTAATGCACTTTTACTTACAGGCCCATTACACAAGCTAACTTAGGGAACAAGATAACTTAAACAATTGGACTTACAAGCAATACCCAATTTGATATACTAACTTAAATTATAAGTTAATATATTTCAAAAATATGGTTGAGCAGACTTCAACTGCAACATATAAAACTCTTATCGAAATATCAAGCTACCTTTGTCGACACTAGAGTTCGGTCCAAAATACTGCAAATAAAAATAAAATAGGAAGAATAAAAGGAAAAAAGAAAATAAATAAATAATAAAAAATCAAGAATAAATAAGAGCAAACAAACAAAGAAACACACAAAAGACCCAAAAACTAGAGGTTAGGATGGACTCTCTTTAGGGAAGTTGGACGTCCACAGCAGAGTCGCAAGCTGTCGCGGCTGGAAAATTACAGAGTCACCATCATCCTTTATTGTTTTCTAAGGAACAAAAAAATAATGATAAAACCTAATGTTAAGGGTGAGACACTAAGGTTCGTAACTCGGTTAAGCAATGGAAAGGTGTTAAATGTCCCTTACCTCCATTGTACTTAAAGGGATCATTCTTTAATTTTAGGGTGGTTATTTTCTCTATAGGATGTTTGCTTATATAATTTATTATTGTTTAATCTATTTATTTACAAGAGATTATTAACCAGAAAAAAATGGACAAAGAAAATGATTTTTTTTTATTGTACTCTCTAGAGTGTTACAACTCTATGCCTACGTACCCTCAAGTTCATTGAAGGATCAAAGTATCGTAGTTCATCTAAAAAATATTTATTTGTTTGTTGTTTTTAGATTTTGAAAGTTCTCAATGCATCGGAGGCAGAGAAATGTTTGATTTAAAAATGCCTCGGCGCACAAGGTCATAGGACTAAAGAATTGAATGTGTGAAGGTTAGTTTTAATTTATTATGGTTGATTGCAAAACTATATGATTAGTTTGATTTAGAAGTTAAAATAAGTAAAATAACATTAACTATTTTATAGTTATTTTAGTAAAATAAGAAAATTATACAAGTTAAAAGGAAAAGACTAATATTATATTTTCAATTATATCAATTTTAATTTAAACTAATTGTTTTAGACTAATTAAAACCCTAATTCTACCCTAAAATTAATCTTAAGCACTAATTGACCAAATTATCCTAATTACCCTTAATTAATTAACATTAACTAATTAATTAAATTTGTTTTTCTTTTTCTTTTATTTATTATAAGGGAATAATAATATTCTAATTACTAATTATAATAATCCTACTATAATATTAACTAATTGTATATAATTTTTGTATTTTTATTATGTGAATTATAATAAGATAAATTATAATGAGATAATTAACCCCTAAATTATTTTTATTAAAATAAATAGTCCTAATTATGCTAACTAATCATTTAACAACTAACTAATAATCCTAAATAATAATGGAAAACAATATAAAAACAAATAAATTAAACACAATCAGAAGGGGTGTAAATTGAGTTATAGAAGCATTGGGCCAAATACTAGGGTGACCAAATAGCAAGGAAGAGAGGTCCATTATTCTATGAAGCCCACATTAGGGAGAGTTCATGGAAGGAGGGAGTCAACAATAAACTATCTCTGGATCTCTTTGTTTCCCTTGAAAAATGGAAAACAACCGCTGATCTTCCAAATCTAACTTTGGTGACTCACAGGATCGATCAGATTAATCATAGACATGTGCTAAAGATTCTGTATTTTGGAAATCTATCTAAGTTACATACTTCGACAGTATTACGGTAAAAGGTTCTAAAAAGTACCTATTCGAATGAAAGAGAAAAAGAAAATAGAGTTTTAGAAAGGAAGGGATATAGAAGTCTTAGAGGAGGATTGGGGAGGAAGATAAAGTAAAGTTCATAGAAGGGAACAAGGTTGCAAGAAAAGTAAAGGAAAAACTTTGTAAAGTTAAGCAAATAAATTAAACTTCGTTGAAAAGTAAAATTGGTGTGTTTACATCACATACATTCTCCTTGATACTCTTTTCTCTACACTCTGATACTTTGAGTAACTTTGGGAGTGACTTGTACAAATAGTAAATTACAACACCTCTAATTCTATGTTTAAAAACTCCTATTTATAATAGTAAATATAACTAACAATAACCTCCTAAAGCCATCATCTTATGACACATGTCACAATGCATGAAGTCCTTTGCCTAACTAGTGCCACTTGTCCCTCTTAGTCATCAGAAAATATAACTACTCCCTCCATTATTTGAATTTCAAATACTTAATTAATCTCCAACCAACATCTCGGTCGAAGGCCAAACTCTTCAAAGTTCAGAATTTTCTCTAAGTCCCCAAAACAACTAACTTCCCTCTTCGAAGATCTCAAGGCCGTCGGAAGCCTTCTTACCTCTAAAAGACTTTAATATTTTATTTAAATATTTTAATCCATACGAGACGTCGAATTTGTGAGCTAACACTCTTGATCAAGACCTGATGGATCTTGTGGCATGAGATCTCAACCTTTGATTGGGATGACTAGTCAAAGTGTGTAATAACAGTGACTTTGATGTAATGTTGAAGTAGACGTAGATGTAGCGCATGTAGTAAGGCTACATTGCTTTAGCAGTTTAGTTAGTTGAGTACATGGGCATGATGTGACATTTGATTGAGGGGGTATATAAGTGAAATACCTTCAGAAATATCACATTTTCATTTTTGTTTCTCTCTCTTCATCTCACTCCCTCTCTCTCACTCTATTCTCTCTTCTTCTATGAAAACCCTGACTCCAGCCACCTTAAACATTGAACATCTGCCCTTAGAACCACTGTCTTCTCTAGTTCCCGGTTGAAGTTCAACCGAGAACTTCATCCAATTCTAAGAACCCTACCCAGATCATCATACCCTTATGAACTCTAACCTGGGTTCAACATGAACTCTAGAAATATCCCATGAACCCTATACCCCCCATATAAATCCTAGGGTTCATCATATGAACCATAACCCTAATTGCAAAGAACCTTAATCCTAAGAATACCCAGAAACCTTCAATCGTACTCAAGTTTAACCCTAAGCCATCAATTAACCCTTCAAGAAACATAATTAATATATCCTAAACACAAATCCAACACAAAAAATCATAAACCCCTAAGCTAAACTCAAACAGAAAATCTAAGTCAACATAATGTGCAATCATAAACAAGTAAAAATGTGTGTGTGACCAACCTACAAAGATGAGAAATTCTCCGCTAAAAAAGGTAACAACTTTCTTTAACTCTTCTTCTCCTTCCTTTTTCCTTTGATGCTTTTTTGACTCCTTCTCTTCTTCTTTATGTGCGAGGTGATCCTTTGTCTGTGGTGACCAAGCTCAAGTATTTTAGGGTTTCAATATGAAACCCTAATCACTGTTCTTATAGAGCTCTACGTGAGGGTTTTAAGAGTTTGCAACAACAAATTGCTTAGGGTTTTTTCAAAAAAAAGTTCGTTCTTGCTTCTGATTTAGACTTAGGTATTTATAGACTAAATTACGGTTTTAGAAATTTGATTAGTTGATTATAATAGGAAGATTTGAATCTGATTGTTATTGTAATTTGATCTGATTATAGATTTGATTAATTTAGGAATTAATTAACATTTAGGGTTTTTTAGGATCTGATGTATTTGGTCCATTTCCCTTTGTAAATCCAAACTTCTGAATGTTTCTTACAATGAATTGGAAAAGATTTGATCAAAATATATTTTCAACATTTGATCCTTTCTATTTCTGATTGCGCACATTTTAGGGTTTAGACCTGGGCCTTGAATTTTGACTTAATATGGTCATCATTTTCACCAGATTCATACAATAATAATCTTAATAACAATCATATGATAAACTTGAAAAAAATATTTGATCTAACCGAAGACACGACTAATCCTAATGCTACCACTAACAATAAAATTAATAGTTTAATTCTAACTAATAATTCCACCCACGATACAATTTAACAATTAAACACAAATAAATTCTGATAATGATAGTTGTTATTAATAAAATATTAATTTAATCATAATTAATAATAATAATAATAATAATATTAATAATAATAATAATAATAATAATAATATAAGTTAAACAATACATAATTAACTTAATTAATAATATTAATCTATAATGGCCACTTACAATTTAATAATAAGAAAGACCCCCTAAATTATAATATTCTAATTATTAAATTAACTAAATAATATTAACACATTTCTAAATAATTGATAAATGAGCACTATCTCCTACTAATAATATAATTACATTTCCAAAGACTAATAATAATCTCTAACCAAAGGTAATAGTCACTAAAAGAAATAATGTAAATTAATAGTAATGATCTATTTTAATTTTCTAATTAAATTAACACTAAATTATACTATAGAAAGTCCTAAAATAGCAATTAACTATGATGGGATCAAGGGCTTCTAAAAAGTAAAAATGGTCTCTGATTAACTTTTTAGGTCAATGGGATTGACCAGATGACTTATAGGAATTATGGTGAAGTTAGTACCATGGGCTCTAAGATAGAAGAAGATGAAAAGGATAAGTGGTCAAAATTTGGGGTACACCAGCTCCAATACCTAGTTTATTGAACATAGATAGGGGCATGAGATTAATGTTTTCCCCAAGTGTCGCTACTGCAAAAATCGGCTCCGGCTGGACAGAAGAGTCGCCACCGTGCGTTATTTATCCCAAAGGAGGGAAAGGAAACGCTCAGAGTAAACCTGACGCAAAGACGGGAAAGGTATGGTCATCGCAACCAAAACCTGGATTCAGGAGTCGGTTACGCAAGGGGAAGGTATTAACACCCCTCACGTCCATCGTACTCGATGGGATCCACGCTTGTTTTCGGTCGAAAAGATTGTATACTATCTACACTAAAGGGTTAAGGGTTAAAAAGAAAGAAAAAGGTGACTCGGCAAAGTATCGCACTTTATGCCTACGTATTCCCGTCTGGAACGAGAAATCAGAGTCAACGTAGTTCGCCTAACTACGGGAGAGGAAGGGAAGGTTGCTCGCTAGGATATCGCATCCTATGCCTACGTACTTTCACACGGCATGAAAGATCAGAGCAAACGTAGTTCGGGCTACGCACGACACAAGTTGTTCAAGTGTTTTTTATCTGAAAATTCACCTTAACCAAGGGTTTTCACAGTCCAAGACGACAAAAAAAGGTTTGAAGTTTGTTTTCAAGTCTTTTGACGGAAGAAATGAATTCAAATCTGTTTTAACCTTTATCACGTGTTTTTCTGTTGTTTTGAGAAGAGAAGAGACGACGCTCTAAAAACCTAAGGTTGAAAAGGGAACAAAACTACCCTAATGTTATCATGCATGGGTTAACGCCTAACGTCTGTCATGCTTCTGTCCTTCTCAGAGAGAAACAGAGCTCCTAAGGAATAGACGCAAAAGAAACAACATATACAATAAACAGTAAAAAATGCATGAATGCAACAAACAAGCAAGGCGAGGGAGTCACACTCCACCTCGAACCTATGAAAACAAAAGGCAAAGGTGAAACAGAATTCAACTTAGGCATAAGGGAAAATACCACAAACAATACAGTAAATAAAAGGAAAACCCCAAGCCCTGACAGCAACACCAGCTTTGAAGACAACAAAGCAGCACCAGCTTTGAAGACAGCAAACTCTGACAAGTGATACCCCAGCAAAACTTCCAGCAAGACCCCTACTATTATCTCTCAATAATCCCCCAAGCTTAAGCAAGCTAAACCTGAAACAGTAAACACCTTCAAAACAGACAGCTTCAGACAGCAACAGCTCCAAACAACAGCAAGCCCTAGCTTTAACAGTTGCACAGCTTTATCTTTGTCAATCTTCAAGGCAAAGACCCTCCTCTTCAATGGATTTGAGCTTCAAGCAAGCACTCCCAGAAAGAAATGAACTGATAGAATGAGTTGCAGTGTTAAACAACTTATTGGCAACCAAAGGAAGCTTCTAAGAGTTTAGCATCATGAGAGACAGGTTCCCTCGAAGTTCTACCTTCATGATAGGCCACTGGTCCCTCCAAAGGAGAGAGGTGAATATCTCAAAGGGACTTTTAGTCATGGGGAGGAATGGAGGTGAAAGATACCATCCATATTTGTAACAAAATTTGTCTAAACTAGGGCTCTTCCTATGTCTCCTACCTCCTAAGTCTTCAATCAACTGCAAGCAAGCCAAGCTTCTTCATCAAGCCTTGATTTTGAACTTCAACTTCAACCTCAATCCTCACTATGCTCCACCATTATGCTCTTCAAGTCAAGCTCAAACCCCAAGCAGAAGCCCAACAAGCCCATACAAACAAAATAAACCCCACAGTGGGCAAACCAAACAATCACTCAATTGGAAAATACACTAAAAATAGTAATATAGTAGTAAAAATTCTAATATTATTTCTAGGGGATCCTAAGCCTCTACCCTTAATGCCCTATAGGTCCCATACCCTACTTCCATCTAAAAACCCCAAAAGAAATTGTTCAAATACACCTATGTTGCATATAAACCCTAATTTGGTCATTCCACAACTATCTAATCAAACTACTTAAAATAAAACCCTAAAAATTATGGTATAAAAAACCAGGGGTACCTAAGTCTATTATCTAATAGTCCTAAAAAGAATGGCTCAAAAATCCTAAAGGAGCTACCTAAACAAAATTATGCAAAACCATGTACCAATATAAAAGCATTAAAAAACTACTTAAATGTCAAAATATACTAAAAATAGGAAAGTGAAATAAAATGCAAATTTTATTTTCTTATATTCTTTTAGACATTAAAAGGAAATGAGAGCAAAAATAGCCATGCCAAAATCATCAATTTTCTATTTGTTATGAATTTTTAGAGAATTAAAGAAAATATGTGAAAAAGAAAATAAAATGAGAATTAAATGGTGTGGATGGCAATCAGACTCAGTGTATATCCCAGATGGGCTTAAAATGGGTGTGTCTTTAGCACAAAATCATCTAAGCCCAAACCATGACTTTAATGAAACGGCTGTGTATTGCTCTCTTTCAGATTTCCCTCCCCCACTTGAATTGAATCTCAGCCCCACGATTACCCCCTTGGTCAAAGGTCCTGCACTGATCCAACGGTTGAAAGACCTTCTTCAACCTTTGAACTCTGAGATGGAGGGAACACCATGGAAGAACAGAGTGCTATCTCTCAACCGTATCATACCAATTCTCCATAGAAATTCATCAAATAAAACCCTAGCATGCTCCAAATTCAATGCTGAATACAATCCTATCATTAGAATCAGTTGAAACGCGCTCTAGCCCTAAACACGAATCAAGATCAAAAATATGCTCAATCATCAACCCTAACAATTCTCAAAATTAATGGGTGCGTCCTCTTCCTCATGTTTCCCTAAACATTTCTTGCTATCAAGTTAGGCTCAATTCTCAAGCTCCAGTGAGTTCTTGCTTCAACCAGAAATCTTGCCAACACAAAAATCATCACCAAATCCCCTCTAACTCTCCAGAAACGACCCTCTAATGATTTCTAACTATTCTACACTAACAATTCAGCTTAATTTTGCTTAAATTAGGGTGTAGAGAGAAAGTTGCAAACCTGTGTAATTGAGATGAACAGGTGCACGAAACCTCCAATTCAGACCTTCAATCTTTCCCAATTCCTTCACTGAGTAGTATTCTTGCTTCTGTACGCAAAAAGGAAGGCTGAAGAGCTCTAAATCTTGGAATTCGATCTGAACTTGCAGAGGTGAAAATGCAAAAGCTCCCACACAATTCTTCAATGGAATTGCTCCCAATTTGATCTGCACACCCTCAGTGATCCATGTGGAATGTGTTCCAATTGAAAAGATGGATTGAAATGAAGTGAATCAATGAAACCGATTCTTGATCTCCAATGGAAGTTTCAAAATGAAATCTCTCCTCTCTCACTCAATTCTCTCTAACCCTGGCCTTGAACTAGTTCAGAGGCTTATATAGAACATGTATGAAGACTCTAGAAACTTCTGGAACAATCCAATGAGAAATTCAACTTCTCATCCCCTTGGAATTTTTCATCTCATGGTGATATATGACAGTTCAGTTCAGCTAGCTGCAGCACCTTGCATTATGTTCATTTTCTCTCCAAATGAGATTTTGAAAATGTTTGAATGGATAGGAACCTTGATCTTAATCCCATGAATGAATTGGCAAGTGTAACTTATGTCATAAGCAACTAAATGGAACCATGTGAAAATGACCTCAATTGCAAAAAGTAATAATGCCATCCTTCTTAAAATGTCATTTATGATTAAAATGACCTATAATTTTGTTCATTTTGACCCTATAACAAGAAATCCCCATTTTCCCTCTTTGAACCATTTGAAATATACCACTTTTCAAGCCAATTTTTGGGTACTTTTTCTATGAGCTTTTCCAAACTCTCATGACCTCTTTACTAGCCTTAAAACATCATTCTAAGCAAGTTTTATGTTGAAGATTTTTTCATTTGAAGCTTGGAAATAGGAGATATGGCTTTGCACTTGAAATGACCTATAATCACCAAATGACCAAAATACCCTTGACTTGTCAAAATCATAACTCGAGTTCTAAAACTCATCTTGAGGCATACCATACCTTTTTGAAAATGGGAGACCATGAGGCACATCTCTTATGTTGGTCCAAAGTCCATTTGAAAACAGCTACTAACCCAAAAATGTCTTGGAAGTCAAGCAACTTTCACCTAAAATATTCAGATGCCTCTGAGGACCCATAACTTGCAAGAACCATAACTTGAGTTATACAAATCTTCTTGAAGACTTCTACCACTCAAATTAAAGCTATGAACCTTTTCTACAATGTTCATGTGGATCCCAAAGTCATTTGAAGATTTCATTTTGACTTATATGGCTTGGAAGTTCAGTGAAAAACAAGGGATTTTACCCTAGGAACCTTGTCTTGCCACCCTCAATCCTTCTTGACTCTTTTTTGATTGCTCTTGACACAACACCCCACATGCTTTATCACATCATATCATGGCTAGAATG
The DNA here is from genome assembly GCA_963859935.3 of Lathyrus sativus. Taxonomy (NCBI): domain Eukaryota; kingdom Viridiplantae; phylum Streptophyta; class Magnoliopsida; order Fabales; family Fabaceae; genus Lathyrus; species Lathyrus sativus. The sequence continues at coordinate 536,050,814 of OZ012741.1, forward strand.
AGCTAGAGCTAGACCTTGAGGCCTTTTAAACACATCCCTTGATCTAGGGTTATCCAAACAAAACCCTAATGGTGCACCCTTTCACTCAAAACTCTTGCACTTGATTCCATGGCTTGCTTGAACTCCTTCTCGACTTTCTAGGAACTCATTAAGCTCCATACATACCTCATAATCTTGATCAAAACCCCATGGGCCCCTGAGATCCTTCACAACACCCCTCATACTTGGAGATGACCTTTGCACAATCAATGCAACCCTATGAGCATTCAAATCTTTGACTGGTGATCTTGGTAGCTTCACTAGCTTCCATGATCCTCTAGCTAAACCCTCTTCTCTTGTATCACACCTTTGATCCCCTGGTAAATGTTAATTCTATGATGCAGATGCTAGAACTATGTCAGAACTATGATATGTTATGAAATGAAACATAAGCTCAAGTGATAAAAAGGTTGAGCAAATTTTGGGGTACAACAGCTGCCCCTATTCAAACGGCTTGGACCCGACTGGGTGAAGAGCGAACAGCTTTCAGACAATCGAGGTACGAGACGGTTGAATACCAATAAACCCGGAAATTTGCCAACCGCAAAAATAAATTGCGCACACCACTGCTTGGGGAGAATCATCCAGGGAACTGACTTCCATTGCCACAACGACAACTAAACACCTATCCATCAATCTGTTTATGAAATAATCTGATATTGTCCATAGACCATCCCATTCCGAAGAAGTGAGCATACACTAACCAGTGAGAAATTGTTGATCTCTCTTATCAACGTTTCGCATCCGAAGAAACGAGCAAACGCTTAACCAAGCGAGACAATGCTGATTTCACTTATCAACCCTTCGTATCCGAAGAAACTAGCAAACGCTTAACCAAGCGAGGCAATGTTGATTTCACTTATCAACCTTATCAAATGCTAACCAGTGAGGAATTGTGGACTTCGCTTATCAATCTTTCGCCCATACCTGAACGAGCATTCACTAACCAGCGAGGCAATGTTGATTTCACTTATCAACCTTTCGTCCATACCTGAACGAGCATTCGCTAACCAGCGAGGCAATGTTGATTTCACTTATCAACCTTTCGTCCATACCTGAACAAGCATTCGCTAACCAGCGAGGCAATGTTGATTTCACTTATCAACCTTTCGTCCATACCTGAACAAGCATTCGCTAACCAGCGAGGCAATGTTGATTTCACTTATCAACCTTTCGTCCATACCTGAACGAGCATTCGCTAACCAGCGAGGCAATGTTGATTTCACTTATCAACCTTTCGTCGATACCTGAACGAGCATTCGCTAACCAGCGAGGCAATGTTGATTTCACTTATCAACCTTTCGTCCATACCTGAACAAGCATTCGCTAAATAAAAGCGAGGAATTGTTGTCCAAAGACTTGAACGAGTAACTTTGCGGGGACACAAGAAACTTAACCAAGCAACTCTGAGGGGATAATCTGACGACAACCGTCAAATACCTATCTCGACAATAGGTAACCTGAAAAACATTCCGCTGGGGAAATCAAGAACTTAACCAAGCCACTTGACGGGAATAACCTTGTTGGAGAAGAATATCCACTTATTCCAAACAAACCTGCCAGGGGAATTTCTTGCTGGGGAAATCAATCGGGTGATAATTCCAGAGAGTCTGAACCACTAAACCTCCTGATGCTAACATAAAAGGGGCCCAGATAGGACTCAGCTGGGGAACAGAACGGCTTGACCAAGCGGCTCTGGTGGGGAAACAAGAAACTTAACCAAGCAACTCTTAGGGGATGATCTGACGACGGCCGTGAAACACCTATTCTGACCATAGGTACCAGATCTCAGATCTTCACATACCGATATAACCACATCTTGCTGAAATAGACGAGTAACTTAACCAAGCCGCTCGGTGAGGAAAACCCTGTTAGAGAATACGAGGAACTTAACCAAGCCACTCGTTGAAGAACACCCTTCTGGGGAATATATTTTGCCCAGGCAACCTTGCCGAGGGGACAAAACTCTACTAGAGAAATTGAGGGTAACCACCCAAAAAACTGCACTATGATGTCTTCCTATGCTGACACAACAGCAGCCTGAGGAAAGATTCAGCTGGGGAGAAGAGGTGCTTGACCAAGCAACTCTGCTAGGGGCATATGACATGACGAACACGATCACTGCGTGCCTTACACCACACATCCATATAATAAGATGACCACGATCACTGCGTGCCTTGCACCACAACCCTCTTGACAGGAGGAACACGATCACTGCGTGTTTGGTGTCGCAAACAAAACCACGTAATAGGACGAACACGATCACTGCGTATCTCGACCACAAATCCACAGAATACGATGAACACGATCACCGCGTGCCTTGCACAACAACCCTCTTGACAGGAGGAACACGATCACTGCGTGTGTTGTGCCACAAACAAAACCACGTAATAGGACGAACACGATCACTGCGTATCTCGACCACAAATCCACATAACCAGAACATCTTCCTGAACTACGATCTCACTTATCGGCAGAGGATAAACGCCTGAAACTGGAGAGGTAACCCACCTGGCTTATGTTTCGGAAATGCACATGTTTGATAATGCCGTAATGCTTCCATACAGCATGGAAATGCTACGTATTTGTGCGAAATGCAAGTACTATGATGCATGCTTATGCAAAAGGGTTGCTCCAGCAAAATAAATGCTGAAGGCAAACTGGATCCGCTGGGGATAATCGGAACACTACCGATACGCTTCCAACAAAATAAATGTTGGAACCGTGAACTGACTCCGCTGGGGATAACCATCCTGCTAGGAAAGTAGCTCACAAACACTCACAACTTCAAACTCTGTTGAGGATGATCATCCTGACGAGGAAGGATCAACCTGCTGGGGAAAGAAAGAGCCATCCTACTCGGGGAAACTGCTTTCAAAAGCATCACCCCTATGTGGGGATAATTCCTCCTGCTATCACTGAGCTGGGAACCGATCGGTGTGCTCTGAATTGCACTACACAAGAACTCTCTAGGGGTTTAATCATATCTGCCTCGATCCTGCTGGGGAGGACTTTATCCTGCTTGATAAGCCAATTCCGAACGGCAAAAGATACTTTGATCTCGCCTTTGACGCAATCTCAACTCTCCTGGGGATAAAACCCTCAATTTTGCCTGGGGCGACTTCACCGGGGAAAGACACAACATTCATCCTCTAGAGAGGGTAATAGCCTTCCAGGGACTCTGGCTGGGAACTTCGCGAGCTCCTACATACCTGCAAAAGGCAACAAACGAACACAAGGCAATCTATGCAAAAGGAAACATCTTGGTCCTCACCCACGACAACCATTCAGTTAATTCCAAGTTTTAACAATCATCGGCCGAGGCCTGCGTGTTTACACGTATGTAAGTTTATCAAAAACATCGGCGTTTTCTACAAACAAAACAGTAAAAGTTAAAAATCAAAATCACACATCAAAAACTGAATAACACGCTTTATTGATAACGGCCCGTAAATAGGCAAAGTTTGTACATCGGATGTGACTCCTGGAAAGAGACAGTCACGCATAAGCAAAATGCAAATATGTACAAAGACACAAAATAAAATTTGTACACATGTCGGCAACGTGTTACAGACGAACACCATGAGCTGATCCTCCTATGACTCGCCTGACTCTGACACTTTCCTGATCTTCTGTCTTCGGAAGAGATTGTTTTGGATAGTCGACCCTCAGGCGCTCCCAAACCACTAAGCAATCAAACTTGGACCGCAGTTATTTGCTTATCAAATCCCTAACTTTTGCGTGAATCGCCCTTTGCGGGTTTTCAATTCACCGGAATACCCATTTATGCCGAAGCCGCCCAGTGTAGGTTTTCGACTTCGCTGGTGTACATTTTTCAATTTTATCCCTAACTTTTGCCCGAACCATTTTATTCTGTTTTTGGTTCGCCAAGATGCCCCTTTTTTGCCTGGAATCTCTTTTTACTGTCCAGCGGGTCTCTTTAAGCAAAGTATTTTTTAACTGCGTCCGAGTTTACAGGGGACGAAAAGTCTTCACCATCCATGGTGGATAACAGCAAGGCTCCTCCGGAGAAGACCTTTCTGACAACATATGGCCCTTCATAGTTGGGAGTCCATTTGCCCCTGTGATCCGATTGCGGTGGGAGAATCTTTTTCAGCACAAGATCGCCCGTCTGAAAGCTCCGAGGTCGTATCTTCTTGTCAAACGCTTTCTTCATCCGGCTCTGATACAGCCGACCATGTGCAATCGATACCAGTCTCTTCTCGTCTATCAAGCTGAGCTGGTCCAGTCTATTTCTCACCCATTCTGCCTCATCAAGCTGAACAAGCAAAACCCTCAACGATGGTATCTCAACCTCTAACGGCAAGACTGCCTCCATACCATATACGAGTGAGAACGGAGTTGCCCCGGTTGATGTACGCACCGTCGTGCGATAACCGTGCAAAGCGAATGGCAGCATCTCATGTCAATCCTTATACGTTACTACCATCTTCTGAACAATCTTCTTTATGTTCTTGTTGGCTGCTTCAACAGCGCCATTCATCTTGGGTCTGTACGGAGATGAATTATGATGCTCGATCTTGAAATCCCGACATAGATCCCTCATCATTTTATTGTTCAGGTTCGAACCATTATCAGTAATGATTCGTTCAGGAATCCCGTATCTGCATATGATATCTCTCTTGATAAACCGAGCTACCACCTGTTTCGTGACATTGGCGTAGGATGCTGCTTCTACCCACTTGATGAAATAATCGATTGCTACCAGGATAAAGCGATGTCCGTTAGAAGCAGTAGGCTCAATCTTGCCAATCATATCAATTCCCCACATGGAGAAAGGCCACGGAGAAGCCATAACGTTCAGCGGACTGGGTGGCACATGGATCTTATCTGCATAGATCTGGCACTTGTGACACCGCTTGGCAAATTTGAAACAATCCGTCTCCATCGTTAACCAGTAATACCCCACTCGCAACAACTTTCGGGTCATAGCGTGTCCACCGGCATGCGTGCCGAAAGTTCCCTCATGGACCTCTTCCATGAGCAAATTGGCTTCCTTCTCGTCTACACACTGTAGGAGTACCAAATCGTGGTTCCTTTTATACAAAACGCCGTCGGGGTTCAGATAGAAGTTTCCTGCTAATCTCCTTAGAGTCTTCTGATCACGACTGGATGCCCCATCCGGATACTCCTTATTCTTCAAGAAATTATGTATATCGAAATACCAAGGTTTGCCGTCGGACCCTTCATCGATCGCAAATACAAAGGCCGGCCTATCAAGGCGAGAAATGACAATCCTGGGAGCCTCATTCCAGTAATTGACCTTGTACATTGATGATAATGTTGCAAGGGCGTCTGCCATCTGATTTTCTGCCCGGGGCACATGATGAAACTCTACCTTATCAAAGAAAGGCAACAACCTTCTCGCATAATTCATGTACGGCACCAGATTAGGCTGGCGGGTCTCCCACTCTCCCTTAATCTGGTTCACCACCAACGCGGAATCCCCATATACTTCCAGATTCTTAATCCTCAGATCAATAGCCTCTTCTAACCCTATAATACAAGCTTCGTACTCGGCTTCATTATTCGTCACTGGAAAAGTCACTCTGGCCGTAAACGGGATGTGCGACCCGTGGGGAGTTATAATGATTGCCCCAATCCCACTACCGTACAAATTGACGGCACCACCAAAAATCAATTGCCACTGGGAACTCCGCTCAGGACCCTCATCAGGCAACGGCTCATCACAATCTTTGGCCTTCAAGTATACTATATCCTCATCAGGAAACTCAAATTTCATAGGCTGATAATCCTCAATCGGTTGTTCGGCAAGATATTCTGACAGAATATTTCCCTTAATGGCCTTCTGGGAAACATACTGTATATCATATTCCGTCAGTACCATTTGCCATCTAGCGATCCTTCTGGAGAGCGCCTGCTTTTCAAACACATACTTGATCGGATCCATCTTCGAAATCAGCATGGTTGTATGGTTCAGCATATACTGTCTTAGACGTTTGGCAGCCCAAGCCAATGCACAACACGTCTTCTCAAGCATAGAGTATCGAGATTCACAATCCGTGAACTTCTTACTCAAGTAGTAAATTGCATGCTCTTTACGCCCTGTCTCGTCATGTTGACCGAGAACACAACCCATGCTGTTCTCAAGAATCGTCAGATACATAATCAGTGGTCATCCCGCTACTGGGGGTATCAACACTAGAGGTTCCTGCAAGTACTCTTTTATCCGTTCGAATGCCCTTTGGCAATTATCATTCCAGGCCACCGCTTGATCTTTCTTCAACAGTTTAAACAAAGGTTCACACGTGGTCGTTAGGTGAGATATGAACCTAGCAATGTAGTTCAATCTTCCTAAAAATCCACGGACTTCTTTTTCTGTTCGCGGTGCTGGCATCTCTTGTATTGCTTTTATTTTTGCAGGATCGACCTCGATTCCTTTCTCGCTCACAATAAACCCCAGTAGCTTCCCCGATCTCACCCCGAAGGTGAATTTGTTAGGATTCAGCCTCAGCCTGAACTTCCTCAGCCTCTTGAACAACTTCAGCAGATTAACCAGATGTTCTTCCTCTGTTTGAGACTTGGCAATCATATCATCGACATACACTTAAATCTCCTTATGCATTATATCATGAAAGAGAGTTGTCATAGCCCGCTGATATGTTGCCCCAGCATTCTTCAAACCAAAGGGCATCACTTTATAGCAAAAGGTTCCCCACGGGGTGATAAAGGTTGTTTTCTCCATGTCCTCTGGAGCCATTTTGATCTGGTTATACCCTGAAAAGCCGTCCATGAAGGAGAATACCGAAAACTGAGCTGTGTTATCAACTAACACATCAATATGCGGCAGCGGAAAGTCATCTTTCGGGCTCGCTTTGTTCAAATCCCTATAATCAACGCACATTCGCACCTTGCCATCTTTCTTTGGCACAGACACGATATTAGCGACCCAAGTGGGATAGGTAGTGACAGCCAGGAACCCAACATCCCATTGCTTCTGCACTTCTTCCTTTATCTTCACAGCCATGTCAGGACGAGTCCTTCTGAGTTTCTGTTTGACAGGCGGACAATCTTCTTTTAATGGCAGGCGATGAACAACCATATCGGTATCTAAACCTGGCATGTCCTCGTAGGACCAAGCAAATATATCACTGTATTCGCGCAGCATCTCAATAAGCTCTTGCTTGATGTCAACCTGTAACGCGGCCCCTATACGGATATTCCTGATACACTCTTCAGACCCTAAATTGACAATCTCAATCTCTTCCTGGTGAGGCAGAATGACTCTCTCTTCTTGCTTCAACAACCGACTCAGCTCTTCTGATAGGTCACTATCCTCAACAATCTCTTCCTCAGCTTGGAAGATCGGATGCTCGAAGTCGAAACGAGTCATATGAAGTCTTTGATCAATGTCATATGAAAATTTATGAGTCTTGCGAGAAAAACGGTTAAATGCTTCAAAATGGTATGCAAACAAAATACATAACCACGTTGCCATTTTATTGATAAAACTAACAACAGAAAGAAAAGGAGCACAATATTTGAGTGTGAAAAACGCCTTTATTTATTGATCATACAAACATACAGGTAAACAGTTAGGCCCCAAGACAAGATCGACGATGCCCCGGGAAAGGCATGTGATCACACAATGATTGAAAAAAGCAAAATATTACTGTTTGGTGGTGACTTGGATGACGTCCTGGATGGACCAGTTGCATAGACTTTGCCCCGGCATGCTGGGTCGAATCCATGCGTCCATGTCGCAGTCGCTATCCCCTTCCTCCGTATCAGACACGGCATTGATCCTTTCAAAGCTAACCCCTCCGGGCGTGAACACCACGGGTCCCTTGTACTTAGGCACACTCTGCGTGAAGGACGGACTATACCCTAAGCCATACTTATCTTGCTTCACTGGTATGTCCAGAACTTGCCCCCACTTCTGGGTCTCTCCCGCTTGCACCAACGCCTTGGCTTCTTTGTATGAGGATACAGCCACCTCAAGCCCTTCACTCTTCACTAGAGCTTCCTCTCTGACCTTCACCCCTTCGAACGCTTGACACAACGTTTCATGAATCTCTCCATCTACCTCCACGTATTTGAAAGATGATAGGTGGCTAACTAGGATATCCTCCTCGCCACACACCGTCACAATACTCCCTTCAACCATATACTTCAATTTCTGATGGAGTGTAGAAGTTACTGCCCCAGCAGCATGAATCCAAGGTCTCCCGATCAAACAGCTATATGCAGGCTAGATGTCCATGATGTAAAACACTGTGTCAAATACCTCTGGACCTACCTGGATAGGTAACTTCACTGATCCGAATACCGACCTCCTCGTTCCGTCAAAGGCCTTTACCACCAGGTCACTAGGTGTGCACAACACCCCACGGGTATCTAATTTTAACAGGGCTTTCTTCGGTAACACATTCAACGATGATCCAGTATCTACCAACACATGGGACAGAATAGTGCCCCGGCATTCAATAGAGATGTGTAAGGCATTATTGTGGTCACGCCCTCTAGGCGTTAGGTCGAAATCAGTGAATCCCAAGCCATGCCCGACATTGACATGTGCCATGACCCCTTCCAACTGATTGACTGAAATCTCTTGCGGCACAAAGGATGTCTCGAGTACCTTCAACAGAGCATTTCTATGCGCCTCCGAACACAACAACAGAGATAATATAGAGATCTTTGACGGGGTCTGCTGCAGGTGATCTACGATCTTGTAGTCACTTTTGCGGATCAATCTCATGAATTCTTCCACGTCTTTGTTCGTCGGTTCTTTCTCTTTACTCCCCGAAGGTCCTCCCTCAACGACTTTGTTCTTACCCCTGGCGAGCCTCTCTGCCTCTACCTCAGGTGAAGTAAAAATTCTCCCACTCCGGGTTATTCCACCCGACCCGACTACATTGTCTACGGATCCCGCTGGCGAAGCGTCCAAATCGATCTTCTCACCATTGTAATACACTTCAGCACCGTAGCTCCACGGGACTGCCTTTGTGCTCTCGTAAGGGATTGGTTTAGCTTTTGTAATAGTAATAGTCGGCCTCTTCACTGGCGCCGAAATTGTCACTGATTTGAACGGAATGGTGACAGTAGCAACCTCACTGCGTTCTTCTTCAAACTCTGTCTCAACAGACTTCTCTTGCCCCACAGACCTGTCAAACTGCAGAACTCCTTCATCCATCAAACTTTGAACTCCCCTTTTCAACTTCTCACAGCCCTCAAGTTGAACCAAACAGCCAGCACACTCTTCACCGCATCCTGGATAAACACCTCCTTTCAATAAGCACTGCTTTACATAGCTCAAAGGAGTTTTAAACTCCTTTACATCCGAAACCAAGTCCAACTCAGCATCTGTCAAGATTGCATTGGCCCCAGCCCCCCCCCATGCTTGGGCATTGGCTGCCGCGTGATATTGGGACCGTCCCTCCCGAAGTTAATAGCCGTACTGTCAAGCAAATCCTGTACTTTATGCTTGAAAGCTAGGCAGTTTTCAATATTATGCCCAGGTGCACCGAATGGAAGTCACAATGCTCATTAATATCATACCCGGCTGGTGGCGTGCCCGTCGGTGGCGCTAAAGTCCTCTTCTCAACCAGCTGCAATTTCAACAAAGCTTGAAGAAGTTCTGCATAGGACACTGGCGGTACCTCAAACACTCTTCTCGGTCTCGGATTCTGAAATCTACGCTGATTCGGGTTATGCTGCTGCTGAGCTTGCTGTTGTGGTTGTTGCCCCTGCTGCTGAGGAGGCCCTGGAATGGTTACACTTGCAACCTGCGATTGTTGGTGCCAATTTTGACGTCTGTTTCTCTGTCGAGCATTGTATACAACATTGGTATCACCCTGCCTCTTGCCACCAAACGTCTTCTTATTACCTCCTGCGGAATTGGACTCACCTGCTTGAATTTTACCAATCTTCACCCCGTTTTCAATGCGCTCCCCCATCAAGATCAACTCAGAGAAGGTACTCATTGAAAAATTGAGCAACCGGTCATAGTACATTCCAGAAAAAGTTCCTATGAACAGGTCCATCATTTCTCGCTCCACCATCGGAGGGTGTACCCTAGCAGCCAGATCCCGCCATCTCTGGGCGTATTCCTTAAAGCTCTCACTGGATTTCTGAGACAGACTCTATAGCTGAACTCGGTTAGGGGCGAGATCACTATTATATTGGTAATGTCGAACGAAAGCCTCTGCCAGCTCTTTCCAGCTCTTGATCTAGGTAGGTTCCAAACTCATGTACCACTCCAGCGATGGCCCTGACAGGCTATCCTGGAAGAAGTGCATCAACATTTTTTCATCCTCAGAATACGCGGACATACGCCTGTAAAACGCTCGCACATGCACCCTAGGGCATGTATCCCCTTTGTATTTATCAAACGACGGTGCTTTGAATTTCAGCGGTACCCTCAGCCCTGGGACCAGCCCCATGTTTGACATATCCAGCCCAATAGCATTCTGGCTGGCTAATCCGTTCACTTTCTCCTCTAGCAATCTCATCCGGCGGTTGTCTTCCCTAGGCCTCCCATAACCCTCATTCTGACCAGAGAACACATCCTCCTGACGATCCTCCCAGCGAGGCACTGCATCGTATCCAGCATATTCAGCCTCACGGCCCGGACCCGTTTGAAAGTACCTGGGGTCGTACCTCAGATTGCCCATCTCTTGGGCGTTGTACGCACCAGCTCCATATCCCAGGTTGCCATAACCATGGTCGCCAAACCCAGCCTTGGCGCCAGCAACGTTGCCATATCCCAAATTCACGCCATTGAAGCCCTGATTACCATTATTAACATTTATTCCAACGTTCTCAGCGCCCCCATTGAAACCCTGATTGACGTTACCCAAAAATACTCCAGCAGTATCTCTATTAGCATTCACGTTACCAACGTTCCCATTTCCACCTGTGGGACCGGTTTCTCCAGCATTCAAACCGGCTACCGGAATAGCGTCAGCACTTTGACGATTCTCAACTCGGGGAGAAGCAGCAATATTTTCACCGCGCGGTGTATCGTTGTTTTCAGCCCGTGCGACCAACGGTTGCACCAGAGTCTGTAGCTGCTCTTGTCCTTTGGCGACGGTCTCCATAGTTTGCATGAGCAGGGCCATCCTGTCACGCACTTCTTGCATTTCACTCTGCATGTTGTCCATGATCTTCTTGTGATTAGTTCTGGTAGAGTAACGGTGGACCCGCTGTTCTGCAATCCTGAAAATACCTGGCGAAATGGACGCAGGAGATAAGACACAGAGATCAAAGTTCCTGAAATGCAATATGAATATAAGTCATGCAATGCAATATGCATATGCAAACGTGTAAGCATGCAACAAGATGATTCCCCCCGATTCTAGTTCCAAGGAATAAACCAGCAACAATGGAGTCCCATATAGCCAAGACAAAGAAACAGAAAACCTCATATATAATCAGGGAGCCAAAACAGGCAAAGTACACAATACAGTCAACAAGACCTCAGCCAACAGGCCTGGCGATGGTCGAATACAATCAGTACAACAAGATGCCAAAAGAAAATACAAAGCTAATCATGGTGGATGATGCGCCCGGAAGTCCTCCACTAGTCTCATCATCTCTGAGTGGCTTGGACTGGAGAGCATGCTCTGTATAAGCACCCTGTACTGCTCAATAGTAGCTTGCAGCCTCCTGGCGTCTTCTATGCAAGTGCCCGGACCGAAGCAGGCATCCAGCTTGCATCTCTTAAAGTCTCCCCTCAATTTGCAGCTTTTCAATTCCTTGACCATGCTACTTAGCTTGCGCTCAGCATCCTGGCGCAACGAGGACTCCTCGGCAATCTTCGCTTCTGAAACATCGAGCTGTGTCTTCAGCTTGGTAATCTGTACATTAAACTCGTCTTCCCGCTCTTTGCGCTTAACAAGCATAGCCTCCCAAAAAGATTCCCATCTAGAGATCTGCGCGTAGGCCGTGTCTAAATTTGCCTTCTTAGTAGCCAGCACGCTACTAACAACTCCCATGTCCTGACCTAGCTGCCTTCTTTTCTTGACTTCAGCAGCCAACTCCTCCCTTATCTGGGTTACTGTCTCTGTCTGCTCCCTCAAAGCATAAGTAGCCTCAACCTTCTCGCTCCGGAGCTGTGCAACTTCTCTCTCCAACTCTGCATTGGCCTTTTGCAGCTCTTTGTTCTCAATTAGAAGCTTGTTATACTTTTCGACTTCCACAGTTGTGGGTGCTTCGACCACTGGCGGATATAAAGGCTCCACATCAGGGAACGACATTAAGGACTTATCAACTCTCTCGTGGACCCATAGACGATAAGAATTGTAGGCTCGACAATCGCAATCACCCAACAAAGCTTTCCCTTTTCTATGAATGTTATTCCAGGCATGCTTCAATCTGGTTACAACGTCTGTTCCTGGAGAACCAGTGAGGTACAGAGATTCCTGTATCTCGTCTTCGGTAGGAGCATCACGCAATGTATACCCAAACTGCCTTATCAACAAAGTGGGGTTGTAGTTGATACATCCTTTTCGTCCAATCAGCGGGACGTTCGGGAAGCCCCTACAACTGTAAATAATGTCAGCTCCGCGCATCTTCCAATCAGCCCATTCTATGTTCTCAGCAGACAACCCCATCAATCTGACAGACCACTCTTTAGTATCGACAGAGTCAACAAACGGCCCGGTCTTCGGTAAATGACTAGAAAACCACCTGTATAACATGGGCACACAGCAAGAGACCATTTTACCCCGACGCTTTTCATTCTTATAGTGCAGAGAGTAGTAAAAGTCTCCCAGAAGGGTAGGTACTGGGTTCTTCGAAGCTAGGAGGAAGAATGCATCTGAATCCACGAAGTCGGGTACGTTAGGAAACAGAATGATCCCATAAATGCACACTGCCAGGATAGCGTTAAAAACAATCCAACACCCATTCTTTGCATAATACGCAGCCCTATCAACCAAAAAATCCAAAGGGAATCCATAAGCTCCATTAAGTCTGACTAGCCTCCTTGAAAACTCCGAAACATCTATACTGACAATCTCAGCAAGCCTCACCACATCGGGATTAGCGTCATCATGGACAAAAGGTATCTGTCTCAATACTCGAATACCAAGCATAGCGGAGTACTCCTCTAGAGTAGGCGCCAAGATATAATCCGGGAACAGAAAACACCGCAACTGGGGCTCGTAAAACTGCATCAATGCATATAGCCCATTCATTTCAGAAACAAAAGTCTTGCATACTAGGCTGAGAAGCCTCCCGTATGACTCTTTGAAATCAGCTTTTACTTTCTGGTCGGCCAAGGCAATTAGCTCCAGCAAGGAACTCACATCTGGAGTAGGCAGCTTGTATGCAACGGTCTTCTTAAGGGACCCCATGTCTGGTAATAAGATCACTAGAAGTCGGAGGGGAAATCGTACCTGCAACATAAATACACGTTAATGAGATGCAATATGGGAGTGCAAATGCATTATGCAATATGGGAATGCCAGTGTGATGTGGCAGCAATAATCCAGAAGCCTGTATTCTGCATCTTGAGAACATAACCAGAACCCCAATATAGACAAACCAATCTTCAAAGACCATAGTATCACAATCAGACTGATGAAGAACAAACCGGTCATCTGAGGATTAAGGTTTCCTGCAAAAAGCCCCAACCAACTCACAGGTACGTACTTATCTCGCCGACGAAGTATGGCATCCTATGCGGTTGTCAGCGTCACAGACTTTCAAGAGTAACGATGCGATACCCAGAAGGTGTGGCATCGTCATCTCTTGAAGTGGCCTCACTTAGCTGACTTCCAATTGATCGGTCCCCAAAGTCGATAATCCTCGGGTCAGACAACTTGTCGAACCCAAAGAGCCAGGCAAGAAGCATTAAAGAGAATCTCGTCCGAGCGCAGATTTCGCAGCAAGCTGGTACATGCAAAGCATGTAGGCTTTACCACTACTCTCCACTTCTAAGTCTAAATGCACACTCAAGTCCAGGTCCGACTTATCTCTCAATCACAAAATCCCCTCACACCCACATCACAGCAATAATAACAATAATATAATAATCAATGTAAATACAGAAATGTAAATCCATACAAAATCCTCGACGGGAAAACAAGCGCTAGGATTGACTCGCGTAGGGAACCGTTGGAGTCCCCAGCAGAGTCGCCAGCTGTCGCTACTGCGAAAATCGGCGCCGGCTGGACAGAAGAGTCGCCACCGTGCGTTATTTATCCCAAAGGAGGGAAAGGAAACGCTCAGAGTAAACCTGACGCAAAGACGGGAAAGGTATGGTCATCGCAACCAAAACCTGGATTCGGGAGTCGGTTACGCAAGGGGAAGGTATTAGCACCCCTCACGTCCATCGTACTCGATGGGATCCACGCTTGTTTTCGGTCGAAAGGATTGTATACTATCTACACTAAAGGGCTAAGGGTTAAAAAGAAAGAAAAAGGTGACTCGGCAAAGTATCGCACTTTATGCCTACGTATTCCCGTCTGGAACGAGAAATCAGAGTCAACGTAGTTCGCCTAACTACGGGAGAGGAAGGGAAGGTTGCTCGCTAGGATATCGCATCCTATGCCTACGTACTTTCACACGGCATGAAAGATCAGAGCAAACGTAGTTCGGGCTACGCACGACACAAGTTGTTCAAGTGTTTTTTATCTGAAAATTCACCTTAACCAAGGGTTTCCACAGTCCAAGAGGACAAAAAAAGGTTTGACGTTTGTTTTCAAGTCTTTTGACGGAAGAAATGAATTCAAATCTGTTTTAACCTTTATCACGTGTTTTTCTGTTGTTTTGAGAAGAGAAGAGACGACGCTCTAAAAACCTAAGGTTGAAAAGGGAACAAAACTACCCTAATGTTATCATGCATGGGTTAACGCCTAACGTCTGTCATGCTTCTCTCCTGCTCAGAGAGAAACAGAGCTCCTAAGGGATAGACGCAAAAGAAACAACATATACAATAAACAGTAAAAAATGCATGAATGCAACAAACAAGCAAGGCGAGGGAGTCATACTCCACCTCGAACCTATGAAAACAAAAGGCAAAGGTGAAACAGAATTCACCTTAGGCCTAAGGGAAAATACCACAAACAATACAGTAAAGAAAAGGAAAACCCCAAGCCCTGACAACAACACCAGCTTTGAAGACAGCAAAGCAGCACCAGCTTTGAAGACAGCAAACTCTGACAAGTGATACCCCAGCAAAACTTCCAGCAAGACCCCTACTATCATCTCTCAATAATCCCCCAAGCTTAAGCAAGCTAAACCTAAAACAGTAAACACCTTCAAAACAGACAGCTTCAGACAGCAACAACTCCAAACAACAGCAAGCCCTAGCTTTAACAGTTGCACAACTTTATCTTTGTCAATCTTCAAGGCAAAGACCCTCCTCTTCAATGGCTTTGAGCTTCAAGCAAGCACTCCCAGAAAGAAATGAACTGATAGAATGAGTTGCAGTGTTAAACAACTTATTGGCAACCAAAGGAAGCTTCTAAGAGTTTAGCATCATGAGAGACAGGTTCCCTCGAAGTTCTACCTTCATGATAGGCCACTGATCCCTCCAAAGGAGAGAGGTGAATATCTCAAAGGGACTTTTAGTCATGGGGAGGAATGGAGGTGAAAGATACCATCCATATTTGTAAGAAAATTTGTCTAAACTAGGGCTCTTCCTATGTCTCCTACCTCCTAAGTCTTCAATCAACTGCAAGCAAGCCAAGCTTCTTCATCAAGCCTTGATTTTTAACTTCAACTTCAACCTCAATCCTCACTATGCTCCACCATCATGCTCTTCAAGTCAAGCTCAAACCCCAAGCAGAAGCCCAACAAGCCCATACAAACAAAATAAACCCCACAGTGGGCAAACCAAACAATCACTCAATTGGAAAATACACTAAAAATAGTAATATAGTAGTAAAAATTCTAATATTATTTCTAGGGGATCCTAAGCCTCTACCCTTAATGCCCTATAGGTCCCATACCCTACTTCCATCTAAAAACCCCAAAAGAAATTGTTCAAATACACCTATGTTGCATATAAACCCTAATTTATTCATTCCACAACTATCTAATCAAACTACTTCAAATAAAACCCTAAAAATTATGGTATAAAAAACCAGGGATACCTAATTCTATTATCTAATAGTCCTAAAAAGAATGGCTCAAAAATCCTAAAGGAGCTACCTAAACAAAATTATGCAAAACCATGTACCAATATAAAAGCATTAAAAAACTACTTAAATGTCAAAATATACTAAAAATAGGAAATTGAAATAAAATGCAAATTTTATTTTCTTATATTCTTCTAGACATTAAAAGGAAATGAGAGAAAAAATAGCCATGCCAAAATCATCAATTTTCTATTTGTTATGAATTTTTAGAGAATTAAAGAAAATATGTGAAAAAGAAAATAAAATGAGAATTAAATGGTGTGGATGGCAATCAGACTCAGTGTATATCCCAGATGGGCTTAAAAGGGGGGTGTCTTTAGCACAAAATCATCTAAGCCCAAACCATGACTTTAATGAAACGGCTGGGTATTGCTCTCTTTCAGATTTCCCTCCCCCACTTGAATTGAATCTCAGCCCCACGATTACCCCTTGGTCAAAGGTCCTGCACTGATCCAACGGTCAAAAGACCTTCTTCAACCTTTGAACTCTGAGATGGAGGGAACACCATGGAAGAACAGAGTGCTATCTCTCAATCGTATCATACCAATTCTCCATATAAATTCATCAAATAAAACCCTAGCATGCTCCAAATTCAATGCTGAATACAATCCTATCATTAGAATCAGTTGAAACGCGCTCTAGCCCTAAACACGAATCAAGATCAAAAATATGCTCAATCATCAACCCTAACAATTCTCAAAATTAATGGGTGCGTCCTCTTCCTCATGTTTCCCTGAACATTTCTTGCTATCAAGTTAGGCTCAATTCTCAAGCTCCAGTGAGTTCTTGCTTCAACCAGAAATCTTGCCAACACAATAATCATCACCAAATCCCCTCTAACTCTCCAGAAACGACCCTCTAATGATTTCTAACTATTCTACACTAACAATTCAGCTTAATTTTGCTTAAATTAGGGTGTAGAGAGAAAGTTGCAAACCTGTGTAATTGAGATGAACAGGTGCACGAAACCTCCAATTCAGACCTTCAATCTTTCCCAATTCCTTCACTGAGTAGTATTCTTGCTTCTATACGCAAAAAGGAAGGCTGAAGAGCTCTGAATCTTGGAATCCGATCTGAACTTGCAGAGGTGAAAATGCAAAAGCTCCCACACAATTCTTCAATGGAATTGCTCCCAATTTAATTTGCACACCCTCAGTGATCCATGTGGAATGTGTTCCAATTGAAAAGATGGATTGAAATGAAGTGAATCAATGAAACCGATTCTTGATCTTCAATAGAAGTTTCAAAATGCAATCTCTCCTCTCTCACTCAATTCTCTCTGACCCTGGCCTTGAACTAGTTCAGAGGCTTATATAGAACATGTATGAAGACTCTAGAAACTTCTAGAGCAATCCAATGAGAAATTCAACTTCTCATCCCCTTGGAATTTTTCATCTCATGGTGATATATGACAGTTCAGTTCAGCTAGCTGCAACACCTTGCATTATGTTCATTTTCTCTCCAAATGCGATTTTGAAAATGTTTGAATGGATAGGAACCTTGATCTTAATCCCATGAATGAATTGGCAAGTGTAACTTATGTCATAAGCAACTAAATAGAACCATGTGAAAATGACCTCAATTGCAAAAAGTAATAATGCCATCCTTCTTAAAATGTCATTTCTGATTAAAATGACCTATAATTTTGTTCATTTTGACCCTATAACAAGAAATCCCCATTTTCCCTCTTTGAACCATTTGAAATATACCACTTTTCAAGCCAATTTTTGGGTACTTTTGCTATGAGCTTTTCCAAACTCTCATGACCTCTTTACTAGCCTCAAAACATCATTCTAAGCAAGTTTTATGTTGAATATTTTTTCATTTGAAGCTTGGAAATAGGAGATATGGCTTTGCACTTGAAATGACATATAATCACCAAATGACCAAAATACCCTTGACTTGTCAAGATCATAACTAGAGTTCTACAACTCATCTTGAGGCATACCATACCTTTTTGAAAATGGGAGACCATGAGGCACATCTCTTATGTTGGTCCAAAGTCCATTTGAAAACACCTCCTAACCCAAAAATGTCTTGGAAGTCAAGCAACTTTCACCTAAAATTTTCAGATGCCTCTGAGGACCCATAACTTGCAAGAACCATAACTTGAGTTATACAAATCTTCTTGAAGACTTATACCACTCAAATTAAAGCTATGAACCTTTTCTACAATGTTCATGTGGATCCCAAAGTTATTTGAAGATTTCATTTTGACTTATATGGCTTGGAAGTTCAGTGAAAAACAAGGGATTTTACCCTAGGAACCTTGTCTTGCCACCCTCAATCCTTCTTGAATCTTTTTTGATTGCTCTTGACACAACACCCCACATGCTTTATCACATCATATCATGGCTAGAATGAGCTAGAGCTAGACCTTGAGGCCTTTTAAACACATCCCTTGATCTAGGGTTATCCAGACAAAACCCTAATAGTGCACCCTTTCACTCAAAACTCTTGCACTTGATTCCATGGCTTGCTTGAACTCCTTCTCGACTTTCCAGGAACTCATTAAGCTCCATCCATACCTCATAATCTTGATCAAAACCCCATGGGCCCCTGAGATCCTTCACAACACCCCTCATACTTGGAAATGACCTTTGCACAATCAATGCAACCCTCTGAGCACTCAAATCTTTGACTGGTGATCTTGGTAGCTTCACTAGCTTCCATGATCCTCTAGCTAAACCCTCTTCTCTTGTATCACACCTTTTATCCCCTGGTAAATGTTAATGCTATGATGCAGATGCTAGAACTATGTCAGAACTATGATATGTTATGAAATGAAACATAAGCTCAAGTGATAAAAAGGTTGAGCAAATTTTGGGGTACAACACCAAGGTCGTACAATGCTCTACCACAAAAATACTCTCTAATGTTGCAGTGTATATTGAAACTTATAGGATCCTTTAACTTTTGAGGAAGTTTTCCTTGAACAAGTTGGTTGCATTCTTGAGTTAAGAAAATAATAGCAAATTCTCCCACTTTCTTCCTTTTGGTAAGAACATCCTTCAGAAATTTGGAATAGTTTGCCATTTGTTGAATGACATCAATTAATGGTATGTTGATATGAAGCTGCTTCGAAACTTTCATGAACTTGTCAAATTGTTTCTCTTCTTTAGATTTTATTATTCTTTAATGAAAAGGAGGTGGTGGGATTTCTTGAAAAAATATGGGTGGTATGTCGACCTTTACCATGTCAGATGACTGTTTTTCCGAACTAGAAGGCATGATAGACATTTTCATAGTACATTGCTCTTTTGTTACATTTTCTTTTTCAGACTTCACCAAGGGTGTAGCCTCAGTAGACTTTATTGTTTTATCTTCTGAAGTGTCAAGGGCAGTCAAATTTTCTTTTGATAGTCCTTCTCTTGTTGATGTTGATCATTTGCATTATTTTCCACTTCTTAACTTGATGATCTTACACGTTTCAACACTATTGGCTCCATATGTATATGCAAGAGTTTCAGTGGAGCTTGTAAGCGCTCCCAGAGTTCTAGAACTAAGTGCCAAAGCAATATGCCCGACTTGACTCTCTAAATTGTTAATGATCACTCCTTAGGCTTGAAACTAGTTCTTGGTATCTTGGGTGAAGGATTTCAAAATATTTTAGTGCAAAAAAATAAATGGAACTTAAGTAAGTTGAGGCGCTTGAGGTTAGAGTGTTACCCCATGAAAAGTTTGGATGTTTATGCCAATTCGGATTGTAAGTGATGTTGTATGGGTCATTATACTTTTTGTTGCCCATATAATTAAAAGAAACATGATTTTTTAGAAAGCAATCTTCAAATAAATAAGCATCCCCGCGATAGACACATGCAACCTCTGATGCGTTAGTTACGACCTTTACAAGCTTTACAACTAGCACGTCAAGACTCGCCATCATATTTTTCATCATTTGGTGAACCTGAGCCCCACTTGAGCAACAAGGGTTGTGGTCTCAGTGACTTCATGAACATCATATGGCTTCTTTTGAGTGGTCACAACAACAACTCTTGTAACTGGTGTCGCTACTGCGAAAATCGGCGCCGGCTAGACAGAAGAGTCGCCACCGTGCGTTATTTATCCCAAAGGAGGGAAAGGAAACGCTCGAAGTAAACCTCGCAAAAAACGGGAAAGGTATGGTCATCGCAACCAAAACCTGGGCTCGGGAGTCGGTTACGCAAGGGGAAGGTATTAGCACCCCTCACGTCCATCGTACTCGATGGGATCCACGCTTGCTGGTTTGTCTAAAGGATGCAAAAACAATCTATCTATGACTGCTAAGTCTAAACGGAAGGAAGTTGACTCGCTAGAGCGTCGCGCTCTATGCCTACGTATTCTCAAGAGAGAAAGTCAGAGTCAACGTAGTTCGGGACTACGGGGAAGGTTGCTCGACAAGACTTCGCGTCTTGTGCCTACGTATTCTCGTCCGATACGAGAAATCAGAGCATGTCATAGTTCAGGCTAACTACGGGAAGTCGAAGGGTGTTCTCGATCACACATAAGTGAGATATTAAGTTGTTTTGAGAGGTACGGGAACCTACGGAACCTAGAGCTTCGGTCTAGTCTCAAATGCGCAAGGGAACGAGAAAGGGATAACAGACGTTAGTTGTTAGCGGGAAAGTCTCGATCGCACAGCAGCGAGAGAACATAGAAGTTAGTTGTTAGTGTGCTCGCTAGGATATCGCATCCTATGCCTACGTACTTTCATACAGCATGAAAGATCAGAGCAGCCGTAGTTCGGCCTACTACAGCTAAAACGGGGGAACGGGTCTCGATTGCTCAACAGCAAGAGAAAAGGAACTCGATTGCTCAACAGCAAGAGAAAGGTTCACACACGCTAAATCCTAAACGTAGGAGCGGATGCCTCGTATATCACCCAAAGGGTGAGACTAATCATCCAGGTTGAGTGAAAGAACTCTCCCACAACCTTTCCTACGTATCTAACGATCTCACAACACTCAACGGTCGCGAAAGAAACGAAAGTCTGAAAAATGCTGAACGGAAAGGGTTTCGTTGGTCTTCGTCTTCGTGCAAGCTTCGTTGGCTTGTTTTTCTCCTTTGATTTTCTCCTTGATTTTCTCCTTTGATTTGTTATTTTCTTGATGCTTTTATCCTTTTTTATGCCTTTTCTTCCTCTTTTTCCTTTTTTATGCTTTTTCTTCTTCTTTGAGAAACCTGAAATGAAAAGGAAAATCCCCTAACAAGAGGGCATTAAATTCTACGTCCAAAAGTTTGAAATAAATCCCTAATGGAAACTACATCCTAAAAGCCTATGCTAAGCACTAAAATATCCTAAGGAAATAAAACTATAAACTTCCTAAAAGAAAATATCACCTAAATTCTCTAAAAGAAATTAAACTAAATCTAAATTCTCCTTAAAAGAAATATACTAATTCCTAAATTTCCTAAAAAGGAATTAATACCTAAAACTATAATACTCTATCTATTCTAGGAAATATAATACAAAATAATTCTAAACAATATCAAACTATCCTAGAAAAATTATTACAAGAAATGCCAAAAAAATATTAAAACAAGTAAAAACAATGCAGGGAGGGGGATTTAGTAGTTACAGGGGGGTTACTAGCAAAAAGTACAGAGAACGTTGGGCCCAGCCCAACAACTAGTAACAAAAACGGGGGAGGGGGCGTATAACAAAAAAACGGAGGTGTGCATGCTAGTAAAACGCCAATGGGCCTCGGAGCCCAATCCTTAGCCACGTATCCTCTTCCATTCTGGAAGGCAAAAACCCTAGGTCTTTCTCTACCCCCAACCACTGTTCACATGCTCCCTGCGCCGTTTCTCAATCTCTCTCTCTCTCTCTCTCTCTCTCTCTCTCTCTCTCTCTCTCTCGTCCAAACTTCTCACTCGAATCTCTTACAAACCTCTTTCGTTCAATCTTTCTATCCAAATCCAAACAACTTGTTTCAACTCTTGCAAAACAAACAACTGAATCAAAACGATTACAAACATAACGCAAATCTCAGGAAACAAAAATTAGATCCGTGGCTCGTATGTTCTTGAAGATTTGTGAAGTGGTTGAAGATTCATTCTGGAAAAAACACTTTGATGACTGACGAACGGATCTGGAGGGATCTATATGCACGAAGTAGTTCGATGAACTTACAAGATCGGATGGATTTAATGAATGATGTTGACGGTGCTTGCGCTCCTGATGAAGATCTGATGATGTCGATGAAGGCGGATCCAGATAATGATGAAGGTCGCTTTGAAGATCCTTTTGAACTTCTGGAGATCTTTGCTGACGTTCGAAGGTTTCTTGAATGGAGAATTCTTCTGGAGTTCTTTTGAAGGTGCGATGAACATCCGAAGGGATGGTTGATGAACAGGTGAACTTGTTTGGATGCTTACCGAAAAATCTGGATGCGCGAAATGGATGAAGGTTTTGAATGTTTCTGGATGAATCTTGGGAGCCATTTGAACGCTTGATGAACACCGATGATTTATGAACGTTCATAGATTTGGAGAAATACGGATGAACGATGAAAATGTTGATGAACTGAATCTGGAAATCTGTTGATGGCGGTTGAATGTTCTTGAGGTTGAAGGTTTGAAGAATTGGATGAAATATTCAAAGATCTTTGAAGATCTTGAAGATACATGATGAATCTTGATGATGAAGGTGGAAAGATTCTGGAAAAAATTGCTGGCGAATCTTGAATGCTGTTGATGATTCTGACGAAAATTTGTGAAGAACTGGGGAAAAGATGAAGAACGGAGGAGTTTTCCGGTGATTTTTGCAGTTTTCGGCGGGTTGTTGCGGTGGTCCGGTGATGGTTAGGGTTGTCGGCGGTGAGTTGCATGGCCGGAGGGGGAATTTCCGGTGAGGGTGAGGTGGCGTTGCTGCATGCAGAGGGAAGGTGGGAATGAGGCCACGTGGTGGTGATAGTGTGAGGGATGGACAGGTGGCGAGAGGGAGGGTTTGCATGGGCGCCAAGTGGCCCGCATGCGGAGAAGTGGAAGTGAGGTGGAAGCTGGTGATGTGGCGCTGAGAGAGTGGAACGAAAATGAGGTGGGAGAGGATAAGAGAAACGCGTGACATTGTTATATATGGACATGTGGCGAGTTTGGACTTGGGCCTTCTGCAAAATTCTGGATAAATGGCCCAATAACCATAAGACTAAAAATGGATTAATACTGATGGATTAATGAAATGAAAAATGGATTAATGAACTAATTAATTAGCTGATGCAATGATGATTAATGGACTAATGAAGACTGATTAATGAACTACTAATGACTAAACGAAAATTAATACTAAGTTAATGAACCATTAAAACGAAAATGAGTACTAAGAACTCAATTAAAAATAATGCTGACCAATCAATTAAATCTAAAAAAAAAACTATGTAAATTCTATATTATGCTATTAGAATCTAAAACTACTAAACTATTAAAACTATTTAAATTCTATAAAAAGAAAATCTATATTAACCAAAAATCTATTAAAATTCTATATTAAAAATCTATCCAATTATTCTACAAAAATCTATTTAAATCTAATAAAACTACATTAAACCATTATAATCCAAAAAATTCTACATTAAAAATATATCTAAAATCTACTATTAAAAAATCTATTATTCTAAAATCTATTCTATTTAGAAAATAAGAATCTATATTTCTAATACCAAAAAATCTATATAAAAAAACTATTTTCTATTATTCTAATAAAATCTATAAAATTTAATTAAGTTCTATTAAATTCTAAAAACAATATAAAAATCTATTAAATTGCTAGAAAAAGAATAATATCCTATTTAAAATCTATTTAATATCTAAAATGCCCCTAAAATCTATAAAAAAAAGTAAAAAGGCAATTAATTCAAATAAAAAGGGAACACGAGACCAAAGCGGAACCAACGGCAAAACCCGGACACCGAAATGTCCTCAAAAATAACAGCGCGAGCTGAAAACACCCGGGAAGCGCATGACTTCTCAAAAAATAACCTCCGATTATCCGAACCGGTCTGAAACGCCCGAAATGTGAAAACGGGGCTGTAATCCCGATAAAATCAATATGACTGGGAAAATGCACTATATGCAGTATGCGAATGCAAATGCAAAATGGGTCGAGACATAAACCGGATGTGGGAACCGGTTGGTCAAATTTTAGGGTGCAACAACTGGTCATTTGTAGATATTGGTCGTAATGCTCTCAATCAACTTATATCTTTCTTCATAAGATTTAGATAGTAACACTCTATTACTTAATGCATCCAATATGTTTTATATGGATGGAACCAATACATTATAGAATATGTCTAGTTGGATACATATTGGTATACCATGGTGGAGGCATTGCCTCACTAGCTACATAAATATCTACCAAGCATCAAATAATGACTTATCCTCTCCTTGTCTAAACGAAGTAATTTCATTACTCATTTGGGAATTCTTGACAGGAGGAAAGTATTTACCCAAAAAACATCCAGCTAAGGCATTCCATGTGGCTATAGAATTTGGCTCTAGAGAGTTTGACCAACTTTTAGTTCGATCCCTCAAAGAATATGGGAACAACCTCAACCTTAAGACGTCGTCTGATACGCCAGGAATCTTGACGTTACTTGCTACTTCCAAAAATTGCCTCAAGTGCAGATGGGGATCTTTGTTGGCAGCGCCTGAGTATTGACTGGCTTGCAACATAATCCCTAATGTTTATGATGTGCATGATGTGTCATGTCGTGCTATAAGAGGTCCAAAAGCGGTCTTGTGATGTGTCTCTACAACATCAGAATACTATAAAGCAAGGGTACAAATATCTAAGCCTCGCTTGTAACTTTAATGCGTGTTTGGTTTATTCTTAATGTCTTTTATGATTGTCGATCTTTATGTCTAAAGTAGTTAATCTAGTGATTATCTCTATCCTACTAATTTTAATCACTTTATCATGAAATCTACTTGTTGTTGGATCTCTCACAACAACAATCTTGTATCTTTTCCTAAGTTGATCATTCAAAGAAGCATATTTATGACAATTGAATACATGATAAAATAAAGCACTAACAACACATCATTTAACATAAACAACTATTTCATATCAGCTTCACATTGCTTAACATAAAAGAGTTTAGCTCATGGTAAACTTAGTATATACATCAGTAAGAGACGACCTCTGCCACACCAGATACTTCTAGCATACCTTTGATATGCTGAGAAGAAAATGTTCTCTACTTTGTTCAACTCACTCTATTCATTAATTTTCACTAAGAGTTTCTCTCTCTGGATTGTTGAACCACTTTTTCATTTCTTCCAAGAGGTCCTTTTATAGTCACTTCCCTCTAGGAATTTTATGTTGTTTTAGATCATGGGATTTTGGATATTTGAGAATTCTTTCCCAAAGGAATCAACAAATTTCTCTCAAATTCTTCCTTTTTGTACCATTGCAGAGCCAAGTACAATCAACATGTGGGAGACAAAGTTTCTTGAGGAAGGCTAATGGCGTAAGTATTCGTCCGACGGTGTCTTGTCGTTGTGCTTTGTAGTGGGTAGAGAAGTTGGACATTGTAGTGGGTGTACTATTGTGAAAAGTTTTGTCCTCTAGCGCCTTATTTTTATCCCATTGTCATTTGATTCAAATATACTCCATTTTGCAGGTTGGTGCCACGTAAGCCCTAAAAATGTAAATGTCTACTCTTTGTAACATCCATTGCTTAGTCTATTTCGTATTACTCTCTTCTCAAAGTTGGGGTTTAAAGCGTTGTTCCAGAACTGTTGTGCCAAGACTCATCACAAGTTACTACACAAGCAATCAAACACATAAAAACTTACAAACAAGAGCACGTATTGTACTATTTATAATCTACTCAAAAGAGAAAAATACATAAAATTAAACTAATAAATAACTGAATTAAAAAGATAAATTCAATTTCTAAGGTTTACAATAACTCACGAAATGTGAGTTATTAGTATGCTTAAATCACTAGTTAGAAATATTAATACAATGTGTTTTTAAAGATTTATTCGAATCAAGCATATGGCTGATTCGAATCAATACTTTAAATTGAAATATGGATTTTGGCATTATCTTAGTGATTCAATTCAAGGATGTGTTTGATTTGAATCACATACCACCTTGATGTGAATCACAACATTGTATTACTTGAATAATCATTAATCAAACTTTTGAAAAACAACTATGATTTGAATCATATGATTGCATGATTCAAATCACATGTATCAAATCATAATCTGAATCAAACAAGTCATGTCTAGATTTTATCACCTTAATTCGAATCATTTTTCTCTGATTCAAAACATAATTGTATGATCTGACTCAAGTCAATTATTTATTTTCTTACACATTTTGTGTCTAACATATAACACCTATATAAATCATTTTTGTTATTCTCTCCAAAAAAATGTTAACAACATTCAATGGTATTAATACATCATAGATGGTTGATACCAGCTGGTGTTCAACATTAAAAATAATCTCAATTATACTTTCTCAAATCTAGAAAACCTTGAGTCTTCTTGTTGCACAATATCTCTCTCAAGTCAAATCTATAGAAAAAATTTATAGTGTGTTGATTGAGGTAGACCTATTTAGGAGTTGTGTGAGTTTCTTCAAAATGTTTAATCATCTTCAACCTTGAACCAAGAAACATCATTGTTGTAGTACCAACTTTAAAGACTTAGTGCGAGTGGTAAATATAAGGTACATTAAGGAATCTAATGTTTTGTGAAATTTTTGTGTGTATTAAATTAAATATTAGATAATGTGATTATGGTGCTTGGAGACTGATTTCCAGCAAGAAAATATTATTTTGTGATCTATTGAAAATTGAGGCAGTACCAAGTGAAGGTAGTTGCGGAACGAAGTTGAGAGTTTTCAAGATTCTTGAATAGAACAAAGGCTTAAATAAGGGACTAATAGAATCAAGTAAAGATTGTTGCAGAACGAAGCTTTAAGCAGAACTTTGGATCTAGCAAGGCATTTTGCTCAAGTTCAAGTGAAGTCCTTATGAATTCAGCAGTTTTGAGTATTCTGCTACAACAGAAAGGTAATCTAGATTTAGGCCTATGTTTGCTAATTGAAAATTCTGGCAGGAACACGATGGATGTTATTACCAAAGTTATAACATCCACTGTGACATTGACTATTGCACTAACTATTTAGACTGTAAATGAAAGCAGTAAATAACACAACAATTGTTCACCCAGTTCAGTGTCAACAACACTTACATCTGAGGGCTACCAAGCCAGGGAGGGATTTCACTATTAGCAGAATCAATTCAAAGTCAAACCACCAGTTTGCACTTCTCACTTAATCTCTATCCAATGACACTTCAACCTAGAGACACTCTAGACCTGAGTATACCCACTCACCCCCCCCCCCCCCAATCACACAATAGTGATATCAAAAAATTACAGAATTTAATATGAAGAGACACTTCATACAAACCTTGATCTTGCTTCACAGCTTTGATCAAGGAACTCACACACTCTTGCTTCACAACTTTGAGTGAGACACAGCCTAGAATCTACCTAACCAAAGCAATCATCAACCAGACAATTACTTGGATTACAAGTATTCCTAAACAGAATTTACACGTGAAGACTAACCTTCTTCACTTACAAGGACTCTCTAATTTGCACTCTCTATTCTTCTGTCAAGAGCTAATCTTCTAGGATTGCTCCTTCTGTTTTTATAGCAGCTTTAGTCCTTTGGGCCTTGGTGCGTAAATTAGGTTTTATCCATAATAAAAACTCTCTTCAATATTCTGCACGCTTGCCACTTTAATCAGGTACATATTAGTTCCCCTAGGGCTTCTAAAATGTCTCCTGCGTTCCAGCTTGAGCTTCTAGTTTGTTTCCTGAGTTTTAGCTACCAAAATAACAAACATGTGCTTGATGTCATACGACCTATGTCATAACATTGAGTATGACATCCAACTTAACTTATAGTTAGCTGATTTAACTTACCCTGCACAATCCACATTATGAATGTACCAACATCATACATGACATTCATACATACACTAATGTTATGCCATAAAATGCATCCAATCAAGAGCACTTACAAACTCCCCCTTTGGCAATTTTTTTGGCTAAAACACTCTGTACTTACACCAGAGATTTACACACAACAGAAGACTTAACATAGGTCCTATCATGCAGGAAAGTCACTAACTGCTCATGCTCTCAGAGTCCTCACAGTTGGCTTTCATCCCTGTTAACACTCACCTTGTTAACCATCTGATAGTTCTCACTTCAGATGTCACTCCCCCTCAACTGATGCAATTATCAACTAGGAATTTTATCTTCACATCCTGCAGTCATACAGATATCCAGTCTGAACTAGATGTTATGACATTTAGCATAACCTTCTGATGTCACACACCTGTGCTACTCCCCCTGAAGGAATGCACACTGCTCTCATTCTGCTCACACCTTGCAGACACATATATGGTTAGCATCCTAGTTCTACCATACAATCCTACTCAGACTAGGCATTCAAAACAACAGCACAACTGTTTTCACACACACATCATCAGCATCGCCAGCAACCCCTTCAAGCTTGCAAGTATACTATCATATGCACTATGGTACATATGCTCTAGCAAGTCTTCAACCTGTTCTTCCACCTGCTGTACTTACTGTTTTCTATCATACTCTCCCCCTTTTTAGCCACAAATTAAGATCCAACTAAATACTTAGCATAGATCAAAAGTTGTAGGAACAGACAATTGTTAGGAGTACATTAAACAAACTGCTCATTCAGAGCATCACAGAATTCAATTCTTACAAAAATCTCACAGGATTCCAACCAAAACTAATCAATAAATAACATCTCATATTCCCTATCAGCTCAGCATCCATCCACCTGAGCTCCACAAAAGTCTATCAGATCATTACTCTTCCTCCTCAGAGGCAGAACTGGAGCCAATGTCATTGACACTAGTTGAGACATTCTTATCAGACTCTTCACCTGGCATACTCCCACCATTCAACTCAGCTGTATTGCTTTCAAGGCTTTGAATAAAAGATTCTAGCTTGATTTTTCTAGCAGTAGCTGAGCTAATGGTTTCTTCCAAGTCCCTACATGTTTTCCTCAACTCAGCAATTATTATCTTTTTAGAGATGCTGGCCTTTTCATCAGAGGTGAAAACCATATCAGGAACATGTCTTCCTGCAAAGAGTTTAAAGTGCAGAGATAACGGAGACTCCCTCTTGCTTGCAGTATCACTTGGATTTAGGATCCCCGGGTGTTGGTTTAGGATGACCTCACAAATGAGGGAGGGAAAAGCAATAGGCAGTTTGATAGCACTGGTTGTGGAGTGCTTAACAGTTTTCTCAAAGATGTACAGTCCAAAATCAAAGTTGACTTTGATACCTATGGCATGAATGATTTTGCCCAGTCCAACAACAATAGTAGATGTATGGTTGGTAGGCACCCAATTTGTCAATCCAATTTTATGCAGAATGACATATTTTACACTGAACAGTGCTGCAGACAGCTTCCCTTTGGATGGCCATGTGGTGACTTGATTAGCAGTGATGATCTTGCACACATGGTTTTCTGGAGTAGCTAATTATGTTGTACCATCATTTGCCTGTCCCAGATATATGTTGATCACACCAGGAGAGAATTGCACACACTTTCCTATGACAAACACCTTCATGAACTCCTTGCTTTTTCTGTTTGTGATTGAATCAGGTATGTTTACGATAAACTTCTTTACCAGTCCGTCGTAGCATTTGGATAATCCAGAGACTGTTTTGATCAATCCAGCCTTGGTGATAAGTTCCATTACCTCTCTGATCTCCAAGGCATCCTTCCCCAATTCTCTCTCAAGAGCTATTCTCCTTTGATAGACATATCTTCATTTGGTTACACTATGAATAGAATGGAAGGAGATGTTGTCAAGAGGTGCAGTTGGCATAGGTTTAACATTTTTCTTACCTAGTGATTTCTTCAAATTGGATATGTTAGGGACATCTCTTACAACATCACTATCAGACTTAGTATTACTGTTAGTGACTTTCCTCTTCTTGGATGCATCTGATGCTTTGGAGGGGCCTTCAGGAGTCCTTTTTCTCTGATGTTTGGAAGAATTCCCTTTAACTCCAGCTTTGCTTTTCTTGTCCCCTAGTTTCCTGCCTATCCCTGGAACAACATTCTTGATGATTTCATCATCTGATGAAACATCTATGACATGTTCGCCTTTGTCCGAAGCTGCATTCATCTTTTCCTTATTGTCAGTGCTTTTGGTTTCACCATCATGTTGAGCATCACCCTGATTTCCTTCCTGTACTATATAGTCTGCTAGAGTTTCTAGTTTTTCTGTTTAGGGTTCGCCTTATCAGAGGAAAACTCAGAGTTGTTCTTATGATTATCATTTGCTACTAGGGATGGATCAACCCTAGCCATAGGAATGGTGATTCCATGTACATTGCGTCCTTCATGGAGGATTTTTGAAACCATTTCATCGACAGACCTGTCATTGTAGTTGTCCATGGATGGTTCGAAATTCGCACCTTCTTGGTTTGCATGTGAGGGAGCCGAGGCTTTGTCTTCACTGCCTCTTCCAAAAACCATATTGAGAGGAATGACATCCATGATGTCCTCCAGTGATATTCTCTCGTGCTGAGGAGCTTCATGCTTGGTAGGAATGGGAATTTGCTGCTGAGACATTGTTGGTGACTTGGGTTGAAGAGAGGGTTTTCTGTGGTGTTTGAGAGAGGTATGCAAGGAAACAACTTGGTCTGGGTAGCCACAGAGGTAATCGGATAATGTAAGGGGGCTAGAGGGGTCAGCTTGTAGTGGTGGAGGGAACTTAACATTTTGACCAATCAGAATCTGGTTAATTTTCAAAATGTAGTTCCCTATTAATTGCTATAATTTAATCTGATTAATTTTCAAAATGTAGTTCCCTATTAATTGCTATAATTTCGTATTACACCACATTCCCAGGATGTTTTCTCATTTTCACTTGGTATCGTCTTGAGGTTCCTTGTAAGAATACTAGCCCTTTGTGTGTCAGAGTCCCTAAGCTCCACACTCTCTCCTCCAGAGTGAAGTTGGCCATTACTATGCACTGTTCTATTGAGGATTGGGTTTACCATGCTGTTACTCTGGATGTCACAATACAGAGTCATAATATCCTGAGTGACATTGATCTCTTGATGTTGTCCAATTTTCAGGGGCTCCATCAACTTCCAATATACCAAGTCTAAATTTCTGACCTGCCCATTCTTTGGACATGCTATCCTGGCTTGCCTACCATCCTTACTTTTACCACACCCTGCTCTCCTATCTAGAGGGAATTTTGAAGTTCCTCTCCCTGATTCCTTGGTTGTGGTTTTCTTCATCCTTTGAGGATGTCTATATTTATCCAAGTTTATTTGATCCTTCTTCTCTATATTGGTCAGTCCTGGTAGGTTACTTCTGGACTCCCATAGGTAACAATTATTCTTGGATCTAGAACCCCTCATTTCCTCCTTACCCTCTTCATTGATAACCACACACTTGTCTTTGGAAAAGTGAACTTTTAAGCCTTGATCACATAGCTGACTCATGCTTATTAGGTTGATAGTTAGTCCTTTAACCAACAAAACATCTTTTAATTTTAGGCCTTTAGGGCTGTCAAGTTGTCCAACTCCTTGGATTTCTCCTCTAGCTCCTTCACCAAATGTTACATGACTTGAAGAGTAAGGTTTGATGTCCACCAATAGGTTCACCATTCTTGTCATGTGCCTAGAGCAGCCACTATCAAAATACCAGTCTTCATTGTTTGGCATCCTTAGAGAAGTGACAGCTGCTAGTGCTACAGTCTTGGTAACCCATTGTCTTTTCTTGTAGGGAACCTCATTCTTGGGTTTAGCCTGATACTGCCTATTGTCAGGCTTGGTATGATGCTGCATTTTTTCATGTGTAATATGATGCTGCCTTTTTCCATGCGTACCCTGTTTGATTCTCCTTTGGCTAGGAAGTCCATGCAACCAGAAGCACACAACTTGAATATGCCCAAGTTTTCCACAGTGGTAGCATCTATGCCCTTGGAATTGTTTCTTGACTTGATTCCAATTTCTGTGTGGAGGATGTTGTGACTTTGGTTGTGACATCCTTTTTAACTTTTGAATCTCAGACTGCAACCTCTTGAGTTTTAAGACAGGGTTTTATTTCTCAACAAATCCTAGACCAGACCTATTTCCTGCAGTCTGACCACTCTGAATGATTTCTTCTAGGGTGTCAGTCTCAGAGTTTAACATCCTTATGTATTTGGCCATTTGATCCTTTTGACCTTTCAACTTATTTACCTCTCCTCTGAGTGTGTCTATTATGGCTAGATGCTCTCTCTTTTCAGCTTCTAACTCCTTGATGCTTTTCTTCTGAAGCTCTCCTTGCTGATACAGTTATGTACTTCTGATGTGAAGCTTTTGATATGAGGCTGCAAGCTCCTCATAGGTCAACTCTTCTTCACTTGAGTCACCATCAGATATACACACACTGTTAAGAACAGTGACATGTTTGGAAGATTCTCCTTATGATCCACTTTTTCAATCTTCATCAGACCAAGTGACAATTAGGCCTTTTCCCTTCTTCTTGAGGTATGTTGGACATTCCTTTCTAATGTGTCCATATCCCCCACACTCATGGCATTATGCTCCTCTACTTTGGCTGCCTTTATCTTCAGATTTCTCTTTGTCAGCAGTCATGCTTTTGGAATAAGTTTTAGACTTAGCATCTATCCTTTTGACCAGTTTGTTGAACTGTCTTCCAAGCAAGGCAATTGCTTCTGACAAATTCTCCTCTTTTTCATCATCTGAATCCTCAGTAGTATTTGAGACAAGAGCTATACTTTTGCTCTTTTTCCCCACAGCCTGATCACACATTCCCATCTCAAAGGTTTGGAGAGAACCAATGAGTTCATCCACCTTCATGTGGCATATGTCTTGAGCTTCTTTAATGGCTCTCACTTTCATATCAAACCTTTTAGGTAGTGACCTTAGAATCTTCCTTACAAGTTTTTCATCAGTCATCTTTTCTCCCAAAGCTCCTGAGGTGTTTGCTAGCTCAAGAACATTCATGTAAAACTCATGAATGGTCTCATCTTCCTTCATTCTTAGACTTTTAAATTTTGTGGTCATCATTTGAAGTCTAGACATTTTGACCTTGGAAGTTCCCTCATGAGTGGTTTTGAGAGTGTCCCAAACATCCTTTACTAGTTCACAGTGGTGGACTAGTCTGAAGATGTTTTTGTCTATACCATTGAAGAGTGCATTCAATGCTTTAGAGTTTCCAAGAGCCAATGCCTCTTACTCTTTGGTCCATTCCTCTTCAGGAATTTGCATAGATGCTCCATCCTTGTCCGTCTTCACAGGATGTTCCCAGCCAGAGTTTGCAGCTCTCCAAGCTTTGTTGTCTAAGGATCTTAGGAATGCAATCATCCTAGGCTTCCAATACTCATAATTAGAACCATTCAGAATTGGAGGTCTATTGGTGAATCCTATATTTTTATCCATAGTACCAGAATTTTATTTCCCTAGATCTCACCCAGATTAAACAGGCAGGGTGCCTGCTCTGATGCCAATTGAAAATTCTGGCAGGCACACGATGGATGTTATTACCAAAGTTATAACATCCAGTGTGACATTGACTACTGCACTAACTATTTATACTGTAAATGAAAGCAGTAAATAACACAACAATTGTTCACCCAGTTCAGTGTCAACAACACTTACATCTGGGGGCTAACAAGCCAGGGAGGAATTTCACTATTAGCATAATCAATTCAAAGTCAAACCACCAGTTTGCACTTCTCACTTAATCTCTACCCAATGACACTTCAAACTAGAGACACTCTAGACCTGAGTATACCCACTCACTCCCCCTCAATCACACAACAGTGATATTAAACAATTACATAATTTAATATAAAGAGACACTTCATACAAACCTTGATCTTGCTTCACAACTTTTATCAAGGAACTCACACACTCTTACTTCACAGCTTTGAGTGAGACACAGCCTAGAATCTACCTAACCAAAACAATCATCAACCAGACAATTACTTGGATTACAAGTATTCCTAAACAGACTTTACACGTGAAGACTAGCATTCTTCACTTACAAGGACTCTCTAATTTTCACTCTTTATTCTTCTGTCAAGAGCTACTCTTTTAGGATTGCTCCTTCTGTTTTTATAGCAGCTTTAGTCCTTTGGGTCTTGGTGCGTAAATTAGGTTTTATCCATAGTAAAACCTCTCTTCAGTATTCTGCACGCTTGCCACTTTAATCAGGTACATATTAGTTCCCCTAGGACTTCTAAAATGTCTCCTGCATTCCAGCTTGAGCTTCTGGTTTGTTTCCTGAGTTCTAGCTACCAGAATAACAAACATGTGCTTGATGTCATACGACCTATGTCATAACATTGAGTATGACATCCAACTTAACTTATAGTTAGCTGATTTGACCTACCCTACACAGTCCACATTATGAATGTACCAATATCATACATGACATTCATACATACACTAATGTTATGCCACAAAATGCAGTCAATCAAGAGCAATTACACTAAGTATTAATTGTAGGGCTGACAATGAACCGAACCAACTTAAAGACAGTTTGGAACTTGGTTGAATAATTAGTTCGTTGAACTTGGTTCATGAACCTAATGAGCTGAATATGAGTGAAAAACTACGTTAACTAAATGAGTTGAACTTGAACTATACATAGTTCGACTCGTTAGGTTCATGAGTCAACTCGATTATATACGAGAAGGATTATATTATCTTTAAGAGTATGTTTAAAGATTTAATATAAATTTTAACCTTATATTTTATTTTAATCTAACGGTTTTAATGTACAATTTATATTCTCAAGTGAGCAAAATATTTCTAGATATAATTACTCAAATAAAATTAGTATCATATTAATTAATTAATTTTTGAATTAGTGGGTTTTGGAGACAGATAAATTCTAATCTAATAATTTTTTTTATTTTAATATATATTTTTTTAAAATAGTATTAATTTAAAATCTCAAATATGTAAAAAAAAAATAGACTTTAAAAAATGGTTTTTTAGTCCGTGAAGTAAGCAGGTTGAACTTAACGAGATGAATCTAACGAGTCAAACCGAGTTGTTTGTGAACTTATAACGAGTCGAGTTTGAGCTTAAAAAGGAGCTCGTGTCAAACTCGAACCGAGATTTGAGTCGAACCAATTCTTAACGATTCGAGTTGAACTGAGGCGAGTTCGACCCGACTCGACTCATTTCCAGCTCTAATTAATTGACTTGATTTGTTTAGTGTTATTTTGATTATTTGTTGTACCAAGAACTTTGTATATTAATTTGCAAAATAGTAGAAGATATAACAAATTTTTAGTATTCTCCATTGAAAATATGATGTATAGATATGACGTTCAATCTCTTTGTGTCTATACTTTTACATTTCAGTATATATATATATATTCTTGTGTTAGATTTAAATTCAATTTGTTATGAAAATTGAATTACGTTGATTGTTGAACTATTTCTTTAATTAACTTGATATTTTTCATCTTTTTCAGTAGTTGTAATTTGTAATGATCCTAATTAACTATGATATTGATCCAATCTTGAACTAATCTCTACATGCAATTCAGATAGATTATAGATGTAAGATGGATGTATATTCAGAGACGCTCCAACTTGAAGAGAGTGTGTTGATTATTCTCTAACTGTAAAAGTTAAAATTAAACTCTAATTTACAACCAAAAACAAAAAAAAAAGAGGGTCAGAAGGGCACGTGGTGGCTCACTCCCACTAGTTATAGTTAATCATCATGAATGTAGCAATAATAACAATAAATAAAGAAAACATTGGTGACTTTCAAGTAATACCGTTGAGTTGATGAGACCCAAAAACAAAACATTTTCTCCTATCCTTCCTTCCCAGCTGTTCATAGCTGTCCAATTCCTTTCTCCATGTGACCCTACTACATGCAGATGCAGATACCCCCACACATTTATTTTATTTATTTATTGTGATTTCAATCCCTAAAACAATAATAAACTATTCATTTCAGTTCATATTCTTCTTCTTCTTGTGCCTTTCTAACATTCCCTCTGGCTCCTTCACATTCATACACACATGTTTCTTCATTTCTTTTTGTCTACTTGACACACACATTTCATATATATAAATATCATCACACATTCATTTCTTGAGTTATTCCATTGTAGCTAGCTATAGTTATAGCTAGTTTCTGTTTGGTTACCTCTCAAATGGCTCAATTGCCACCCAAAGTTCCAATTCCAAACATGACACAACCTTGGCCTGAATTTTCTTCTCATCAAAAAATGCCTAACCTTAAAACTATTCCACCAAACTTTTCCAACAATCAACACAACCCTTCATGGGTGGACGAGTTTCTCGACTTCTCGTCCACCAGACGAGGGGCTCACAGACGGTCCGCGAGTGATTCTGTGACTTTCATTGAGGCGTCAGTGATGGAGCATTGTCGCCGTAGAGAGAGGGACAGTGAGTTTGAAAGGTTTGACGATGAACAATTGATGTCTATGTTTGGTGTGGATGAGGTTTCCGGGAAAAACATGATGCAGCCGCCAGCAACAGGAGTAGCAGCTACATTGTCCTCTAACTCAAACCCTTCAACTCCTTCTGATAATAACAGCATCAACGAAGAGGAGGAGGAGGATGAAAAGCATCATCAACAGAAACAATTGAAGCATGAATCTGATGAGGATGAATTTGATGAATGCAAACAGGAAATCGCACGAGATGACGATGATGATACTAATGGAAACACAACATCTTATTCAAGTCAGAAAATTACTGACCCCAAGAGGGTCAAAAGGTAGTTCTCAAACATTATTCATATCACACATTTCTTGAGCCAAATGTGTTCTAATTATTGCTTTGCATATTTATCAGAATCTTGGCAAATAGACAATCTGCCCAAAGATCAAGAGTGAGGAAACTGCAATACATATCAGAGCTAGAGCGAAGTGTGACTTCATTACAGGTATATATATATACATGACGGTAACAAAGTTATTCTTTTAATGATATGATTTGTTAATTTGTTTGAAGTTTGAACTAATTATGAATATGTCGATGAATGAAGGCAGAAGTATCAGTACTGTCACCACGAGTCGCATTTCTGGATCATCAGAGGTTGCTTCTAAATGTTGACAACAGTGCTCTCAAGCAAAGAATCGCAGCTCTTGCCCAAGACAAAATCTTCAAAGATGGTACTTATTCTCTCTTCCTAAACTATTCTCATGTATGTGTGGCTAATAATTTGTGGTTTTTGCTATCAGTATAGTATGTCATGTTCACAATAACATTTAGATAGAATTATAGAAAGAAAGTACAATTTAGTTTAGACATGTACTTTTCAATGTACTGCTAAGCCCAAATTGTTCAAGTATTCTCTCTAGGAGACAATTATTAAGTAATTAATTAATGAAAAACTATATTATAGACTAGAAAATGAAACAAAGGATAGCAATGGAATTAGCTTCATTTTGGTGGAACTATGCATAGTACGGCACATGATTTCAATATGCTAGTACTAGTTTAGAAGAGTTGAAAGAGAGCAATTATTAGAGAGTAGGACAGATTCATATTGATTTTAGTAAAAGCATTTGCATGCAGTTGCACACATATTAAAATGCTGTCTGTCTGAGATCACCATGTGATGTGTCTGCAACAACTAGTACTTAAAAAAAATAGTTATATACAATTAATAATGCAGCTCATCAAGAGGCATTGAAGAGGGAGATAGAGAGGCTGAGACAAGTTTATCATCAACAAAACATCAAGAATAATGCTTCAACAGTAGTGTCACCATCTCCATCACCTAAACCACCTTGTGATAATGATACTCACATTGAAAATGAACATCTTATCAATGTTTGAGACCTAGCTAGCTGCTGTGGTTTCTTTTTTTATTCAAGAAACAGCATAGTTTTGCTAGAAGGAGTAATGAAGGGAAAAGCAAAAAGATATGAGATGGTGAGAAATTTTATTAGGCAGAAACAGAATATTAGTGGTAAGCTTTTGCTATCAAAACTGTGGCAGTCACGTGATGTGTTTTACTTTATAGAATGGGACCACTCAAAATTGTATGATTGGAATTCAGTGAGACACATGTGCAACACTCAGTGATATCAATATCAGAGAGATGAAAGAAACAGTACTTGATGGTGTTGGTGTCTGCTTTAACTACATGGGGTTTATGTAATGTAATGTTGGAGATTCTTTTATTTCTATTTTGGTTACTATTATTTCTTGTCTTTGCTTGTAATTCAATTTTTTTAATGGTGTTTTTCAATTCAAGTTGGAAAATAGAAACTAGTGGAGTTTGTTTTCTTGTACTGTTTTTGTTATTATTGTTGCTTTATTTGACATAATAATTGGACAAGTTAATCCAAGTGTAAATATTTTCATCAATTCTTCTTGTGTATATCAGGTGAAAGTGTTAAATGTTGCACCATTTTATGGTGTTATGGATTGATCATGTTTTCCTATATGAATTAATAGTGACAGATACAACAAACTAGAATGGGACAAGGAATCAGTGATGTTAGGATCTTATAGACATTTCTTTATACAAATTTCTGAAAGTAGTTGTAGATTGAATAGTTGGACTTGGTGACATGATTCTAAAATATGGTCCCTATGCATGTGGGGGAGGTGTATTATCCTATCCAATCTAGATGCATCAGAGAAAGACCGAGTGGTCAATTTATCTCACAAATTTCTACATCTTTTGGTGATAATGAGTGAAATAAACTTTTGGTAGTTAATTCTCACACCAACTTGTATGTGTGCGGCAAAACTCAGGGCACAAGATTTTTACATGCATCAAAGAAAATACAGACGTCTAAGTAGCAATGCATACACAGGACATTCTTCCCACATGATCCTTACCTCATAACCAGGTTATATCTTCCCGGTAGTAAAACCGAATACAATGTGGATGAGTCACCATTGCTAAGTTATCAATCTTAGTGCAATGTGGATGACTCACCATTGCTAAGTCATAAATCTGGTGGCGCCATGGTAGTCAAAATCGCGATCCTACTCGTAGGATCGTAGGATTTTACAATCTTGCAACTCCCCACCGTGCCAAAAAATGATCATACTCGGTTTTTGGTAGGCACGGTCAAAATCGTCGTCGTGATATCATGTCAAAATGGTAGAATCGCCGTTTCTATTGAAAAATACAGTTTTTGTTTAAAGTTCTATGAATTCGGGTTCGCGGGTCGGATTTGCGACCCAGTTCAAAAAAATACTAAAAACGTTTCTTTTTTTTATTAAAATCTGAAACGATTCTTCTCCCATAGACCGTAAAATAGTATATACCTAATTACTAGGATAATAACCAGGAGTAATCAATACTCAGCCACTCAACAATTAAGGATATATTCAACTTCCCAAAATA
This sequence comes from Lathyrus sativus, assembly GCA_963859935.3. Taxonomy (NCBI): domain Eukaryota; kingdom Viridiplantae; phylum Streptophyta; class Magnoliopsida; order Fabales; family Fabaceae; genus Lathyrus; species Lathyrus sativus. The sequence continues at coordinate 536,090,393 of OZ012741.1, forward strand.
CATCATGATTAGTGTAACTTCCCAAAATACATTTATTTCTCTATTAAAAACAACTTCAACTTTTCTCCAAGCTGTTGGAACTTTAGTGGTTGGTGCTCTCATTGCTCCCCCTACAATTGCACCACCACAACGCCAGAAAAAAAAAACTACCCAAAAATGTTTATGGTAACCGAACTGATATAACATAGAAACATAGCATTGATGATCCTGATAATCCAAGAAAAACTCAATGCAAGTATTGTAAAAAAAAAAAAAAAAACAACTGAAGGTGTCTACAGACTAAAGTGTCACTTGGGTAGAACTCAAAAATATGTTGAATCATGTAAGGCAGTCCTAGATGAAGTCATAAGAGAAATACTGCAAGTTTGTTCAAGATTGCATGAAAATTTATCAAAAAAACGGAGGCAATGGTGGAGGAAGAGAATTCAAAGGTGGACAAAAAAAGAATGACCAATAACAACTCTGAAAACATATTTAAGAAAAGGTGTTTCAACTCAGAACCTAGCATCAATGTAGTTCTAAAGAAGGGTTTAAGAGATGATGCATGTCAAACAATTGCATGGTGTTTTTACAATAATGTCATACCATTCAATGTAGCAAGGAGTGAAGAGTTCACTATCATGTGTGATATGATTTCAAGACATGGTAGTGGATTCAAACCACCATCTTATCATGACTTGAGAATTAAGTTGTTAAACCAAGAAATGAAGTTGACACATGAAGCTTTCAAAGAACATAGAAAGGAATGGAGGTGTTGAAATAAATGAGACTAAGAGACATTTAGATTAAACTTTGTGTTTTGAAAAGCATTACGGAGATATTATTATATATAGATAGATTATAACTATTTACATGATATAGTCGATGTGAGACTATTCTATATATAAATATTTTTAACACTATATATATATATATATATATATATATATATATATATATATATATATATATATATATATATATATATATATATATATATATATATATATATATATATATATATATATATATATATATATATATATATATATATATATATATATATATATATATATATATATATATATATATTCCAATTGATCATTAGAGTTGACAAAGTTTGTGACGATGTCACCTGACTCGATTTTCTCTCTGACAAAGTGACAGTCTATCTCAATATCTTTGGTCCTCTCATGGAAGACTGGATTTGAAGAAATGTGCAATGCAACTTGATTATCACAAATAAGTGTCATTGGTCTTACTTGTTCAAGTTGAAGTTCCTTAAGCAACTATTTTAACCAAATAAGTTCACATGTTGACATTGTCATGGCCCTGTACTCTGTCTCGACGCTTGATCTTGCAACTACATTTTATTCCTTACTTTTCTACGATATAAGATTTCCTCGAACAAGTACGCAATACCCAGAGGTGGATCGTCTGTCAATGGGTGACCCTGTCCAATCAGCATCGGAGTATCAAACTATCTGGGTATTTCCTTTATCCTCATACACAAGACCTTTTTCTGGAACACATTTGATGTATCTCAGAATCCTTATAACATCATCCATGTGTTCTTGACACTAACCACACTAACTGAAAAGAAATGTTCAGACGAGTGACTGTGAGATAATTCAACTTTCCAAGCAATCTCATATACCTTTCTGAGTCAGATAAAGACTCCACCTGGTTGGATAGTAGTTTGACACTTGGATCCATAGGAGTATTGACTGGTTTAGCATTTAACAAACTTGTTTCTTCCAAAATATCCATAGCATATTTTCGCTAAGAAATCACCAAACCATTTTTAGATTGGGTTACTTCAATACCTAAGAAATAATTTACCAAGATCTTTTGTCTGAAATTATTTCGAGAGTTGTTATTTCAACTAGAGTATTCTCTGTTGATCACTACCAATTATGACAATGTCATCTACATACACAATATGATAAATACATCCTTGGGATGAGTGACGATAAAAAATATAATGGTCAACTTCACTACGAACCATACCAAACTGTTGTACTACAATGTTGAATCTACCAAACCAAGCTCTCAGATTTTGCTTAGGACCATAAAGAGATTTGTGTAGCCTACAAACCACAGTTGATGACTCCCTCTGAGCGCCAAACCTAGGTAGTTTCTCCATATATAGCTCCTGTTCAAGATCACCATGTAAGAATGCATTTTTTTTATGTCAAGTTGATGAAGAGACCAATGTCGAATGGCTGCAATGGCTAAAAGAAGTCTAACAGATGTCATCTTGGCTACAGGAGAAAATGTATCACTATAATCCAACCCAAAAATATGAGTGTATCTTTTAGCTACCAAGCGAGCTTTAAATCAATCAATCTTACCATCTAGACCAATCTTCACTATATAAATCCAACGACAACCTACTAAAGACTTCCCATGGGGTAGAGGAACCAGTTCCCAGGTACAAGTGCTTTGAAGAGCACATGTTTCATCAATCAGTACTTGCCTCGACTCAGGGTGAGATAATGCTTCACCTAGAGTTTTAGGAATAGAAATATAAGACAAATAAGACAAACAAGTATACTGCAAAGGGGAGAGACTATGATAACATAAATCAATATAATGTGGAGAAAGATTTCGTGTTTGACGTATACCTTTTCGAAGGGCAATCAGATGATCAGACTCAGGTTGTAGAATCAGATCCGGTGACGGCGAAAGCGTCGGAGAAGAGTCTGTATTGACCTCAAGAACAAGTACGACTTCCGGGACAGGTACGACAGACATTGGGTGATAACGTTGATATGTTTAAAGTGGGCGAATAGTGGAGGGTTCAACTGTAGGGGTATCTAGTGAGTCAGGTTCCCTAGAATGATGGGGGATAATGATAGATGGGACTTCCGGAAGAGGTGTGGGAATACTTTCCTGTAGAGATTCTGTAGTTACTTAAGCAAACTCGAAGAAGGTAACATCGGCAGATACGAGGCACCGTTGTAAAATATGTGAGTAGCAACGATAACCCTTTTGGAATAGATGATAGACAAGAAACACACACTTTAGTGATCGAGCTGATAGCTTATCAAGACTAGGGGAGAGATTGTGTACAAAACACGTAGACCCGAAGACTCAAGGAGTGATTGGATGAAGTGGAGAGTTTGGAAACATGATTGAATGAGGAATTTTATTATTAAGGACAGTTGAGGGCATGTGATTTATGAGGTAACATGTCGTGAGCACCGCGTCTCTCCAAAACCGGAAAGGAACATTACCATGGAGAAGTAGGGTCTGAGTGGTTTCTATGAGTTATTGATTTTTACGTTCAGCTATCCTGTTTTGTTGGGGTGTATAAGGGCAAGATGTTTGGTACAAAATACCATTGCATGACATAAAGGTTTGAAATTGTTGTGATAAATATTCACGTGCATTGTCACTTCTTAAGGTACGAATAGACAAACCAAATTGGGTTCTTATTTCTCAAAAAATTGTTCAAAAATGGAAAATAATCCAGACTTGTTCTTAATTAAAAATAGCCATGTGCAACGTGAAAAAACATCAATAAAAGGTATAAAATACCCATACTCAAAAGTAGACACGGTATAGGAGGGACCCCAAACATCGGTGTGAACTAAAGCAAAAGAGGACGCAACTCATTTATTGACTCGATCGGGAAAGTGACTACGAGTGTGTTTCCCTAACTGATAAGACTCACAATGTAAAGTGGATAATTTAGATAAACTGGCCACCAATTTTTGTAGCTTGGGAACACCTGGATGACCTAACTGCACGTGTATAATGGGTGGGGAATCAGTGGTGGAGCATGTGGTAGATGACGTAAAGAAGTAGTAGAGGCATTGAGACTCACATCCAACGCCAATCGTGTCCCGAACTCTGATCCTGCAAAGTAACATTACTATTAGTAAAGGTGATAGAACAATTAAAGGAACAAGTTAAACGAATGACTGAAAGTAAATTAAATGGGAAATTAGGTAATTATAGGACAAAAGTAGCAGAGAGAGAGAGGGATAGTTGGAGGTTGAGAAATACAAGAAAGGGGGTTTGAATTGAGTTTCATATTTCGTCCCCTTTTGCAGAATTAAACTAATGATGTTAACAAGTAAATAAAAATAAATGCACATGTCGTGGTGAAATTTTGATGTCAAGCTATTGATTAACTTGAATCTAATTCATTTACGACTAGTCTTTAACTTGTCCAAAGGAATGGAAAAAGACCGAATTACGCACAATGCAATGCAAATGCAAAGGTTATGAGAGTTTTAGGTTCGGGGGTTGGTTAAACTTAGGGAATGTGCTAGCATCCTAAGTTTATGTAGTACTCTACAAGAACCTTTTGTTTTATGGTGTTTATTGCTAAGTGTTATCTGCTTAAGGGTGAAAGACCTAGGGTTTCAGTTCTAAGTATACTCGTCAAGACGTCGCATCTTGTACCTACATATTCTGACGGGAATGGGATCAGAGTAATTGTAGTTCCCCTAAAGGGTTTGAGGAGATCTTTGACTGTGGTCAAAGTTCCTACGGGACAAGGTAATTGATTAATTGGTTCTAGGAGAAAAGACGAGTCTTCATCTCAAGGGAGATTACTTAACTAGACCGCCACCAATTGTAGAATTGTATTGATGTGGGGCGGGAGTTTTACCTCGCTTAAGATGATTAACATCTTATTCTCTAATGTTTTTGAATAAGTTTGAATGAGTTGAATTATTTTGAATCTATGTTGTAAAAGATATAAGACAAAGGTCCTCCTTATGGTGTAGGATCTATCTTAAGAGATCAACTTGAATGGGATCAAGGATCAATGGGGAGTATGATGCAAATGAAATGCATACGCGCAAGTTTTGCGTTACGCGCAAATTCTTCCTTTGGACGTTTATGCGATGCGATAAAGTAAATACAAGAAAATAAATAAAAAATGCGGGGAATAGAAGACATACACACGCATGAAAGTGCTAAGTGCGTGAAAGTGAGTGCAAGCGCGCGATGTTGATTTTAGACGAAGTTGATTAGTTTTAAGAAAAGGTTGATTTTAGGAAATAGGTTAATTTATTTGATTTAAGAAAAAAAGTTGAATAATTTTGGTTTTAATTATTTAAGAAAAAGTTTGGTTATGAATTGATTTTAAGAAAAAAAAGTTAATTTAATTTATTAGCAAAAAGATTTTGATAAGAGTTGATTTTAAATAGATAACGGTTTATTAAAAGATTTTATTTTTATCTTATAAAAAAAAGGTGAGATCTATTTTATTTTATCTTAAAAAGGTGATAGCGATTTATTTTATTAAATAATAGAAGATTGATTTAATTAGGAAAAGGTTTTGACAAAAGTTTTGATTTTAATTTACTATCAAAAATTAAAGTTAATTGAATAAAAGGTCTTAAGTTATTTAATTAGTTAAAAAAAGATTAGAAGCAAAAACGATCCGTTGGAGATCAAAGTGATTAGAGGGAGGCGCATGAGGTGTGTGTGTGGGATATCCTTATATTACAACAATACAGAAGGCAAGAACAAAAGACAAGAACAATAAAACGAAAGCTGGGGCTACAACTCTTATCCTCCCCTTTTTCTGTTTCCTCCTCTTTGTCTCATACTCCCTGCTTCCACTACCAACCTGCACATCATCAAAACGTTAAATATATAAAAGGAAATTGGAAATAAAGTTTTACCCAAGACTAAGTGTCGGCGGTGGTTTGAGAACGGCGGCGGTGATGGAGTAATGATGGCTTTGGTAGCCTTCTGGGTTTTCCAGCAACGAGATCTCCAATTTTCTCCTTGAGTGGAAGTTTTTTTCTGTGGAGATTGTGGCAGAGTTTCCTCTTGGTAAGAATTTTTCGTGTGTTGTTGATGTTGTTTTCCCTTGGAATTCTTCATGCTTTTATAGGGGAATTCGATGGGCCTCCAATGAATATGGCTTTCAAAACCTTCCTTTTTTGAGTGATTCTTGTCGTGAGCATATTGGCTGAATTTGGGAAACAATTTCAATTCTTTCCTATTTTTCCTGATCTTGTCAAGAGCATGCTGGCTTCAATTTTGGGAAGATTTTGAATCTCTCTTCTTTCGTCTTTGATCTGGCGCTGTGGACGTTGCCTCTGCTGAAGGTTCTTCTGAAGCTGCTTCTGAAGGCTTGATGAAGAGTGACTCTGAAGTTGCTTCTGGAGCTGTTGACTCTGAAGTTGCTTCTGGAGCTGTTGACTCTGAAGTTGCTTCTGGGAGCTTGCTTCTGGAAACTAGCTTCTGACGAGCTTGCTTCTGGAAACTAGCTTCTGACGAGTTGCATCTGGAGGGTGCCTCTGACACTGTTGATTCTGAAGCTTCTGGCGTTGTCCCTCTTTGGCTTTGAATTAGATTCTAATGCAAATAAGTCCTTGCCATTTTGGATCTAAGCTTGCATGGTTGGCTTGCAACTTTGAAGAGCTTACACGGTGTTGATAAAAATGGTCCAGCTCAAATTGAGACTTTAAGATCATCCTGAATAAGAATAAAAAATGGCCTTCTCTTGACTTCAAAATGCCTGCACAGGTGGGTTAGGACAAAACATGCACACAACAGCACAAATGATAAAGGAAGCAAGAGCAAAACAGAGGTGGGGTCTTAAGGTCAATTAGAGTGTGACAGATGCCCCTATTTAAGTTGCTTATATCCGGAGATATGGAGATTGAAATCTTCGTCTCAACGAGATAGGAGGGACTTAAATACAAATATTGCACAAATTTTTGGCCCTAAGAAGCCACTGAATGCAGATGATATGCAATGATATGAGATGCAAGACAAGACAGGAGGAAACACCAGACACAACAAAGCGAGAGTCCACGGAAAAAGGAAGCAACCGACAAGACTCCACGGGGAAAGAAAGCAACCAGCAATGGGGAATCTCCAAAAGTGAAAGAGTATAGCGCGTACACCAAGAACATGGCGAATTAAACAACAGGCGAGAAACTTATAGTGGAAGGGTGATATACTACCAACGAGTGGTATAACTTGCGCGGCCAACTCGCGCCAACGTTGAGCATATTCCTTAAAGTTCTCCTTGTCTTTCTGTGTCATAACCCTCAACTGATCTCGATCGGGAGCCATGTCCATATTGTACTTATACTGCTTGATGAATGCTCCACCCAAATCATTAAAAGTTCGAATCTTCGCACTATCCAACCCCATATACCATTTGAGTGCAGCGCCTGTCAAACTATCTTGGAAGTAATGAATGAGCAATTGATCATTGTCAGTTTGAGCTGACATCTTTCTAGCATACATGATGAGATGACTCTGAGGACAAGTGTTCCCTTTGTACTTCTCAAAATCCGAGACCTTAAACTTTGGCGGAACCTTGACATTTGGAACCAAACATAGTTCAGAAGCACTTTTTCCAAACAAATCCTTTCCACGAAGGGCCTTCAATTCTTTCTGGATCTCAGAAAACTGGTCTTGAAAATCATCCATTCTTTCCTCAAATCCCACAGTTTCGCTTGGTGACCCATGCAAAACCGGCCAGTCTAGAAAATATGGAACAACATTCACATGCGAAGGTGCAGTGGTTATTACAGCAGTGGTTGCAGGAATGGCTTGAACAGTGGTCACGACAGGGACCTCAGGAACAGGTGGGAGATAACCATCCGGAGTGAAATGAGGAGGCATCCCCCACGTGCAACTTGGTGGCATGCTATAGGTCAATTCAGCAATAGTAGGAACCATTGGGATTGGTGCTGATACAACTTTGGAGACAACAGTCCTTTGAACATCTTGATTGTTGAATGCGGCTTGATTGGATAGAGCTTCGACCAAACCATTCAATCTCTCCAAGCTTTATTTCAGAATTGCGACTTCATCACGGAGTACCCTGTTCTCTTGTTCCAGTTGATCCATCTTTTGGCGTTGACTGGCTCGAGTGTTGTATTGATGATTCAGTTTGAGGTCTGTGGAGATGAAGCAGGAGTGAGACCCAAGAATGCAAACAATGCTATGCTAATGCAGAAATGCAAATGCAGGATGAAAAGGATTTCATGGAATTCCTATATTTATAGGCATTGTAGTAAAATAAAACGTTTTATTAGTTTTGAAACGGAATACAAATAATTGTCCTTTAAAGAGTCCCGATTAAAAGCTAAATAAAAGCTAATGAAAGTCCTAAGGAAGTTCTGAATGCTGCTGCTTGAGCTGCTCTTCCAGCTGGGTCTTCTCGCGGGTGAGATTATCCACAATCATCTTCCAAAGGGTACACTGAGGGTCGCAGGAAAATAAATCCTCTAGAACTTTCCTCTTCTTGTAAGGGAGTAGTTCTTCATCCTTCGATTGTAGATGTTCCCGAAGTTCAGCATTCTGTTTCTGAAGTTCGGCATTCTCTGTGACGACCACTTGATACTTGTTTTTCCGTGCTTCAGACTCATGTTGCGACTTCCTCAAAGCGACTCCCAACTTCTCGGCGTCAGACATAAAAACATAAGTAGGTTCTTCTCTTGGAGGTATAGGATCCTGGCGAGAATAACGCATCCTCAACTTGATTGCCGTGTTTCTGACCCACTGAAGATACGGTTCCAAAGATACGCAATTAGGCTTTCCCAAACTATCCATACCTTTCTTATGCAAATGCTTCCATGCATCCAAAATATTTCCTTGAAGTTCCTTATTAACCTTGAAGAAGATAATCTCCACCTGAATACTTTTAGGCGGTTCCATCAATGGGTATCCCAACTGTCGACGGGCTAAAACAGGGTTGTAACTGATCCCTCCATCAAAGCTAAGTAGCGGTACATTAGTGAAATCTCCGCAACCATCAATGATTAGAATCCCATCATACTCATGGCTATACCAATCGATGTCTGAATGAGTTAGAGCCATAATCCTTTCTGACCAGCGTCCGCTGTTAAGATGCCAAAAGGAAACATACTTGGGCAAGTGCAAAATAAACCACTTGTACAATAAGGGCACACAACAGGTAATCATCCCTCCACCATGAAAGTTTCGGAGATGCACAGAATGATAGGTGTTAGCCAATAAAGTGGGAACCGGGTTTTTCTTCATGAAAATCTTAATGGCGTTGAGGTCGATGAACCCTTCAAAACTTAGGAATATAAACACTCCATAAACAATTAGGACAAACATTGTTTCAAATGGAATCCTATTTGTGTAATCAGCGTAATATAGGGCTTTCCCAATTAGGAAATCAGTAGTTAGGCCAAAATTTCTACCCTTGGTAACCATGTTGCTCTGGATGTCAGATACTTTTAGATAGAGGGCCTTAGCGATGTCTTTCTCCTTAGGGTTGTCTTCCAATAAAGGGAAAGGAGATTCCTTCAAGATAGGTGAACCAACCAAATATGAGTATTCTTCTAGGGTAGGATGTAGCTGATACTCTGGGAAGGTAAAACAATGATAAAGCGGGTCATAGAATTGTAGCAAAGCTGAAAGGAGATTCTCGTTCACTTCACGACTCAACAAGGGTAATAGCTTCCCATATTTTCTCTTGAACTTTTCCTGGTCTTCAATCAAAGCTCCCAACTTCCTTAGGTCACCCAATTTAGGACTCTTAAAAGTATATTTCAAAATATTCCTTCTGTTGGAATCCATAGTGCCCTACAATGTTCATAAACAAAGGTGAATCACATGAAATCCAATGAAGTATGATGCTTTATGAATGCAACAAACACAAGTAAGCACATAGATGCATAAAGATAAACAAACAAGACCCTAGGTTAGCAACGAGCGTGGAGTCAAAGGGTATACCCATTCCCAAAGGACGTGGACTAAAGGTGGATTGTACCTGTAGAACAAGGTTCTAAGAGGGTCCCAAAGTCATCAGTTCATCTTTCAGATATTATCAATTTCCCGACTAACTCGGTGGTTAATAATATTCTCAAGAGAACCACTTTTGAGTGTAGCATCGCGTAGCAACTATTTTGAGAGCACTCCCTCATAGTCCTCGCACTACATCCTAATAAAGGCCAAAGCGGGGTTAAAGGTAACTACGGTCCTTAGTATCATGGACTCCAATAAAAAATAGTAAAAGTTTTCACGACTAGACTCGTTCAACAGAACCATTTTCGAAAGGGTCTCAACTAAGCGGTGATTCTCGAGTTGACTTCGTCGGGACTCACTCCCTATAAGCCTCGTCGAATATATCACCATCTTATCATAATTTCTCTCAAGTTCGGGTGTAGGACTTTGTCTCACCACTCAAGGATATCAATACAAAGATCCATAAAATTAAAAAAAAAAACAAATAAACAATTAAGCAAATATAAACAAACATAAAAAAACAAGTTAGGGAAACCCACTAAATCTCCCCAGTGAAGTCGCCATTTCTGTCGCGGTGAAATTTTGATGTCAAGCTATTGATTAACTTGAATCTAATTCATTTACGACTGGTCTTTAACTTGTCCAAAGGAAGGGAAAAAGATCGAATTACCCACAATGCAATGCAAATGCAAAGGTTAAGAGAGTTTTAGGTTCGGGGGTTGGTTAAACTTAGGGAAGGTGCTAGCATCCTAAGTTTATGTAGTACTCTACAGGAACCTTTTGTTTTATGGTGTTTATTGCTAAGTGTTATCTGCTTAAGGGTGAAAGACCTAGGGTTTTAGTTCTAAGTATGCTCGTCAAAACGTCGCATCTTGTACCTACATATTCTGACGGGAATGGAATCAGAGTAATTGTAGTTCCCCTAAAGGGTTTGAGGAGATCTTTGACTGTGGTCAAAGTTCCTACGGGAAAAGGTAGTTGATTGATTGGTTCTTGGAGAAAAGACGAGTCTTCATCTTAAGGGAGATTACTTAACTAGACCACCACCAAAAATTAGGGTGTGACAGCACACAATTATTTTTATTCTAGATCACTATTAACGAAGTTACTCCAGTCCACCCACCAAGATGATTTCACCTTAGGCAAGGACTTAATCCAATAATAATCAAAATGATTACAACCTTTAAGCTATTAAACAACACGCTTAGCCCTCTCAAGCATCATGGCTTTCACTTAGCCGCTTGTCACACCCTAATTTTTGACCTTAAGATCCCACCTCTGTTTTGCTCTTGCTTCCTTTATCATTTGTGTTGTTGTGTACATGTTTTGTCCTAACCCACCTGTGCAGACATTTTGAAGTCAAGAGAAGGCCATTTTTTATTCTTATTCAGGATGATCTTAAAGTCTCAATTTGAGATGGACCATTTTTATCAACACCATGAAAGCTCTTCAAAGTTGAAAGCCTACCATGCAAGCTTAGATCCAAAATGGCAAGGACTTATTTGCGTTAGAATATAATTCAAAGCCAAAGAGGGACAACGCCAGAAGCTTCAGAATCAACAGCGTCACAAGCACCCTCCAGATGCAACTCGTCAGAAGCTAGTTTCCAGAAGCAAGCTCCCAGAAGCAAGTTTCCAGAAGCAAGCTCCCAGAAGCAACTTCAGAATTAACAACTCCAGAAGCAGCTTCAGAGTCAACAGCTCCAGAAGCAACTTCAGAGTCAACAACTCCAGAAGCAACTTCAGAGTCACTCTTTATCAAGCAGCTTCAGAAGAAACTTCTGCAGAGGCAACGTCCACAATGCCAGATCAAAGACGAAAGAAGAAAGATTCAAAAACTTCCCAAAATTGAAGCCAGCATGCTCTTGACAAGATCAGGCGAAATAGGAAAAAATTGAAATTGTTTCCCAAATTCAGCCAATATGCTCACGACAAGAATCACTCAAAAAAGGAAGGTTTTGAAAGCCATATTCATTGGAGGCCCATCGAATTCCCCTATAAAAGCATGAAGAATTCCAAGGGAAAACAACATCAACAACACACGAAAAATTCTTACCAAGAGGAAACTCTGCCACAATATCCACAGAAAAAAACTTCCACTCAAGGAGAAAATTGGAGATCTCGTTGCTGGAAAACCCAGAAGGCTACCAAAGCCATCATTACTCCATCATCGCCGTCGTTCTCAAACCACCGCCGACACTTAGTCTTGGGTAAAACTTTCTTTCCAATTTCCTTTTATATATTTAACATTTTGATGATGTGCAGGTTGGTAGTGGAAGCAGAGAGTATGAGACAAAGAGGAGGAAACAGAAAAAGGGGAGGATAAGAGTAGTAGCCCCAGCTTTCGTTTTATTGTTCTTGTCTTTTGTTCTTGCCTTCTGTATTGTTGTAATATAAGGATATCCCACACACACACCTCATGCGCCTCACTCTAATCACTTTGATCTCCAACGGATCGTTTTTGCTTCTAATCTTTTTTTAACTAATTAAATAACTTAAGACCTTTTATTCAATTAACTTTACTTTTTGATAGTAAATTAAAATCAAACCTTTTGTTAAAATATTTTCCTAATTAAATCAATATTCTATCATTTAATAAAATAAATCGCTATCACCTTTTTAAGATAAAATAAAATAGATCTCACCTTTTTTTTATAAGATAAAAATAAAATCTTTTAATAAACCGATATCTATTTAAAATCAACTCTTATCAAAATCTTTTTACTAATAAATTAAATTAACTTTTTTTCTTAAAATCAATTCATAACCAAACTTTTTCTTAAATAATTAAAACCAAAATAATTCAACTTTTTTTCTTAAATCAAATAAATTAACCTTTTTCCTAAAATCAACCTTTTCTTAAAACTAATCAACTTCGTCTAAAATCAACATCGCGCGCTTGCACTCACTTTCATGCACTTAGCGCTTTCGTGCGTGTGTATGTCTTCTATTCCCCACATTTTTAAATTTATTTTCTCGTATTTACTTTATGGCATCGCATAAACGTCCAAAGGAAGAATCTGCGCGTAACGCAAAACTTGCGTGTATGCATTTCATTTGCATCATACTCCCCATTGGTCCTTGATCCCATTCAAGTTGATCTCTTAAGATAGATCCTACCCCAAAAGGAGGACTCTTGTCTTTTATCTTTTACAACTTAGATTCAAAACAATTCAACTTATTCAAACTTATTCAAACACATTAGAGAATAAGATGTTAATCATCTTAAGCGAGGTAAAACTCCCGCCCCACATTAATACAATTCTACAATTGGTGGTGGTCTAGTTGAGTAATATCCCTTAAGATGAAGACTCGTCTTTTCTCCTAGAACCAATCAATCAACTACCTTGTCCCGTAGGAACTTTGACCACAGTCAAAGATCTCCTCAAACCCTTTAAGGGAACTACAATTACTCTGATTCCATTCTCGTCAGGATATGTAGGCACAATATGCGACGTCTTGGCGAGTATACTTAGAACTAAACCCCTAGGTCTTTCACCCTTAAGCAGATAACACTTAGCAATAAACAACATAAAACAAAAGGTTTCTGTAGAGTACTACAGAAACTTTGGATGATAGCACCTTCCCTAAGTTTAACCAACCCTCGAACCAAAAACTCTCTTAACCTTTGCATTTGCATTGCATTGTGGGTAATTCGATCTTTTTCCCTTCCTTTGGACAAATTAAAGACCGGTCGTAAATAAATTAGATTCAAGTTAATCAATATCTTGACATCAAAATTTCACCGCGACAAAAATGGCGACTTCACTGTAGAGATTTAGTGGGTTTCCCTAACTTGTTTTTTTATGTTTGTTTATATTTGCTTATATTTGCTTAACTGTTTTTTTTTTGTTTTTTTTGTTTTATGGCTCTTTAGGTTGATATCCTTGAGTGGTGAGACAAAGTCCTACACCCGGACTTGAGAGAAATTAGGGTAGGATGGTGATATATTCGACGAGGCTTATAGGGAGTGAGTCCCGACGAAGTCAACTCGAGAATCACCGCTTAGTTGAGACCCTTTCAAAAATGGTTCGGTTGAACGAGTCTAGTCGTGAAAACTTTTACTATTTTTTATTGGAGTCCATGATACTAAGGACCGTAGTTACCTTTAACCCCACTTTGGCCTTTATTAGGATGTAGTGCAAGGACTATGAGGAAGTACTCCCAAAATAGTTGCTACGCGATGCTACACTCATAAGAGATTCTCTTGAGAATATTATTAACCACCGAGTTAGTCGGGAAATTGATAATATCCGAAAGATGGACTGATGACTTTAGGACCCTCTTAGAACCTTGTTCTACAGGTACAATCCACCTTTAGTCCACGTCCTTTGGGAATGGATATACCCTTTGACTCCACGCTTGTTGCTAACCTAGGGTATTGTTTGTTTATCTTTATGCATCTATGTGCTTACTTGTGTTTGTTGCATTCATAAAGCATCATACTGCATTGGATTTCATGTGATTCACCTTTATTTATGAACATTGTAGGGCACTATGGATTCCAACAGAAGGAATACTTTGAAATATACATTTAAGAGTCCTAAATTGGGTGACCTAAGAAAGGTGGGAGCTTTGATTGAAGACCAGGAAAAGTTCAAGAGAAAATATGGGAAGTTATTACCCTTGTTGAGTTGTGAAGTGAACAAGAATCTCCTTTCAGCTTTGCTACAATTCTATGACCCGCTTTATCATTGTTTTACCTTCCCAGACTATCAGCTACTGCCTACCTTAGAAGAATACTCATATTTAGTTAGTCTACCTATCTTGAAGGAATCTCTTTTCCCTTTCTTGGACGACACCCCTAAGGAGCAAGACATCGTTAAGGCCCTCTATCTAAAAGTATCTGACATCAAGAGCAATATGGTTACCAAGGGTGGAACTTTTGGCCTAACTACTGATTTCCTAATTGGGAAATCCCTATATTACGCTGATTACACAAATAGGATTCCATTTGAAACAATGTTTTTCCTACTTGTTTATGGAGTGTTTCTATTCCCAAGTTTTGAAGGGTTCGTCGACCTCAACGCCATTAAGATTTTCATGAAGAAAAACCCGGTTCCCTCTTTATTGGCTAACACCTATCATTCTGTGCATCTCCGAAACTTTCATGGTGGAGGGATGATTACCTGTTCTGTGCCTTTATTGTACAAGTGGTTTATTTTGCACTTGCCCAAGTATGTTTCCTTTTGGCATCTTAACAGCGGACGCTGGTCAGAAAGGATTATGGCTCTAACTCATTCAGACATCGATTGGTATAGCCGTGAGTACGATAGGATTCTAATCATTGATGGTTGCGGAGATTTAGCTAATGTACCGTACTTGGCTTTGATAGAGGGATCTGTTACAACCCTGTTTTAGCCCGTCGACAGTTGGGATACCCATTGAAGGAACCACCTAAAAGTATTCAGGTTGAGAGTATCTTCTTCAAGGATAATAAGGAACTTCAAGGAAAGATTTTGGATGCATGGAAGCATTTGCATAAGAAAGGTAGGGATAGTTTGGGGAAAGCCTAACTGCGTATCTTTGGAAACGTATCTTCAGTGGGTCAGAAACAGGGAAATCAAGCTTAGGATGCCTTATTCTCGCCAGGATCCTATACCTCCAAGAGAAGAACCTACTTATGTTTTTATGTCTGACGCCGAGAAGTTGGGAGTCGCTTTGAGGAAGTCGCAACATGAGTCTGAATCATGGAAAAACAAGTATCAAGTGGTCGTCACAGAGAATGCTGAACTTCAGAAACAAAATATTGAACTTCAGGAACAGCTACAGTCGAAGGATGAAGAACTACTCCCTTACAAGAAGAGGAAAGTTCTAGAGGATTTATTTTCCTCCGACCCTCAGTGTACCCTTTGGAAGATGATTGTGGATAATCTCACCCGCGAGAAGACCCAGCTGGAAGAGCAGCTCAAGCAGCAACATTCAGAACTTCCTTAGGACTTTCATTAGCTTTTATTTAGCTTTTATTTGGGACTCTTTAAAGGAAAATTATTTGTATTCCGTTTCAAAATTAATAAAACGTTTTATTTTACTATAATGCCTATAAATATAGGATATCCATGAAATCCTTTTCATCATGCATTTGCATTTCTGCATTTGCATAGCATTGTTTGCATTCTTGGGGCTCATTCCTGCTTCATCTCCACAGACCTCAAACTGAAACATCAATACAACACTCGAGCCAGTCGACGCCAAAAGATGGATCAACTGGAACAAGAGAACAGGGTACTCCGTGATGAAGTCGCAATTCTGAAATAAAGCTTGGAGAGATTGAATGGTTTGGTCGAAGCTCTGTCCAATCAAGTCGCGCTCAACAATCAAGATGTTCAAAGGACTGTTGTCTCTGAAGTTGTATCAGCACCAATCCGAGTGGTGCCTACTATTGCTGAATTGACCTATAGCATGCCACCAGGTTGCACGTGGGGGATGCCTCCTCATTTCACTCTGACTGGTTATCGCCCACCTGTTCCTGAGGTCCCTGTCGTGACCACTGTTCAAGCCATTCCTGCAAACACTGCTGTAATGACCACTGCACCTCTGTATGTGAATGTTGTTCCATATTTTCTAGATGGGCTAGTTTTGCATGGGTCACCAAGCGAAATTGTGGGGTTTGAGGAAAGAATGGATGGTTTTCAAGACCAGTTTTTTGAGATCCAGAAAGAATTGAAGGCCCTTCGTGGAAAGGATTTGTTTGGAAAAAGTGCTTCTGAACTATGTTTGGTTCCAAATGTCAAGGTTCCGCCAGAGTTTAAGGTCCCGTATTTTGAGAAGTACAAAGGGAAAACTTGTCCTCAGATTCATCTCATCATGTATGCTAGAAAGATGTCTGCTCAAACTGACAATGATCAATTTCTCATTCACTACTTCCAATATAGTTTGATAGGCGCTACGCTTAAATGGTATATGGGGTTGGATAGTGTGGAGATTCGAACTTTTAATGATTTAGGTGGAGCATTCATCAAGAAGTATCAGTACAATGTGGACATGGCTCCCGATCGAGATCAGTTGAGGGCTATGAAGGATAAAGACAAGGAGAACTTTAAGGAATATGCTCAATGTTGGCTCGAGTTGGCCGCACAAGTTATACCATCGTTGGAAGAAAAGGAAATGACCAAGATATTTCTGAAGACTCTAGGTTCCTTCTTTTATGAGGGAATGTTAGCAAGTGCACCTAGTGATTTCACTGAGATGGTGAACATGTGAATGCGTTTGAAAGAGAGGGTTCGTGAAGGAAGGTTGGCTAAAGAGGAGAGTGCTCCTAGCAATGCTAAGAAGTATGGGAGCGGTTTTGTGAATAAGAAAGAGCAGTGAGTAAATGTCGTGCAAGAAGGAAGACTCAGAAGGAGGTATTCACCATCATATCAGGTTGCAACGGTATCGCTAGTATTCAATGCTCCATCTTATCAACCACAGTTTGCTCAACCGTATCAGCAATCTCAGTCTCCCAGGGCTCAACATCCATAGCCTCAACAAAGTCCGCAGTATTCTCAGCAAAATCGGCCATTCAACAATCAAGGTCGTGTTTATAGAAAGGTAAACTTTGATCCCATCCCTATGAAATATGCTGATATATTCCTAATTTTGATTAAAAAGGGTCATATTCAGACAAAAGCTCCACCTGAGGTTCCCGCGAACCCTTCTCCTTCATATAAAGATGACCGGTTTTGTCCTTACAATCAGGGTGCTCGAGGTCATGATATTGTAAGTTGTTTTGGGATGAAAGCAGATGTCCAAAGGCTCATTAAGTGCGGAATCTTATCCTTTAAGGATTCAAATCCTAATGTGCAAGTTAATCCATTACCTCCACATGGTTCACCCTTTGTGAATATGATTCAAGGTTATTCAGAAGAGGAAGATCAGAATGGTTTGAGTGAAAGGACTGAAGAAGTATATGTTATAGTGCCTCATTTTAATGAAGTGGAGCGTATTGAAATCCCTTATGATAGTAGGAAGCCAACTGTTACTCCTTTGGTGAATAATGTTCCCGGACCCACCCCTTACACTTCTAGTAAGGCGATACCATACAGATATAACGCCACGATGATGGAAGATGGAAAAGAGGTGCCTTTTCCTACTTTACCTTCGGTCCTTAACATCGCAGACGTTAGCAGAGTAACAAGAAGCGGTCGAGTTTACCTGTCTGTACCTTCAAAAGATAAAGAGATCTCATTTGAATAGCCAGGTTCAAAAGATCCAATTATGGAGAAATCTGGAGGATCCAATTTGTCCAAGCAGGACGAATTCCTGAAAGTAATCAAGAGCAGTGAATACAAGGTTGCAGATCAGCTTCTGCAAACCCCATCTAAGATTTATGTGTTACAATTGTTAATGAGTTTTAAGGCTCACAGGGAAGCGCTCCAAAAGATATTGGAGCAGGCGTATGTTGAACAAGACGTGACAATGGAGCAGTTTGATAATATCATTGGTAATATTACTTCATGCGACAATCTGGGTTTTAATGAGGATGATCTCCCAGAGGAAGGAAGGAAGCATAACATGGCTCTGCATATTTCTGTGAACTGTGGGAATGATTCTCTGTCCAGTGTGTTGGTTGACACTGGATCTTCTTTGAATGTGATGCCTAGAACCACTTTGTCTAAGCTATCTTATCAAGGACCTCCAATGAGACCAAGTCATGTTATCGTCAAAGCTTTTGATGGATCTAGGAAAGCGGTAATTGGTAAGGTAGATTTGCCAATGACCATTGGTTTGAAGACTTTTATGATCACGTTTCAAGTCACGGACATTCGCACCGCCTATAGCTGTTTATTAGGGAGGCCGTGGATACATAAAGCTGGGGCAGTTACCTCCACCCTACATCAGAAGTTGAAATATGTTTTTGAAGGCAAAACGGTTACGGATTATGGAGAACAGGCTCTAGTGGTGAGTCACCTGTCATCGTTCTCATATGTTGAAGCTGAGGAAGAGGTTGGTACGCAGTTTCAAGCTTTGTCTATTGTAGGCAATGGTGCTCCAAAGTCTAGAGTACTTATGTCATAATTTAAGGATGTGCAGCAGGTTATGAACAGTGGTCCTCAGACAGGTGGGGGAAAGATGTTGTCTTTGCCGGAGAACAAGAATAAGGAGGGTCTCGGTTTCTCCAGTGGTTCCACTCAGCAGATTATTAGAAATCAAGAGTTTTCACCGATCAACGAAGTGTTCCGCAGTGGAGGGGTCATCCATCCTCCTCATGTCAATACTGTGTCCGAAGATAAGTCTGAAGGCTACATATCAGATGGTTCGTCAAGCCTCTCCATTCCCTATGAAGATTATGAGCCATACATGGAAGATCCAGGTTATGTCTCAGATGATTTCGATTACAGTTTTTGAGTCTACGATGTCACCGAAGAGGGTCCCGATGAAGATGTTCCGGATTTCATGACCCCAGGGGTTGTGGTTAAGAACTGGAGTGTGGTTGATACCCCTGTTGTTTTTCATATATCAAAGTTTCTACACATATCACATCTTGGGAATAATGACCCGCATCCTTCGCCGAACTTCGAATTTCCTATGTATGAGACTGAAGATGAGGAGGATGATATTCCGGAAGAGATTTCCAGACTGCTTGAGAATGAAGAGAATGTTATCCAACCTCATCAAGATCCATTAGAGGTAATCAACTTGGGAACAGAAGAAATCCGTAGAGAAGTGAAAATTGGAGCTCTGCTCAAGCCCGACGTGAAGAAACAGTTGATTGAGTTACTCAGAGATTTTGTCGATGTGTTTGCTTGGGCGTATCAAGACATGCCTGGATTAGACACTTCTATAGTTGAACATCGTCTGCCATTGAAACCAGATTTCCCGCCAGTTAAGCAGAAACTTTGAAGAACTCGGCCTGATATGGCTCTGAAGATTAAAGAAGAGGTGCAGAAACAGATTGGTGCAGGTTTTCTTGTCACGACTGAATATCCGCTTTGGTTAGCTAACATTGTGCCCATGCCTAAGAAGGATGGGAAGGTTCGTATGTGTGTGGATTACAGGGATCTGAACAAGGCCAGTTCGAAAGATGATTTTCCTTTGCCTCACATTGATGTTTTGGTTGACATCACTGCAAGGTATGAGATCTTCTCCTTTATGGATGGTTTTTCTGGGTACAATCAGATCAGGATGGCTCCCGAGGACAGAGAGAAGACGTCATTCATCACACCCTGGGGCACGTTTTGTTATAGAATTATGCCGTTTGGATTGAAGAATGTCGGTGCAACATATCAAAGAGCTATGACTACTTTATTCCATGACATGATGCACAAAGAGATCGAAGTTTATGTGAACGATATGATAGCTAAGTCGAAGACTGAGGATGATCATGTTAGACATTTGTTAAAGTTGTTTGGTCGCTTGAGAGAATACAAGCTCTGTCTGAATCCCAACAAGTGTACGTTTGGAGTACGATCAGGGAAATTACTGGGTTTCATTGTCAACCAGAAGGGTATCGAAGTGGATCCTGATAAAGTGAAGGCTATTCAGGAAATGCCAGCTCCTACCACCGAGAAACAAGTTAGAGGATTTTTGGGACGTTTGAACTACATCTCCCGGTTTATATCTAATATGACTGCAATGTGTAAGCCAATTTTCAAGCTTTTGAGGAAAGAACAAGGGTATGTTTGGAATGAAGATTGTCAGAAAGCTTTTGATAGCATCAAACAATATTTGCTTGAGCCACCTATTCTGATGCCGCCTGTTGAAGGGCGACCTTTGATCATGTATTTGACTGTGTTGGAAGACTCGATGGGTTGTGTGCTCGGTCAGCGAGACGAAACAGGAAAGCAAGATCATGTCACTTATTACCTAAGCAAGAAGTTTACCGACTGTGAAACAAGGTATACTATGTTAGAGAAGACTTGTTGTGCTTTGGTGTGGGACGCCAAACGGTTGCACCAATATATGTTGAATCATACCACTTGGTTAGTGTCGAAGATGGATCCTATCAAGTATACCTTTGAGAAACCTGCTTTGACTGGGAGAATTTCCAGATGGCAGATGCTGTTATCAGAATACGACATTGAATACCATACTCAGAAAGCTATCAGAGGAAGCGTTTTGGCCGACCATTTGGCACATCAGCCTATTTTGGATCATCAGCCCTCAAATGATGATTTCCCTGACGAACATGTTATGTTTTTGAAAATGAAGGATTGTGAAGAGCCTTTGCCAAATGAAGGACCTGAATTAGGTTCTCAATGGGGTCTGATTTTTGATGGAGATGTCAATACTCACGGGAAGGGAATAGGCGCGGTTATTGTGACTCCTCAAGGGTCCCATATCCCGTTTACTTCCAGGTTAACATTCAAGTGTACCAGTAATGAAGCTGGGTATGAAGCGTGTATTATGGGCCTCGAGGAGGCAGTGGATTTAAGGATTAAGAATTTGGATGTGTTTGGTGATTCGGCTGTGGTAATCTATTAAATCACTTGAAAGTGGATAACACGGTAAGATAATTTGGTCCCGTACAGAGATTATGCAAGAAGACTGTTACCGTTCTTTGATAAGGTTGACTTTCATCATATCCCTCAAGATGAGAATAGAATGGCGGATGCATTGGCAACTTTGGCCTCCATGATTGTGGTAAATTCTTGAATTGATTATCCTCGGATTGAAGTAAGACGTCTAGACAGACCTGCTTATATTTTTGCCATTGAGGATGTTGAAGATGGTAAACCTTGGTATCATGATGTTGAAATATTTCTCAGAACACAAGAGTATCCTTTGGGAGCCTCCAACAAGGATAAGAAGACATTGAGAAGATTAGCTGGCAATTTCCTCCTGAGCAATAATGTTTTGAACAAGCGGAACTTTGACATGGTCTTGCTAAGATGTGTTGACAAGCGAGAAGCAAATATGTTAATGACGGAAATCCACGAAGGGTCCTTTGGTACCCATACCAATGGACATGCAATGGAAAAGAAACTCTCGAGAGTTGGTTATTACTGGATCACGATGGAATCAGATTGTTACAAGTTCGCTAGGAGTTGTCACAAATGTCAGATCTACGCGGATAAGATTCATGTGCCTCCAACTATGTTGAATGTCATCTCATCCCCTTGGCCATTCTCCACGTGGGGAATCTATATGATTGGAACGATATAACCGGAAGCATCTAATGGACACCGGTTCATACTAGTAGCAATTGATTACTTCACTAAGTGGGTCGAAGCGGCTTCTTATGCTAATGTGACTCGGCATATGGTTGTTAAGTTTATCAAGAACCATCTGATCTGCCGGTATGGTGTGCCAAACAAGATCATTAAAGATAACGGGTCCAATTTGAACAACAGATTGATGAAGGAACTATGTGAAGAGTTTAAGATTGAGCATCATAATTCTTCTCCTTACAGACCGAATATGAATGGGGTTGTTGAAGCCGCCAACAAGAATATCAAGAAAATAATTTAGAAGATGGTTGTCACTTACAAAGACTAGCATGAGATGCTCCCGTTTGCTCTACACAGATATCGTACTTCAGTATGCACATCGACTGGGGCAACTCCTTTTTCACTTGTCTACGGTATGGAAGTTGTGCTCCCAATAGAAGTTAAGATTCCCTCTATAAGGATCCTGATGGAGGCGAGGTTATCAGAAGCTGAGTGGTGCCAGAACAGATACGATCAGTTAAACTTAATTGAAGAGAAGAGAATGATAGCGTTGTGCCACGGGCAGTTGTACCAGCAGAGGATGAAGAAGGCATTCGACAAAAAGGTTCGACCCCGCGAATTCAAGGAAGGCGACCTCGTGCTCAAGAAGATTCAGTTTTTCCTCACTGATGTCATAGGAAAATGGATCCCAAACTATGATGGGCCGCACGTGGTGAAGAAGGTTTTCTCAGGAGGTGCTTTGATGTTAGCAACTATGGACGGAGAAGAGATCACTCGCCCGGTAAACGGGGATGCTGTCAAGAAGTATTTTGCTTAGGACTCGGGAAACTCCCGTCGATTTAGGAAGAATAAGTTGTTATTCCCTTGATGTAATCCCTATTATTTTCCAACACTGTAATATTGGAGTCAGCTTTTCTGCTGACTACCATTCAATAAAAGTTTTTCGCGTTAAATATTTTGATAGCAAAATCCAGAATGAATTTTAAAACTTTTTTTCGGTACTTTGTGTTTTAACTAATATGTGAATGATAAAGGGATGACCTTGGATGTTTATTTCATCCGCCGTCATACCGCGAACCACATCTAGTTTCCCCCAAGACAGCGGATATTTATTTTATCCAGGGTTGGAGACCATTTTTCCAGGCAGTGAGAGAGCTGTGGAGATCTAGCCTGGGTGTCTTTCGTTTGTTTCATCTCCCCCGGTTTTGTCAGCATACGCATAACATGTAGATAGATAGCATGGCATGTGCATTTTTTGTTTCTTTGTGTTTGTTTGTTCTGTCACCTGTGGTCGGGTTTATCCTCGAGTGGTTGGGCTTGTCTTATCCTTCCAAGTAGAGTTATCAGCCCTATGCAGAAAGAGCACGATATTTCCATTTCCCCATGAAGTTTAATCCTCATGGGAGACGGTTATTTCGGTTACATCCCATTTGGGTTCATACCTCGATGGTCGAGTCTCGCTTGACAGTTTCTCTTCGGTTATCTCCCGAAGTGAACTTCGGTCCTTGACAACCGCATTGGGGGACATCTCCAACTTTTGACATGGATTAAGAGTGCATTTATTTTGCATTTTCCCCCAGGAAGAAGCTTTATGAAGACAACTATTGAAGACAGATATTTCTCCAACAGCATTATCAAAGCTTCTCAACATTTACATCTGAATTACAAGCACCTCTTTATTTGAGCAACTTATTACAAACAAATCTTCTATCATGGAATGACAAATGGCAGTCTCCTCAAGACAGTTTGTCCATCTCCAGTGATTATCAACTGGATAAATGGAAGACTTTACAAGTATTTCTCTTTATTCGAGAATTCACACATCTTTTCAATAACAAGGATACTCCACAGGAATGTATTTCCCCAGTGAGTTCATTACATAAGTTTATTTCCATCAAGTGACATCTCCCCAGAGAAGTCAAGGAACATACTTACAAATCCACCGGCATACATCTCTCTTGAGGATCCCCAACGAAGTTTATAATCTCCAGTACATTATGGCCTACAGCCAAAGTGCCACAATTTACAATGATATCTACAATCTACAAATTTTTCAATCCCCTGTGAAGATGCTCTCGCGAGTTTTCATCATTACAGGTAGAAACTGAGACCCGTTCATGGATTCTAAATCATGAGGCGTAGGGAGGTTTATTTCAGGAACTGAGACCCGTTCATGGACTCCAAATCATGAGGCGTGGGGAGGTTTATTTCAGGAACTGAGACCCGTTCATGGATTCCAAATCATGAGGCGTCGGGAGGTTTGCTTCAGGAAACTGAGACCCGTTCATGGATTCCAAATCATGAGGCGTGGGGAGCTTTGTTTTCAGAGAACTGAGACCCGTTCATGGATTCCAAATCATAAGGCGTGCGGAGGTTTGTTTTCAGAGAACTGAGACCCGTTCATGGATTCCAAATCATGAGGCATGGGGAGGTTTATTTCAGGAACTGAGACCCGTTCATGGATTCCAAATCATGAGGTGTGGGGAGGTTTATTTCAGGAACTGAGACCCGTTCATGGATTCCAGATCATGAGGCGTGGGGAGGTTTATACATTTTACTATGTTTCAAGTGGATTGCTCAATTCAAAAGCAGAATCGCGTTTCGAGCCAGAAAATCCATTTTGGTTACTACTGATTATATAAAGCTACCACTCGTTGGTAGTATATCACCCTTTGATTACAAGTTTCTCGCCTGTTGTTTAATTCGCCATGTTCTTGGTGTACGCGCTATACTCTTTCACTTTTGGAGATTCCCAATTGCTGTTGCTTTCTTTCCCCTTGGAGTCTTGCTGGTTGCTTCCTTTTTCCGTGGAGTCTCGCTTTGTTGTGTCTGGTGTTTCCTCCTGTCTTGTCTTGCATTTCATATCATTGCATATCATATGCATTTGGTGGCTTCTTAGGGTCAAAAATTCGTGCAATGTTTGTATTTAAGTCCATCCTATCTCGTCGAGACGAAGATTTCAATCTCCATATCTCCGGATAGAAGCAACTTAAATAGGGGCATCTATCACACCCTAATTTTTTACCTTAAGATCCCACCTCTGTTTTGCTCTTGCTTTCTTTATCATTTGTACTGTTGTGTGCATGTTTTGTCCTAACCCACCTGTGCAGGCATTTTGAAGTCAAGAGAAGGCCATTTTTTTATTCTTATTCAGGATGATCTTAAAGTCTCAATTTGAGTTGGACCATTTTTATTAACGCCATGAAATCTCTTCAAAGTTGCAAGCCTACCATGCAAGCTTAGATCCAAAATGGCAAGGACTTATTTGCGTTAGAATCTAACTCAAAGCCAAAGAGGGACAACGCCAGAAGCTTCAGAATCAACAACATCAGAGGCACCTTCCATATGCAACTCGTCAGAAGCTAGTTTCCAGAAGAAAGCTAACAGAAGCAAGTTTCCAGAAGCAAGCTCCCAGAAGCAACTTCAGAGTCAACAGCTCCAGAAGCAACTTCAGAGTCTACAGCTCCAGAAGCAACTTTAGAACCAACTCATCAGAAGAGCACATCAGAACCAGCTCTTCAGAAGCATTACTCCATAACCAGAGGCAAAGTCTCCGGAAGCAGTGCATCAAAGTCACTCTTCATCAGAGTCATTCTTCATCAGAATTTCTTCAGAGTCACTCTTCATCAAGCCTTCAGAAGAAGCTTCAGAAGCAACTTCTGCAGAGGCAACGTCCACAACGCCAGATCAAATACGAAAGAAGAGAGATTCAAAAACTTCCCAAAATTGAAGCCAACATGCTCTTGACAAGATCAGGCGAAATAGGAAAAATTGAAATTGTTTCCCAAATTCAGCCAACATGCTCACGACAAGAATCACTCAAAAAAGGAAGGTTTTGAAAGCCATATTCATTGGAGGCCCATCAAATTCCCCTATAAAAGCATGAATAATTCCAAGGGAAAACAACATCAACAACACACGAAAAATTCATACCAAGAGGAAACTCTGCCGCAATCTCCACAGAAAAAACTTCCACTCAAGGAGAAAATTGGAGATCTCGTTGCTGAAAAACCCAGAAGGCTACCAAAGCCATCATTACTCCATCACCACCGCCGCTCTCAAACCACCGTCGGCACTTAGTATTGGGTAAAACTTTCTTTCCAATTTCCTTTTATATATTTAACGTTTTGATGATGTGCAGGTTGGTACTAGAAGTAGGGAGTATGAGACAAAGAGGAGGAAACAGAAAAAGGGGAGGATAAGAGTTGTAGCCTCAGCTTTCGTTTTATTGTTCTTGTCTTTTGTTCTTGCCTTATGTATTGTTGTAATATAAGGATATCCCACACACACACCTCATGAGCCTTACTCTAATCACTTTGATCTGCAACAGATCGTTTTTGCTTCTAATCTTTGTTTAACTTATTAAATAACTTAAGACCTTTTATTCAATTAACTTTACTTTTTGATAGTAAATTAAAATCAAACCTTTTGTCAAAACCTTTTCCTAATTAAATCAATCTTCTATTATTTAATAAAATAAATCGCTATCACCTTTTTAAGATAAAATAAAATAAATCTCACCTTTTTTTTATAAGATAAAAATAAAATCTTTTAATAAACCGTTATCTATTTAAATCAACTCTTATAAAAATCTTTTTGCTAATAAATTAAATTAACTTTTTTTCTTAAAATCAATTCATAACCAAACTTTTTCTTAAATAATTAAAACCAAAATAATTCAACTTTTTTTCTTAAATCAAATAAATTAACCTTTTTCCTAAAATTAACCTTTTCTTAAAACTAATCAACTTCGTCTAAAATCAACATCGCGCGCTTGCACTCACTTTCACGCACTTAGCGCTTTCATGCGTGTGTATGTCTTCTTTTGCCATCATTTTTTTATTTATTTTCTCGTATTTAATTTATCGCATCGCATAAACGTCCAAAGGAAGAATCTGCGCGTAATGCAAATTTTGTGCGTATGCATTTCATTTGCATCATACTCCCCATTGATCCTTGATCCCATTCAAGTTGATCTCTTAAGATAGATCCTAACCCATAAGGAGGACCCTTGTCTATTATCTTTTACAACTTAGATTCAAAACAATTCAACTCATTCAAACTTATTCAAACACATTAGAGAATAAGATGTTAATCATCTTAAGCGAGGTAAAACTCCTGCCCCACATCAATACAATTCTATAATTGGTGGTGGTCTAGTTGAGTAATCTCCCTTAAGATGAAGACTCGTCTTTTCTCCTAGAACCAATCAATCAACTACCTTGTCCCGTAAGAACTTTGACCACAGTCAAAGATCTCCTCAAACCCTTTAGATGAACTACAATTACTCTGATTCCATTCCCGTCAGGATATGTAGGCACAAGATGCGACGTCTTGGCGAGTATACTTAGAACTAAACCCCTAGGTCTTTCACTCTTAAGCAGATAACACTTAGCAATAAACAACATAAAACAAAAGGTTCCTGTAGAGTACTACAGAAACTTAGGATGCTAGCACCTTCCTTAAGTTTAACCAACCCCCGAACCTAAAACTCTCTTAACCTTTGCATTTGCATTGCATTGTGGGTAATTCGATCTTTTTCTCTTCCTTTAGACAAATTAAAGACCGGTCGTAAATGAATTAGATTCAAGTTAATCAATATCTTGACATCAAAATTTCACCGCGGCACCGCTCAAGGAACATCATCCATTGAGCTTTTAGAAACACGCTTAGTCATCTCAAGCATTTTGGTCTTCACTTGACCGCTCAAGGAACATCATCCACTAAGTTGTTAGAAACACACGTAGTCATCTCAAGAATTATGGTCTTCACTTGACTGCTCAAGGAACAACGCCTTTTACAAGAATTTTCTTGTGCACTAATATGCTTCTTACAAGTTGATTACACAAATGAAGTACATGAACACCTAAGTGTTTCTTAGAAAGATATGAGCAACAACTCCTTGCTTTCTAATACAAAACTATCTAATGAAAAATCTCTAAGAGATTATAAAGCACAATGGTTCTGTATTGTTTAAAAGCTTTCTTATTTAGCACTACGACTTCTTTTCATGAGCTTTAAGTTTATGTTGATAAACTCCTTTATTGAGCATATAATGCTTTTTCCAGTTTAACCATTAAGATCAACTAATTTACTATGCTTCACTTATTGATGTTTCACTTGACTAGCTATACATGATTTTAGCATGTTGCATCATTGTGCACACATTCAAACACTTTGCTTCAGCTTCTTCTTTATTGAGCATTCTTCATTTAAGCTTCAGCTTTTAGCATTTTCTTCAGCACTTTGGCTTTGCATGGCATCGTGCTATCACCAGCAACCCGCATTTTTTCAAGCTTCTTGATCTTCAATTTATAGAGCTTGAGAGAATAGATTCGTTGAGGGCAATTCTTGGAAACATTTTCCAACGGTAATATTCCAACATTCACATAAAGGAATGGTCGACATCATTGTACAAAAAGATGCTTTTGCGCCACCTTATAGAGGTCGAGGTCACATTTTTTGTTTTCTTGTGTTCAGCTCAAAACCATTCTCATCTTCAGTCTTCTAGCATCTTCAAAGGCTTCAGATATTATCTTGATGAAGCGTGTTGTAGAAGTGTCAATTCTTTGCAACTTTATAAACCCAGTTTTCAGAATTCCAAGATCTTTGTTCAGCAGAACCATCTTGAGAATCTTCAGCACTCGTTCTTTTATAAGTAATATCTTCAGAGTCTTCAAAACCTATTCCTACAGAACCTTGTCTTCAGAGTCTTCAGAATTCATTAAGCCCAATCTTGTCTTCAGAAACTCTTCAGAACTTGACATTTGGATATTGTGTCTTCAGAATCTTCAGAACTTGTAACATTAGAAGCACATCACATTAGAAAGCCTTATAGTCCTTTCTCT
This sequence comes from Lathyrus sativus, assembly GCA_963859935.3. Classification (NCBI taxonomy): domain Eukaryota; kingdom Viridiplantae; phylum Streptophyta; class Magnoliopsida; order Fabales; family Fabaceae; genus Lathyrus; species Lathyrus sativus. The sequence goes on from OZ012741.1 coordinate 536,119,022, forward strand.
TAAAGTCTCAATTAGAATGTCCAGAACTAACGTTCATTAGAACCGTTGTATTAGAAACATTCATGTATCTTGAATTTATCTTATACACACATATATTTTCTTCCAGGGTGTTGATAACAGAGTCTGATAACGTCACACATCTTCTTATCAGAATCAGAATCACATTGACAACAGTCACACACTAGACAAAAACCATATCAAAAAGAATTGTTCTCTTAGATAACATGTGAAGTTATCATCAAAACTCAAAGGTAAAATGTATAACCAAATCTTATTCTTACAATAGTATAATTTGAACAATATCAATCCCTTGGGATCGGGTTTGAGAACCATTTGCAGTAGTTATAATGGGTAAGAAACCAGAGGTAGAGAGGGAAGAAAAAAGACCTTTATTACCAGTAACATGATCAGACGCACCAGAATAGAGGATCCAAGGACCAAGAGGAGATGATTAAGAGAAGCAAACAAATGAATTACCAGTGTGTGTGTGTGTGTGTGTGTGTGTGTGTGTGTGTGTGTGTGTGTGTTCACCGTGAAAACTAGTGAACAACCGCTGGTCTTACAAATCAAAGAAAGATTTATTTTACTGGCAGGATCGACCACACAAATCCTAGGACATGTGCTAATTGATCTTAAATGAAGTTTATAAAAACTATGAACACTTCAACAGAGTCCATGTTAAAGCGACTTATTTCAAATGTAAATGAGTTTAAGTGATAGTAAGTGAAATCGAAATGCTGGTAAATGACGAAGATAAGAACTTGCATAAAGAAAGGGTAAATTCTTAAATAAAGAGATTTGTCAAATTGCATTGAAATCTGTTGCGGTTAGAATATGATATCAAATTATTAATTAATTTAAATCGCATCTTTTGTTAACAACTGAAATTCTGCTTGCGCACAGACTGATGTTATGACATCAACAATAACATAGGTCACCTAACAGATAACTTGCAGTAAATGAAAACAGTAAAGAACACACAACAATTGATTACCCAGTTCAGTGTCAACAACACTTACATCTGGGGGCTACCAAGCCAGGGAGGAAATTCACTATCAGCAGTATCAATTCAGAGTTAAACCTCCAGTTTACACTCTTCACTTAATCACTACCCAATGACACTTCAGCCTAGAGACTCTCTAGTACCAGAGTATACCCACTCACTCCCCCACTATCACACACCTGTGATATCAGTTTCAATTACGAAAACAGTTTTGAAGAGACACTCCAAAACTCACACCTTGATCTTTCTTCACAGCTTTGATCAAGAACACATCACTCTTGCTTCACAGCTTTGAGTGTTACACCAGCCTAGAACCTACCTAATCAAGGCAATTATGCATAAGTTAATTGCTTGAAGTACAAGTATTCCTAAGACACAATTGAAAATGTGAAGAACAAACTTTCTTCACTCACAAGGGCTCTCACTACACACGGATGATCTTCTATCTATGTAAGAGTTGCACTTTAAGGATTCCTCATTCTGCTTTTATAGCAGTTGCAAAGTCCTTGGGCCTAGGCGCACAACTTAGGTTTTCATGTTAAACCTAGCCTTTAATTATTCTGCACGCCTGCCTCATTAATTCAGGGACAATTTAGTACTCTTAAAGCTTCTAAAATGTTTCCTGATTCCCAGCCTGAGCACCTGGTTTATCTCCTGATTTCCAGCCATCAAAAAAACAAACTCTCGCTTGATGTTATACGATGCATGTTGTGACATCTAGCTGTGACATCCAACTCAGCTATTGAAATAGCTAAGTGCACTTACCCTGCACATTCTATAATTAGTATGCTATAATTTCAGACATTACCTGCATACATACTAATATGATTTTCCACAAAATATAGTCAATCAAGAGCACTTACAAACTCCCCCTTTGGCAAATTTTTGGCTAAAACTCCTTGGTCTGAAACTAGAGATTTACACACAACAGAAGACTTAAACCTTTACCTATCCTGCAGGCAAGTTGTTGGATTCACACTCAGTTAGCTCTCAGCTTTACCAGCTCAAGCTGCTCTCACACACATCTGCTAGTTGTCACTGCAGATGCTACACAACTTAGAGTACCATTTTGGGTTACTCCCCCTCAAACTAATGCACTGATCAGTTGAGTTACACAATTCTGCATCTACAACATTTACATAACTTGAGTACCTTACTTGGTTACTCCCCCTCAAACTAATGCACTGATCAGTTGAGTTACAACCTGTAGTCACTTACCAACATCCAGCCTGTTTGGATGTCATAACATCCAGGATAACATCCTGAATTCACACCAGTTACTAAGCCTAATACTCTCTTGTTAGCTAAGACTTCAGCAGTCTCACTTGCTTGTGGACTGGCAAGTGCTACTCCCCCTGCAGGGATGCACCACACTTACAATCTGCTCAACTTTGGCAGATACACACACAATTTGCTCACCTTGCAGATACACACACAATCTGCACACACCTTGCAGATACACACACAATCTGCTCACCTTGCAGATACAAACACAATCTGCACACACCTTGCAGATACACACACAATCTGCTCACCTTGCAACTACACACATCTTCACTTACATAACTTGCATTCCTAGTTATTTCTAGCCAATAACTATAAATTCACAGCCAAATCAGTACCTGCAACATTTCTAGCAGTTCTAACATATTAGCATACATTACAGCTGTATCAGCTGTCATCATCTACAGAACCCGTGGTTACCACCCTACATTCAAGATTTTACATGAGCTAACATGCTAAAGCATTCAAATCCACATGTTCTTCCATCTTTGTTGTACCTGCTTCTTGCAATCACATATACACTCAACACTATTTCTCTCCCCTTTTTAAGCCATAAATTAAGATCCAACTAAGAACTAGTATATATCAGAAATTGTAACATTACATAGTTTTTGGGGCATATTCAAAAAAACTGCAACAGACAGAAGAACCTTATCAACCACTCAGCGCACCACCTCATCAGCTCAGTATATCAGCAACCTGAGCTAAGCACTTTTAGCAGTCACTTTTCCTCCTTTTCAGCAGAGCTAGAACTCTCTGCCTCATTATCAAACCCTTCCTCTGAGCAAGTATCAGCTTCTTCTGAATCAGCTTCTTGGATGTCATCTTCACTGCTACCAGCATATTCCTTTGCAGCACATTTGTCCTTAGTAGCATCTTTGGAGTTGTCTGTGTCAGCATCTGGCTCCAAGGAGTGTAGCAGTTTTTCAAGGGTTAACTTCCTTGCATCCAGTTCTTTACATGTTTCTTTAATTATTGCCACCACCTCAGCCCTTTTGATTTTGGGACCACTTTTGGATGTCCCAGTGGATGGCATGACAATGTATGGAGCATGGTTTCCTTGAAACAGCTTGTAATTGAAGAACAATGGATTTTCTCTTTTGCTCGTAGTATCACTTTCCTTGGAGATATTGGGATGTTGGTCACAAATAATCCCGCAGATGAGTGAGGGAAAGGAAATAGAGCCCTTGACACTGTAGCTCCCAGCTTGTTTCATGGTATGATCATGGATGTATGTACCATAGTTGAGGTTTGCTCTTGTTCCCATAACATACATGAATCTCCCAAGAGTGGTAGCAACTGTTGTCTTGTGATTGGTAGGTACCCAATTTGCAGCACCAATCTTGTGCAGTATTGCATACTTCATACTCAATTTTCTTGCGACCAACTTCCCTTTGGATGGCCAGTTCTTGACTTAGTTCGCAGTTATTTCTTGACATACTTGGTGGTCTGAGGCAGGTAGTTCATTCTGACCTACATTTGGTCTCCCCAAGTAGTAGTTGATGACAGATGGTGAGAAGTTGATACATTTCCCTTTCACAAACACTTTCCCAAACTCACTTGATCTCTGATCAGTACATTTTTCTGATAGGTTAACTTTGAATTCTTTGACAAGCATTTCATAGCATGGTGTAAATTTGGTGACTGTTTTTGTCAAGCCTGCATCCTGTATCAGTTCCATGATCTGTTTGTTGTCAAGGACATTTTGAGCTAGCTCTCTTTCTAGTGTCAGCCTCTTTTGAAATACATACTTCCATCTGTTGACACTGGAAGGATAATGGAAGGATATATTGTCAATGGCCACTTCAGGAACACTAGCAGCCAATTTGCTAGTTGACGGTTTCTTCTTGAGCTGGATGTCAGAGACATCACATGCAACATCAGACTCAGCCTCTGATTTAGGATTAGTTTATGCCTTCCTCTTTCGTATGGTTACCTTGCTCAAACTTTTGGAGGGACCATAATGAGTCCTTTTAGTTACAACCCTCTTTGTATGAGAGTTATACTCAGTAGTTTGCTCAACATCCCTTTTCTTTGGTGAACTTTGGTCAGCCACCCTTTTTCCTTTTCTCTTCATTAACCTTTTGGCTATACTTGAATTGATTGATGCTAAGAGGACGTTGTCAGAGTATTCCTCTAGGTTTACTACTCTGATTTCATCACCATCTTCTTTATTAGGCCTTCCCTTCTGGTCATTTCCTTCTGAGGGTTTGTCTGTCAATTTGTGTAACACCCCACTTTCCAAATCAATTAAAATATAAACATTATAAACAAACATCAGAGTTTTCACTTCCCAAGTGGGATATCACATCATAAAAATCCAACATACTCTTCATTAGAAGGCTTTTCACCACAAAGCAGCGGAAAATATTCATATAATAAAATACATCCAATTCATGATACGTCACAGGAAAAGAAATAAGTTCAACATAAAAGCAACTAAAACACCCAAGTCTCGTGCTACGTATCAGAGCACCCTAAGACTCGACTGGCACACCACAATTCAAGCTAGCTAAGTACCTGGATTATCTATACTTCTGAGGAAGCACAGACCATAACAACAACAAAGGGATGAGAAAACACGATCAAAATATATTGGTAATTACATACATGAAATAAGACTAGTAAATACACAAATCACATAGTTTATCACCCAACATGACATATAGTCCATCACCAACATGACACACCATAATGCAATTATGCAGCGCAACACCATGCATGTGGTACCGACTCATTGGTTCATTCTATGGAACCCGGATAGATCACATACACCCGCCATTGGCCATGATCCGTACTCACCATTACCCACTCAAAGGAATACGAATGAATCACATACACTCCACTAAGCAATGACTCATCCCACCAATACACCATGATATGCATAACACCAAATGCACAACAATTTAACACAAGCACGCAATGTGCACACTGTAATACCCCAAATTTTGCCCTAAGATTTGTCGTCGCATTTCATTGCATTTTTATTGCATTTAATCAATTACTAACAAATTTGTGTAGTCGTTTGACTTTTTGCAGGTAAATATCATATGGCATGCATTTTTTTCTAAAAAGTAAAAATGGCACAATTGGCAAGAGGACATGTGTAAGGAGTTGTGAGTGTGAGAGGTTGAGAGTTCGAATCTCACCTTAGTCACTTTTTGTTTTTTATTATTTTTACTCTAAATTTTTCTATCTTTCATTAAAAAATAACAAAAATAGTTTTTTATTATTATTTAATTATTATTTTCGTATTTTAATTAAATCATTTTTTAAAATATTATTTTTTTCACTTTTTTCTAAATTATTCATAAAAATATCCAAAAAATCATAAAATAAAAAATATTGAAAAAAAATTTTCTTTTTATAATATTTTTGATTTTAGGAATCAATAGGATTATTAGTTTTTATTTTAAGTTTATTTTAATTATTTTAAATTATTTAAGTTTTATTTTTTTTCTTTTAACTAATTATTTAGTTTGGGCTTTAAAATGAGCTTTAGGGACATTATTGACAATTTGGTGTAAACCCTAATTTGTTCCCTATATATACCTGTGTTGCCTTGTTGAAAAGGGGGTCAGAAGGTTTTCTTCAGAAAAGAGGAGAGAGAAAGGGAGAAACAAAGGAGATCCCCAGAGAAGAAAGACGGTCGTTCCCACAACTCGTCAGAAGGATTGGAGCTCTCCAGTGTTCCCTTATTCAAACCTTTTTCACATCTACCGAAGCAAACCTCCGCTTCGTAGGTTAAATTACTAAACCTTTTGCCTTTTCATGTTTATGTGCATATTTTGCCATGTTAATGTGTTTAGGTCCGTTAAATTACTAAACCTTTTGCTTTTTCATGTTTATGTGCATATTTTGCCATGTTAATCTCCATGTGTGTTTAGGTCCGTAGATTTTAATATCAAAACCTTTTTTTAACAAAACCTTTTTTTAAAATCAAAACCATTTTTTTATTTATTATTAAAACCTTTTTTTTAGTAAGACCTTTTTTAAAAAACTGAAAAGCCTTTTTGTTTCCAAGAAGAAAAAAAAAACCTTTTCCCAAAAAACTGAAAAGCCTTTTCCCAAAAAACTGAAAAGCCTTTTTTTGGGATGAAAAACCTTTTTTGTTCTAAAAAAACTGAAAAGACTTTTCCCCCAAAAACTTTTTTTATAATTTAAACTTAATTTTTTTTTATAATTTTAACTTAAATATTTTTTATTAAAAAATTAAAACCTTTTTTTTATAATTAAAATATTAAAAAATTAAAACTTTTTTTTTAATTAAAATATTAAAAAATTAAAACCTTTTCGTAAGGAACTCCTGATGTTTGATGTTTGTCGTGTGATTTTATGTGCCCTTTTATTACTTTTCTTTCTTTTAGCATTTCATGTGCATGCTCGAGGTTGAGATGTGCTTGTGGTGGCCACAACCCCACACTATTTTCCTCCCTCACTTCATTCTAAGTGTCATTACATATTTTCATATTCTTCATGTTTTCAGAAATGTTTCTTTGTTTCTTTATACCCTCTGCCTTTATTACTTTTCTTATTTCTGTACCTTAATTATTCCTCCATATAATGATTTGTCATATTTTCACATTTTTTTACAGTTTTATCCTTCCGAAGGATTAGGTCCAGCCTTTTGGCCGCCGAGTCAATAACCTTACCCCTTTAATGGATCAAACCCTGTTTAGCCTAGGTGTCCCGCCGTGGGCAAAATTGCTTTTATCCTAGTGTTAGGCCAAAAGAGTCGTCGTACTCTGTTTTAAGGTTTTCCGCCGTGGAATCCCTAATTTAACCCTATTTTAATTTTAATTAACATTTTTTTAACATAGAGATTGGAGTCTCTGAACAAACCTTGGCCACAGTCAAGACGTTTCTAACCTCCTTTTTGAGGGGAACTACAGTTACTCTGATTGCATTCCTGTAAGGATATGTAGGCACAAGATGCGATGTCTTGCCGAGTAAACTTAGAATTAACCCCTAGGTCTTTTTTAATTTTCAATCCTTTGTATATACCCTAAAGCAAAATAATTAATGAAATAAATAAAAAAATAAACAAAAGGTTCCCGTAGAGTACTACGAAAGTTTAGGGTGCTAATACCTTCCCTAAATTTAACCAACCCCCGAACCTTAGATCTCTCCCTTTTAGGTTTTTCCTTTCTTTAACCTTTCCTTCGGATAAATCAAAGACCGGTTGTAAATGAATTAAGATTCAAGTTAATCAATAGCTTGACATCCAAATTTCACCGCAACAGAAAATGGCGACTTCACTGGGGAGTCCTAACTATTGAGGGTTATCCCTATTTTGTTTATTTTTCTTTATATATTTGTTTTATTATATATTTTGCTCACTTGTATGTATATATTGGGGTACCTTACTTGGAGTTACTGTGTTGTGAGATAAGTCCTACACCCGGACTTGAGCGACCTTATGATAGGATGGCTGATATATTCGACGAGGCTTATAGGGAGTGAGTCCCGACTAAGCTAAATCGAGAATCACCGCTCAGTTGAGACACTTTCGAAAATGGTTCGGTTGATCGAGTGTAGTCGTGAAAACTTTTACCGTTATCGATTGGAGTCTGTGATACTGGGAACCGTAGTACCTTTACATCATCTTGACCTTATATAGGACGTAGTGCGGGAACTATATGGGAGTAGTCCTACAATGGTTGCTACGCGATGCTACACTTAAAAGAGGTTCTCTTGAGAATATTATTGACCCTCGAGTCAGTCGGGAAGTCGATAATATCCGAAAGATGGACTGATGACTTTGGGCACTGATTTAGAACCCTTGTTCTGCAGGTACAATCAACCTATAGTACATACCTCTTTGGGAAGGGTAGACCTTGACTCCATTCATTTTCCCTCTAACTTAGGACCTTTTGTTTGCTTATGTGTATTTGTGCTTCGCATCCATAAAGCATTATATCATTTCTAGTTTCAAGGAATTCAGCAGTCCTTTGCAAATTCGAAAAGCCTTACATTTTAAAGACTAAAATTTTTTCCAACTTTTTTTAAAAAAAGCAATATTCGCAATCGACCGTTGAAATTCTTGAAACCATTGCATGGCATCAGCATCACATTTTTGCATTGCATTTGTCCCCCGGTTTCTCATTCTCGGTTCTCTCGTCTTCCAGTGTACCTTTGAGTCGTCAAGCTGATTCCTCGACACAGATATCAGACCAGAAACGGAACAGGAGTCACTTTGATCCTATTCTCATGACTTACACAGAGCTATATCCTGACTTAGTCCGGCAAGGACTGATTACTACAAAGGCTTTACCACCTCCTCTTAATCCTCCGACTGGATTTAGGGCTGATCTCCATTGTGCTTCCCATGAGGGTTCCCCAGGCCATGACTTAGAGCATTGTTTTGCATTGAAGGCTAGAGTATGTGAATTGGTTAGAACTGGAATAATTGATTTTACAGACAGTCATCCGGATGTTCAGAAAAATCCCTTGCCAGTACATCAGAAATGAAGTTTTGTCACTAGGCCTTTTGTTTCTCGTTGTTTGCACTTTCCTTATTTTGTTTAAGTTGTTTGCTTTTAATTATGTTTGTACTTTCATTAATGAAATAAGCATTGCGACTTTTGATTCAATTCATTTCCGTCCATTTATTTGCATCTTTATGCTTTATTTTTCAAATGTTTACTTCTTGTCCAAAATTTTGATATGCTAAGATTGTAGGGAGGATGATGAAAACGTTATACCCATAATTGCTGTCAGTATGCTTTCAATCAAACCTTGTTGACGATGTAAGGCATTGTTTCAATTCCCAAACACTGGAGAAATAAGGAAGTTAATCCCTTGTTACCCCCTTCGAGCCTAGAAGTTGGAGTTTCTTTCGTTACAAAAAACCCACAATTTTAACCTTGGGATGGGTAGTTCTCAGTTAACTTGGTTGTGTGTTTATACGATACACCTTTCATTAACAAATTTTCCTTCGCACACGTCAAATAAGTGTCGAAGATGTTTTCTAATCAAAAGGTCGATGATGGTTCACCGTAATCATTAAAATCAAACAGTCACTTTCCTTCACACAAAAAAAAAATAATATAAAAAAGGCAAAAGAAGCCCGCTAAGTCAAAACCTATGAAGGAGACTTAGGCAAAACTGGGGCATCCCGCTGACTGTAAACTCTAAAATAAACAGTTCAGGCAAAATTTAGGGATAATACAAAGAGATTTTTAAATCCTTATCTTGAAAATCCTCAATGTCAAAACAATCAAATGTTATAGGGGAGTAGTGGCTGCCTTTTCATAGGTCCCTTTGACTTCTGAATCATCACTGCGACGATCAATGAAATCCCTAACTTATGGGAACCTGAATGCATAGTATGAGTTAACTGAGCATAGGACTGAAGATCACCACGTAGATTGGATGGGTACAAATAAATTTTGAGCCTTTATCTTTTGTTTCATAAACCGTGAACCAGGCCACATTACAACCCTCAAAAGACCTAATTGAAGCAAGGTTATTTTGAAAGTATACTACAGCAAGGTTGCGTAACCTGACTCCAAAAGAACCTTGCGAATCATTTATTTTGGCAGTACACCTTTGTTTTAAACTTTGAGCGTCTTGAACCGTTGTGTTCTGACTAACGACTCATGTATTTTCCATCTTTCAAAAATAATTTTTCAAAAATCGCATGAACTTTGCATTACCATGTTTGTATGAATATTTTTGTTTGCAAACTGGCTTTCCTCTAAGGAATTTTCAAACAATGAGAAACTTGGTCAAGTGATCTTATCAGGGGCAAGTTCCTTTTACATCCTGTCAAAGAATTAGTTCAAGATTTGTTCAAAGCAATATCTTCTCAGATTTGGTTTATCCAGAGAATTGTTCAAGACTCAGACTGGGGCAAGCCCTCCGAGGATACAGCAAAACAGTCGATTCCACGAATCAGACAGCAGAAGCAGTTATCAGTTCATTTGACCTGGGGCAGTTTACTTGCATAATCCTTAAGCATTTATTCATCATTCCTACAGTGACTATCAACTTGATACAGTTTAACAGAATGACAGTGATCTCCGTGTTGAGGAATCAGTCCTCCAGTTTTGTCATCTCACAGAAAGAGTCGAGTCTTGTCGTCGACGTCTGCATTTGCATTTGATCATATGTCATAGCATAATTCCTATACATTTCTATCCTGGGTGCTTTATTCCCCATTTACATTTCTATCTTGGGTGCTTTACTCCCCATTTACATTTCTATCTTGGGTGCTTTATTCCCCATTTACCTCTCTATCTTGGGTGCTTTACTCCCCATTTACATTTCTAGCTTGGGTGCTTTACTCCCCATTTACATTTTTATCTTGGGTGCTTTACTCCCCATTTACATTTCTATCTTGGGTGCTTTACTCCCCATTTACATTTCTATCCTGGGTGCTTTACTCCCCATTTACATGTCTATCTTGGGTGCTTTACTCCCCATTTACCTTCTATCCTTGGGTGTTTTATCCCCCATGTACCTTTATCCCGGGTGTTTTATTCCCCGTTTACCAGATATTCCTGGGTTTACCTAACATCATGGTGTTTTACCCCCATTTACTTTTTTTCCCTGAGGTCGTGTTTTACTCGCGTCTTACCTTGTGGGCAAAATTTATTTACTTGGCATCATGGGTGTTTTATCCCCATTTGCGTTTTTCTCCTGAGCTCGTGTTTTACCCGCGTCTTACCTTGCGGACAATTTCTAATTTACTTGACACCTATCAACAATTCTGTGTCGTGTCTATCCGACGTTCTTCCAGATATGACATGTCTTCTTCCCTAGTGCAATTCCTCGATGGGTCGTCCCCTGTGACGTTGTTTCGTCTGTATCCGTGCATTTGTCATTTTCATCATACGCATCATATCAGATTCATATCATATTTAGCATTATAGTTCGTTTTGTTTTGTCCATATCATTGCATAGCACTGCGTCTAAAGGCAAAATTTCCGGTTATCTGTATTTAAATCCCTCCACCATGATTTCTCGAGTCTCCGTTGCTCAAATCACCCGGTGAAGTTATTTAAATAGGGGCAACTGTAATACCCCAAATTTTGCCCTAAGATTTGTCGTCGCATTTCATTGCATTTTTATTGCATTTAATCAATTACTAACAAATTTGTGTAGTCGTTTGACTTTTTGCAGGTAAATATCATATGGCATGCATTTTTTTTCTAAAAAGTAAAAATGGCACAATTGGCAAGAGGACATGTGTAAGGAGTTGTGAGTGTGAGAGGTTGAGAGTTCGAATCTCACCTTAGTCACTTTTTGTTTTTTATTATTTTTACTCTAAATTTTTCTATCTTTCATTAAAAAATAACAAAAATAGTTTTTTATTATTATTTAATTATTATTTTCGTATTTTAATTAAATCATTTTTTAAAATATTATTTTTTTCACTTTTTTCTAAATTATTCATAAAAATATCCAAAAAATCATAAAATAAAAAATATTGAAAAAAAATTTTCTTTTTATAATATTTTTGATTTTAGGAATCAATAGGATTATTAGTTTTTATTTTAAGTTTATTTTAATTATTTTAAATTATTTAAGTTTTATTTTTTTTCTTTTAACTAATTATTTAGTTTGGGCTTTAAAATGGGCTTTAGGGACATTATTGACAATTTGGTGTAAACCCTAATTTGTTCCCTATATATACCTGTGTTGCCTTGTTGAAAAGGGGGTCAGAAGGTTTTCTTCAGAAAAGAGGAGAGAGAAAGGGAGAAACAAAGGAGATCCCCAGAGAAGAAAGACGGTCGTTCCCACAACTCGTCAGAAGGATTGGAGCTCTCCAGTGTTCCCTTATTCAAACCTTTTTCACATCTACCGAAGCAAACCTCCGCTTCGTAGGTTAAATTACTAAACCTTTTGCCTTTTCATGTTTATGTGCATATTTTGCCATGTTAATGTGTTTAGGTCCGTTAAATTACTAAACCTTTTGCTTTTTCATGTTTATGTGCATATTTTGCCATGTTAATCTCCATGTGTGTTTAGGTCCGTAGATTTTAATATCAAAACATTTTTTAACAAAACCTTTTTTTAAAATCAAAACCATTTTTTTATTTATTATTAAAACCTTTTTTTTAGTAAGACCTTTTTTAAAAAACTGAAAAGCCTTTTTGTTTCCAAGAAAAAAAAAAAACCTTTTCCCAAAAAACTGAAAAGCCTTTTTTTGGGATGAAAAACCTTTTTTGTTCTAAAAAAACTGAAAAGACTTTTCCCCCAAAAACTTTTTTTATAATTTAAACTTAATTTTTTTTTATAATTTTAACTTAAATATTTTTTATTAAAAAATTAAAACCTTTTTTTTATAATTAAAATATTAAAAAATTAAAACTTTTTTTTAAATTAAAATATTAAAAAATTAAAACCTTTTCGTAAGGAACTCCTGATGTTTGATGTTTGTCGTGTCATTTTATGTGCCCTTTTATTACTTTTCTTTCTTTTAGCATTTCATGTGCATGCTCGAGGTTGAGATGTGCTTGTGGTGGCCACAACCCCACACTATTTTCCTCCCTCACTTCATTCTAAGTGTCATTACATATTTTCATATTCTTCATGTTTTCAGAAATGTTTCTTTGTTTCTTTATACCCTCTGCCTTTATTACTTTTCTTATTTCTGTACCTTAATTATTCCTCCATATAATGATTTGTCATATTTTCACATTTTTTTACAGTTTTATCCTTCCGAAGGATTAGGTCCAGCCTTTTGGCCGCCGAGTCAATAACCTTACCCCTTTAATGGATCAAACCCTGTTTAGCCTAGGTGTCCCGCCGTGGGCAAAATTGCTTTTATCCTAGTGTTAGGCCAAAAGAGTCGTCGTACTCTGTTTTAAGGTTTTCCGCCGTGGAATCCCTAATTTAACCCTATTTTAATTTTAATTAACATTTTTTTAACATAGAGATTGGAGTCTCTGAACAAACCTTGGCCACAGTCAAGACGTTTCTAACCTCCTTTTTGAGGGGAACTACAGTTACTCTGATTCCATTCCTGTAAGGATATGTAGGCACAAGATGCGATGTCTTGCCGAGTAAACTTAGAATTAACCCCTAGGTCTTTTTTAATTTTCAATCCTTTGTATATACCCTAAAGCAAAATAATTAATGAAATAAATAAAAAAATAAACAAAAGGTTCCCGTAGAGTACTACAGAAGTTTAGGGTGCTAATACCTTCCCTAAATTTAACCAACCCCCGAACCTTAGATCTCTCCCTTTTAGGTTTTTCCTTTCTTTAACCTTTCCTTCGGATAAATCAAAGACCGATTGTAAATGAATTAAGATTCAAGTTAATCAATAGCTTGACATCCAAATTTCACCGCAACACACACAATCCCCAGATCACATCACCATACATCACATATACACATATATGCTACACAATAATCAATTATATCAATTAATCCACATATTAAACAAAGTTCACCTTCCAATAGCAGGTATACTCATACCCCAACAATCGGGTACACATGATCCTAGTGATCACCTCACGATGCTCCACATCATATACACCACTCAACCATTCACTCAACTAGAACGATAAGGAATCCACATCCTATCACCAAGTATACATCCTACAGTATTCAATCACCATCCCTACAGTCATCAAGGTCTAAGGGATACTACACGGCTAGTGCGCAAGGCACGACAGCACAGAAAAATCACATTCTGCTACGCTCGCTACTCATTTGTTGGGCGAGCCCCCTAGCGAATACTCGCTAACGGTTCGTTGAGCGGACATCCTCGCGAACACAAACAGTAGCTACTGGACTCGTTCGCTGGCTCACTTGCTGAGCGAGCCTCTAGCGAATGCTCGCGAATGCCTCGCCTAGCGAAGGTGCTAGCGAGTGTCTGCGACTTCTCAAACCCTCACTGTCCAGCATTCCCATTTTGCTCCAATTCAAGCATATCACTTTACTTCCACTTTCTATCCTCTCAAAATTACAACCAATACATATTATACTTACCAATTGTCCTATAATTCTACTCTTAGACCAACATTATGGTACATTACCGACTCTCCAGAGTTACTCAGAACCTCACCAAAACTACATCAACATTAACACCCATTCATCAATGGCAGCCGCAAACATCAACATATCATCATATACATCAAATTCATCATAATTTAACAAAAATCAACAACACACAACATAGCAAGCATATTCATTAGAATACCTACGGGGTTAAGGAATCCCCTCTACCCAATTTCATGTAATACCATCCCAATCTGTTTCTCCCCCCTTACCTCGATTATGTCTTCGTTTGATGAAGAATTCTCAAGGATCTCTAGCCCTAGCTTCTCCCCTTTCTCCTTGCTCGTCTTCTTTTCTCTTCTCTCAAAAACTTCTCTAATACTCCTAAACTCATTATTTCAATTCTAATCCCAATAATATTACTAATAATAATAATAATAATAATATTCCACCAATAATAATAAGATTAATACAGATACTAATAATATTAATAACAATAATAATAATAATAATACCACCAATATTACTATTAACTATTATATTATTATATCAATTCCTCATCACCGCAAATAATCCTTATATATCAAGGATATCTACCAACAACATACTCAAACACACCCCACCTAAGGGCACACCAAAATAAAATAATTAAAATAACACAAAAATGACTAAATAAATAAAATGGGTGTTACAACTCTCCCCCGCTTTAATTATTTTCGTCCTCGAAAATTACCTGACAGAAACAATTCCGGATACGCTTCTCGCATCCTGCTTTCCAACTCCCAGGTCACACTGTCTCCCGCAGCACCTCCCCAAGCTACCTTCACCAAAGATATCTCCTTCCCTCGGAGCTGTTTCATCTTACGATCTTCGATCCTTAACGACATCGTCTCGACAGTAAGATTCTCTCGAATCTGAACCTCATCCCTATGAATCACATGATATGGATCCGAGACATACTTTCACAGTTGCGACACATGAAACACGTCATGTAGATTCGACAATTCAGGCGGCAACGCCACCCTGTAAGCCACAACACCAATTCTTTGTAAAATATGATACGGTCCAATAAACTTAGGATCCATCTTCTTGGACTTCAACGTACGACCCACACCAGTCACCGGGTTAACTCTTAGGAATACGTGATCACCTACACTGAATTCCAGCTCTTTTCTCCGGTTATCATAATAACTTTTCTGTCTGCTCTGAGACACTTTCATTTTCTCACGAATCATCTGAATCGTCCCATAGCCTGTTGCATAATCTCTGGTCCAAGCACCACATTCTCACCAGTCTCATACCAACACAGAGGAGTCCTACATCTCCTCCCATATAAAGCTTCAAACGGTGCCTTTCCAATACTAGAATGGTAACTGTTATTGTACGTGAACTCAATCAACGGTAAATGAGTGTCCCACGCACCACCTTTTTCTAACACACAAGATCTTAGCAAGTCTTCCAACGACTGGATAGTCCTCTCTGACTGACCATCAGTTTGCGGATGATAAGCTGAACTCAACTTCAACTTAGTACCCAACGCTTCCTGCAAGCTATTCCAAAATTACGAAGTAAACCTCGGGTCTCTATCCGACACAATATTGGACGGAACACCATGTAGCTTCACAATTACCCGAATATAAATCTCTGCTAGCTTCGTCAACGAGAAACTAATATTAATCAGCACAAAATGTGCAGACTTCGTAAGTCGATCCACAATCACCCATATAGCATCAAATCCTCTCGCCGTATTCGGCAAACCCGTAACAAAATCCATAGTTATACAATCCCATTTCCAAATCGGAACTTCCAACGGTTGCATAAATCCAGAAGGTCTCTGGTGCTCTACCTTCGACTTCTGACACGTCAAACAGGCATAAACAAATTGGGCTATATCCCTTTTCATACCAGACCACCAAAATAACTTCTTCAAATCATGATACATCTTCGTAGCTCCCGGGTGGATACTCAGACTACTACGATGTACTTTACTCAAAATCAACTTTTTTAGTTCCTCATTATCGGCACACAAATTCAGCCTTTGAATCTCAACACACTTGTACCATCCAATTTAAAGTCATTATCGGAGTCATTTCCCACTCCAGACATCAAATCTACTAATTTCACATCCAACTTCTGGTTCTCTCTAATTGTATCCAAGAAGTCATTATTCACCTGCAACATACCCAACATCACACTATCTGCCGTAGTCTTGCAAACCATGCTCAGATCTCTGAACTGCTCGATTAGTTTCATCTCTTTCACCATCAAAGCCGACATATGAATCACTTTCCTACTCAAAGCATCTGCCACTACATTGGCCTTTCCTGGATGATAACTCAAACTGAAGTCATAATCCTTGAAGAATTCCAGCCATCTTCGCTGTCTCACATTCAGCTCCTTCTGATCAAACAGATATCTCAGACTCTTATGATCACTGAACACTTCCAATCTAGAACCGTACAAATAGTGCCTCCATATTTTTAGCACAAAAACAACCGCAGCTAATTCGAGATCATGAGTAGGATAATTTCGCTCATGCACTCTCAATTTCCGCAAAGCATACGCCACCACTTTACCATTCTGCATAAGAACTCCGCCTAATCCCATCTTAGACGCATCACAGTACACTACAAAAGTTCACTTGGAGTCGGCAACACTAACACCGGTGCCGTAGTCAATTTCCTTTTCAGCTCTTCAAAGCTTTCTTCACAAGCAGCATCCCACACAAAAACTTGGTTCTTTCCCGTCAACTGAGTCAATGGCAACGCCAAATTAGAGAACCCTTCAATAAACCTTCGGTAATAACCTGTCAAACCCAAAAAGCTTCTGATTTTCGTCGCTGTCTTTGGCGGTTCCCACTGCAACACTGCACTCACTTTTGATGGGTCCACCGTTATACCATCACTAGATATCACATGCCCCAAGAAACTCACCGTCTTCAACCAGAACTCACACTTTGACAGTTTAGCAAACAGCTTATTATCCTTCAGCACCTGCAAGGCAATCCTCAAATGTCCTGCATGTTCCTCATCAGACTTAGAATAAATCAGGATATCATCAATAAACACAACAATGAACTGATCCAAATAAGAATGGAAGATTCGGTTCATATACTCCGTAAACACTCCCGGCGCACTAGTCACTCCAAAAGGCATTAAGCATATTCGTAATGTCCGTATCGAGTTCTAAAAGCCGTCTTCTGAATATCACATTCTTTTACTCTGATCTGATGGTAACCTGACCTCAAGTCGATCTTACTGAACACACGAGCTCCCACCAACTGGTCCATCAAGTCGTCAATCCTTGGAAGAGGATACTTATTCTTAATAGTCACCTTATTCAACTGATGGTAATCGATGCACAAACGCATACTACCATCCTTCTTTTTCACCAATAACACTGGAGCTCCCCACGGCGGCACACTCAGCCTGATAAACTTCCTATCCAACAATTCTCCAATCTGAGACTTCAACTCGGACAACTCTACTGCCGACATACTGTACGGCGCCATAGAAAGAGGCCTTGTACCAGAGAACAAGATCAATACTGAATTCGACCTCTCTCGTCGGTGTCAATTCCGTAATGTCATCCGGGAACATTTTCGGAAATTCATTCACCACTGCCAACGCTTCCATTGGCTCTCTGTTATCCACCGATAACGATGCAAATAAAGAAAATAACTTGGCTTCGTCCTCCATCAAAGTCCTCAATTCCCGATTAGATAAATAATTCGTCAACTCTTCCTCCTATAGAGTAAGGAACAACAACACCTTCTGAAAGCAATCGATATAGACACGGTTGAACTCCAACCAGTTCATACCCAGAATAACATCCAAATTACCTAGTGGTAGACAAATCAGATCCACTCCAAAGTCTCTACTGAAAATAGTCAGCGGACACTTCAAACACACCAACGAAGTAGTCACTGAACCAATAAAGGGTGTCTCAATAGTCATTCGTCGCTCAAGAGTAGACGGTATCAATCCTATTCTCTTCACACAATCAACAGAAATAAACGAGTGGGTTGCACCCGTATCAACAATAGCAGTCAAAGGAATATTATTGATAATACAAGTACCTTTGATAGCACGCTCCTCACTGACAGCTTGAGTCCCTGCCAAAGTAAACACTTTACCACCAGTCGGAGACGCCTGAGACTTTTTCGGCTTCTCGCAATGTGTACTGATATGGCCCTTCTCACCACAATTATAACAAATAGGCATAGTGGATCTACAATCGGCTATCACATGGTCTAGCTTACCACACTTGAAACACTTCTTTACACCCTCCTTAGGACAATCCTTAGCATGATGACCTGCGCCACCGCACCGAAAACATTTCACATCAGCAGACGCGTCACCTTCTCTGGACTTCTTACCAGTAGCAGCCTTACGTTTTCCTTTATCAGCAGAAACACTATAAGGAGTACCACTGAACTTCTGCTTACCCTTACGGTCATTCGCAACTTTATAGTGCGCAATCCTGGCCCGGTTATCATTGTCATAGATCCTACTCCTGCTTACCAGCTCAGGATAGTTTCTGATCTTTTGACAAGCAATTCCCATCTTGACTTCCGGACGCAATCCATTCTCAAATTTCAAACACTTAGATGTCATCGCCTCATCAGTATTGTAATGAGGACAATACTGCACCAGCTCTTCAAATTTCGTAGCATACTCCACTACGATCAGATCACCCTGCTTCAGTTCCAAAAATTCTATCTCTTTAGCACTTCGAATGTCTTCCGGAAAGTAATTCTCCAGAAAACCCTTACGAACTACATCCCAATTAATTGCAGTTCCTGCAGTCACCCATCTTTGACGACTGTTATCCCACCAAGCTTCTGCTTCACCCTCCAGCATGTGAGTACCAAACCTCACCTTTTGCTCGTCACTGCAATTCATAGTTCTGAAAATCTTTTCAATCGCTTTCAGCCACTTCTGTGCAGCTTCAGGATCCAAAACTCCCCCTTCAAACGTTGGCGGCTTGTTACTCCTAAATTGCGCCAAATCTATGAATTTAGCATCTGCAGCTTGGTTTTGATTAGAAACCGCCTGCGCCATCGCTTGCATAGCAGCAGCCAATGTAGCATCATTCCTTCCTGCCATACTTCTCAACAACAACAACACCAGGTTAAAAGATACACAACTCTATCCTCAGGACAGACTCCACTCAACTACACTGGTCGGACGGACCGACCTGCTCTGATACCAATTGTAACACCTCACTTCCCAAATCAATTAAAATATAAACATTATAAACAAACATCAGAGTTTTCACTTTCCAAGTGGGATATCACATCATAAAAATCCAACATACTTTTCATTAGAAGGTTTTTAACCACAAAGCAGTGGAAAATATTCATATAATAAAATACATCCAATTCATGATACGTCACAGGAAAAGAAATAAGTTCAACATAAAAGCAACTAAAACACCCAAGTCTCGTACTACGTATCAGAGCATCCTAAGACTCGACTGGCACACCACAATCCAAGCTAGCTAAGTACCTAGATTATCTGTACTTCCGAGGAAGCACAGACCACAACAACAACAAAGGGGTGAGAAAACACGATCAAAATATATTGGTAATTACATACATAGTAGTAAATACACCAATCACATAGTGTCGCTGCTGCGAAAATCGGCGCCGATAAAACAGAAGAGTCGCCACCGTGCGTTATTTATCTCAAAGGAAGGGAAAGGAAACGCTCAGAGAAAACCTACGCAAAAAGGGAAAGGAATGGTCATCGCAACCAAGTCTTGGATTCGGGAGTCGGTTATGCAAGGGGAAGGTATTAGCACCCCTCACGTCCATCGTACTCGATGGGATCTACGCTTGTTGTTTTCTGACAGGGTGTCTTAATCTATCTACGCTAAATGCTGGTTTGAAAGAAAAAGAAATGACTCGGCAGAACACAGCAGTTCTATGCCTACGTATTCCCGTCTGGAACGAGAAATCAGAGTCAACGTAGTTCACCTAACTACGGGAAAGAGGGGGGAAGGTTGCTCGCTGAGATATCGCATCTCGTGCCCACGTACTTTCATATGGCATGAAAGATCAGAGCAAACGTAGTTCGGGCTACGAAGAACACAGTTTTGTTCAGCTGTTTTTTATCCAAGTAAAGTTAACAATCAGTTCCAACAGTTGGTATTTGCAGCTCGATCCTTGGAGACTTAGGCGTTACCGTTTGCGGTAGAACTGAAAGTTAACAAAACTCTCTTTACGAAAAGAGTTTTCCTGATTAAGGGTCCAAGAGGACAAAAAAGATTTGAATGTTTATTTTTGAAGTCTTTTACGGAAGAAGTGAATTGAGTTTTGTTTGTAACTCGTGTTGCACTAAAGACTTGGACTTAAGAGTGAATGCGTCGCATGTCACCCAAAGGGTACCACACTAAACATTCAAGCTATGTGAGGGAAACCCTTCCATAAATCTTTCTCAAATAGCTTAAGGCTCGTAACGCACAACACGTGTTGTCCTTTATTAAGTGTTTTAACTGTATTCGGAGATGAGAAGAGAAACAGACACTCTACAGGGAAACTGACTCTATCCTATAGTTGCCATGCAATGTTTGTACTATGGTTGAGGTTAGAAGGGAAACTAACTAATGTTATCATGCATTGTTATAATCATAATGTCTGTCATAACTTCTCTTGAACAAGAGAAGTCAGAGTTCCTAGGGGAACATGGCAAAGGAAGGCAACAGTAAACAAATCAACTGAAAAGGAATTACTGTAAACAAAAATGTTGTAAATAAAATGCATGCAATGCATCACACAAGCAGAAGGAGCCAAGCTCAACTTCTAAACAAGCAAGGCACAAAGGCCACACACCACAAAGGCAAGGGATCTAGGCTCCACCAAATACCAGCAAGCAAAGCCACTCAGTAAAAATACAAGCAGAAGGAGTCCCACTCAACTTCTAATGCAATACAAGCAAGGGGAGAAGCTCAACCCTTAGGATGCTCTTAGGCCTATGATCATCTACATGAATCCTAATTCTAATGCAACACTCCAAGCAAGTCACATCAATACAGTAAAACAAGAAGAAAACAGACAAACAGGGAATACAAGCCAGCAACTCCACAGCAGAGCAATCTTCTGACAGCAATCAAATCCAAAGTTTGTAACTGTTCTTCAAGTCCACATCATTTTCAAGAGAAGGAAATGGATGCTCCTTCTTCAAGCTTTACCAAGCTACTCCACAAGCAAGAGAATCAACAAGATGATTATTTGATGATGGGAAGCATGATGGAAACCAAAGGAATCCATCATGACACTCAACCATGCATACACGAAAGGCATCCTCAAAAGTTCTACATGACATGCCATCCCTACAAAGGATAGATGGGACTTTCATATGAGGACTTTGAATCATAGGATGGGATGGGAAGAAAACAAAGCTAACCATGTTTATTTGAAGAAATAAAGAAGACTAAGGCTCTTCCTAAACCCTAATAGAATAAGCTACAAGAAAGCTACTCAAAAGGAGGTCTAAACTCAAAATCAAGCATCACCACCAAGCTAACAGAAGATATACCAAGTCTAAATCATCATCCAAGAGGAATGGGGAAGTTATCTTAAGCTATGGTCCATTAATGAAGTCAATCTAAGGGAAATACTATGCTATGAACATGTTAAGACTAGTCTAAGTGTTAATTCAATCTAAAATACTAAACTTATTTCTAAAATCCTAAGATTTTTTCTAAGGGAACCTACATGTGTTAGGTATTTATAGTAGAAATATCAGGGTCTAAATCTAATGGGAAGGTCCCTAAACAATTCCTACATCACAAGGTGTCACAAAAGAGACCCAAAATGGGAGGTCTAATGATTTAATTCTAAAACAGAACCAAAAGCCATCACTAAATTACCACAAAAATCATGGAAGCACCTTAATATGTACATAATCAACAGCCAAAAGGATGGGGGTAAAATCCAAATAGAAAGGGTTCAAACAGCAAGAACAATGTAAGGTATGCAACTGAATCAACAAGTGTGGAGGGTCACAAAGCTTTAATTCAAATATACATTTAAATGTTCTAGAAAAATCTGAGAAAAATTACACCAATCCAACAATGAGTCTACAGCCAGCATACAAAAAATTAGAATTAAATTCTAAAATATGAGCCCATAAAAAAATCTGTAAGTCGTTCATATCCATTTCCAACCATTAAAAACATATGAAAAGAGAAAATACAGAATTAATTGAAAAAGAAATGGAAAAACAAAATAAAAAATATGATAAAATTCTGAACACCTCAAGCTAGCTAGAAAGTATTTTTTCATAATTTTATGAAACTATTTACTATTTTTAGTGAATTAATAACAAACAACATGCAAACAGAAAAATAAAAGAAAAGAGAGTTAAGTGCAATTGGAAGGGGTGGTGCAATCAGTAAACAGTCCAAGGCAAACAGGATTGGGCTGAGTGAGGCAGGGTGCGAGTAGCAATGTGTGAGAAGCCTGGTCAGCATTCACTTAAATGACGTGGCGCCGTTTTGGAAGCTGGCCACGTGGAGCTCAAGCGGCTGTTTGATCGGAAGACTTGGTCTTCTTTTTCATTCGATCGGACGGTAGCTGTGTTTCTTCTCCAAATTGAACTTTTACGTGTGGAAAACGCAGCAGCATGTGTTTCTTCTCCAACTCTCTCAATTCTCAACAGAACGCAACGATTCTTGAACCAAAATTGAAGGATTTTTCGCAAGGATTCCAAATATCCTACTTATTCATGCTAAAACTCCACGAACAGAGAGATTCATCACCAACAAGAAAACGTGTTCCACCTTAATTTGTCTCTAATCTCCAATTTTTTTATTCTAAATCCATTTATGGTTCATGTACTACCTAACCACATGCAAGTTCTATCATAATTCATCAAGAACAAAGCATAATTTCGAAATGTAAAAACCTGAGTTGGAGCTTCGAAATGGAGCAGCTATGGCGCGAATCTTGGTCCAATCTTCTGCAGATTTACTTCTTGATGATGGTAGAAGCTTCTTCAATGCTTACTTGCTCCAAAAATGGCCTCAAAGTTGAAATTCAATTTTTACTTGTAACTAACTTTTTCAATGTGCTTCTTACCTTTCCAAGCTCATTCCATCACCAACCTTCATCTAGAATCACTCATGGCAATATATAGAAATGATTTGTGGGCTTTAGAGGTCCATGGGAGGCCCAAATTAAAATATTCAATTTTCAAGTTTCTTTCAAAATTCCAACAATGGCAAAAATGGATTGGTCTTGCTTCCACCTTCTAGAAGCTTCACTTAGCTTGCATATGGTCTTGTGAAGGAATTTAGATCAAAAGGAAACCTTGCTTGTGCCTTGTGAATGATTTTTGATATGTAGCTTTTTCATGAAGTTACAAACTAAAGAACCATGAAATAGACCTCAAATGAAAATTCTGGTATTTTCATTGTGTTTAGAATGATTTTTCCACTCAAAATATGTCCTAACTTGGTCTTGTTTGAGCACATGAAATTTATTTTGAAATTTTCAAGTTTAGTGCCTTTTAATTCCTCTTTTCAAAGCCTCCATGAACCAAGTCTTGTTCTAGGCCAAATCAAAGTCTCATGAACCCTTAGTTGACCTAAAAACCACATTCTAAGAAACTTTCATGTTGAACAAAATCCCATTTGGAGAGCGCAAGATGGAGTTTTGGACCTATAATTCAAAATGACCTATAATCATAACTTCCCAAAATGTCCCTGGCTTGCAAAGCTCATAACTTGAGTTCTACAAATCATATTGAGGAATTCCACAACTTTTTGGAAAGCTAAGATCATAAGGAACAACTCTTATGTTTACCCAAAGGTCATGTGAAACTTCCTTCTAGGTCAAAATTAGCTTGGAAATTAATGAACTTTCACAGACAAATTTCAGATGCCTCTGAGGACCTATAACTTGTCTGGAACATAACTTGAGTTATAAAAATCATATGGATGACTTATAGTACTAAAATTAAAGGTATAAACCTCCTCTAAAAGTCTCATGCTTGACCCAAAGTCATATGAGGCTTGTCTCTTGACTTACATGGCTTTGAAGTTAGGCACTAAGCAGGGGATTTTACCCTAGGAACCCTAACTTAGCAACTTCAACCATTCTTGATCCTTCTTGATTTGTTCTTGAAACAACATCTCACATGCTTAAACAAATCATTTCATGAACTCCGTGACCTAGAAGTAGGCTTTGATCTTCTTCAACTGCTCATTTTGACCCAGGGTTGACCAGATGAAACCCTAGTGACACCAACTTCAACTGTGGTTCTTCCACTTGACACAAACCCTTGACTAAGCTCCATTATGACCCTCTAGGAACTCCATGAGCTTTATCCACATATAATATCCATGACCAAGGCTTCACAATCCTCTGATGGTCTTCAATTGCTCCTTTAGTTAGGAGATGAACCCCATACATGCACCTGAACTTCTCAAGAACTCAACCCTTAATCAGATGACCTTGGTGACTTCTCAAGCTTTCATAAGACCTCTGGCTAGGCTTCTTTTGATATAGACCACACTTGATTTCCTGCATAAATGCTAATGCAAGGCTATGCTAATTCTAGAACAATGATATGCTTAATGCAATGAAACATAAACCAAGTGATAAAAAGGTTGAGCAAATTTTAGGGTGCAACAACTGCCCCTATTCAAGAGGCTTGGACCCGAATGGATGAAAAGCGAACGAATTTCAGACAATCGAGGTAGAAGACGGTTGAATACCAAAGAACCCTGAAATTTGCCAACCGCAGAAATAAACTGCCAAACTGCTTGGGGAAGCGATATCCAGAAAACTGAGTCTGATTGTCACAACAATAACTGATCAATTATCTGATAAAGCACATCTGATTTCAATATCAACTACCTGCGTGACGCCACAGGCATTGACTCAACAAACTGGATAGACAAATTCAATCCTCAACACATGTCACAATAAGCGCGAACTTTCGAACCATCACGTCGACACCTCGGCAAAGTACGGGTTGTCGAACCATCACGTCGACCTTCCATTTCCGAAGAAGCGGGAAAAAACAATACATCAAAGCGCGAACTGTCGAACCATCATGTCGACCTTCCGGGCAAAGTCGAACCATCATGTCAACTTTCCCTTTCCAAAGAAACGGGTAAACTGTGTCTCAAAGCACGAACCGCTGAACCATCACGTCAACAAAACACGAATGGCTGAACCATCACGTCAACACTGTTGAACCATCAAATCAACAAAAACACAAACCGTCGAACCATCACATCGACACTGTTGAACCATCACATCAACAAAAACACGAACTGTCGAACCATCACGTCGACACTGTTGAACCATCACATCAACAAAAATACGAGCTGTCGAACCATCACGTCGACACTGTTGAACCATCACGTCAACAAAAACACGAGCTGTCGAACCATCACGTCGACACTATTGAACCATCACGTCAACAAAAACACGAATTGTCGAACCATCACGTCGACACTGTTGAACCATCACGTCAACAAAAACACGAGTTGTCGAACCATCACGTCGACACTGTTGAACCATCACGTCAATAAAAATGCGAGCTGTCGAACCATCACGTCGACACTGTTGAACCATCACGTCAACCTTCCATTCCGAAAGAAGCGGGAAAAGTCGAACCATCACGACAACCTTCCCTTTCCGAAGAAATGGGTAAACTATGCCTCAAAGCACGAACTGTTGAACCATCACGTCAACACTCCGTCTCCAAAGAAAAAGGCAAAGTCTAACCATCACGTCAACCTTCCCTTCCCAAAGAAGTGGGAAAACTGTCGAACCATCACGTCGACACTGTTGAACCATCACGTCAACCTTCCATTCCCAAAGAAGCAGGCAAAGTCGACCCATCATGTCAACCTTCCCTTTCCGAAGAAATGGGTAAACTATGCCTCAAAGCACGAACTGTTGAACCATCACGTCAACACTCCGTCTCCAAAGAAAAAGGCAAAGTCGAACCATCACGTCAACCTTCCATCTTCAAAGAAGTGGGCAAAGCACTAAATAAAAGCGTGAATCTGCAGACTTAAACAAACAACGCTGTAGGGATATTATGACGACGACCTCCAAACACCTATTTCGACAACAGGTAACAACTTCAAGATTTTCAATATTGGCGTTACATCAATCTGAAGAAAACTCCGTTGGGGAATAAGAGAAACTTAACCAAGCAACTCTGATAGAAAAACTCTGCTGGAGAAATCAGATTCAATAACTCTGAAACCTCTTAATGTCGGTACGACAGTGTTGCACCCCAAAATTTTCCCTCACAATGCAAGACTTTGTGTTCTAAGAAGGTTCACAAGGTTCACAAGTTCTCCAACAACTTGCATAACCTTTCATGAAGTTCATAAAGTCCACAAGCTACTTTATGAAGGTTCACAAGGTTCACAAGTCCCACAGTGCTTTCAATACCTTTCATGAGGTTCATGAAGTCCATAGGTTGCTTCTTGAAGGTTCACAAGCTTCACAACACCTCCCATGAGTATCACAAGATATCTTATGAAGATTCACAAGGCTCACAAAGTTCACAATTGGTCAGAAGAGTTGACAATTCCCTCAGACAATGCACCTCCTAAGCAGTGCATCCAAAACTAGGGTTTTGACTTTAATCAGGCTAAATGGACTTCCAAGACTTCAAGTGAGCTTCATAACATCTTATATGTGTATAAGAACCCCCATGTCAAGTTTCAAGACTTTTCTCAAAAGTTTGCTCAGTCAGATGATCAGATAAGTCAAAAGCAGTCAATGCAGTTAAAAAGTCAAACTGAGGTCAACTGTGGTCAAACCAAAGTCAAACTTCATGATTTTTTTTGCCAACATCAAAGAGAGATTTGGTCCCAGGGGTATTTTGGTTATTTTACACAAATTCTACCAATTCCTTGAAGCCGGGCTGTTATTAAAATTCTGAGGCATTTGATGCGTTATGGTTTTGAGGCATTTATCAATCACCAGTTCTGATCATATTGAGATTTGGCATTTGGTCAGTGGAGTTTAATTATGATTAGTTTTGCTGTTGATGCTGAAAATGTTGTGACCATGGCGCACATCCGTGTTTGGTTATGAAATTGCTGGCTAGAATTTAAGTTGGAATGCAAGTGAATTTAATCAGTGGATGAGATTAGGATTACGGGCGAGACAAGTACACAGACAAGAATATCATTCGTGAATATTTATGGTTTATGACTAAGTTAATGATTTTAAATATTTGTGGATTTATTCGCAAACGTTTATAATTTATAACTAAGAAATAAATATAAATTCAAAGCTGAACAGTCATGGATATATAAATGAAGTTCTGACATTTTCATTTCATAAAAGATATCATGATACAAAAAGGAATAAATTGTTTCACATTCTGAATTGCTGTAAAATTTCAACTACAGATGTTACTTCTATCCTAAAAAGCCCTAAGTCCTAAAGAATTCTAAGTCTTCATGATGTCCCTCGATCTTCACCGCAAATCTCTGATTAACCTGCACAAAGAGAAACATAACAAAACAGAAGCAGAGAAGGGTTAGAAGTTTGTTTTCGACACTCTCAGAACAGCGTCATCATCGAGTGCCGGGAGTGGCACAACCGAAGCTGCGTCCTACACCCGTTACCGATCCACACCATTGGCGTCAGATCAAGTGGCTACTGTTTCTTATCAATGCGGGACAACCGAGAAAGATGAAGAGGTAAAAGAAGTTCGGGCCGATAAATGATTAACTGAAAAGGGTCTCTATCTCAAAGCCAAAACAAAATGCCATTCATCAAGTAAATATGGTACCATCATCAAGTAAATCCCAATTGGTTTCCAAACTGATACAAGGGTAAAACAGCACAGCCAATTCGGACTCAGACCCGGATGCCGGCGGGTCTGAATCGCTTTGCTTTCGAAGTTTTCCAACACCTAAAATTTCCAAGAACAGATACATCAGAAAAAAAACCAAGTTGTTGTCCAAAAGCATGATCTGTTACTAATTCGCATCAGGAAAAAAAACAGGTTAAGTTATCCAAAACAAACTGGACCAAACTGCATCAGACAACTAGTATCAGTACAGAAACAACACAAATTATGTTGAAGAATGGTTTCGTAATAAATCCGAGCAAACACAAGAAACATCAGGCATCGATCACGGCAACCTGTTTCGCATATCAAGTTCAGGGATCATGGAAGCCAAAGCCACAAGATGGACCATAAGGGCTCAGTTCAGAATATCACAGCCCGGTACCAAGGATACTGAACGATATCCAATTCAGTTCCGCATCAGAAATTGGAAGAATCAAGAAATAGAGTTCAAACTTCACAGTTGGATACAAGCAGCGAACCTGACATTAAAATGGATGATCAAACCTCAGTTGGATCTATATCAGAAAAAGCAAATATCAGTTCGAAAAAGGAGCTGAAACTATCAGTTAATGAACCAGTTATCCACATCCAATCCAGTTTCAGAAACAAGCCCAGAAATCATGTTCTGAACCAAATTCAAACAGTCGTGAATGAACAAGCAAAGAACACAGCAGAGACTATCAAAAGCAACCGTAGAAATATAGTTAAAGATAACCGCGGCATCATCGATTCCCTCATCATGTTCAGACTCATAGGTCATCATCACCGCGTCGGACCTCTCTCGGCGGCATTAATCTGGCAATATCTGAACTTCAAGGCCTTTCTGAAAGAAGAAGAAAAAAAGTTAATTTGGTTCAAAACAGAGGTCTAAATCCGGAAATCAAAACAATATCCGAGTGAAATCCAATCAAAGTGAATCCAAATGGGGAAAGTTTTCAAACGAAACATAAATCATATCAGAATCTCAATCAGATCAAAGTAGCATCGGTTCACCAAAGTTCCATAAAATCAAATCAAATCGTTTCAGTAAAAATAACGTGTATCCAAAAAGCATCAAGGCCCAAAAGAGAAATCGAAAAAGATATATAAAGGGAACAAGATCACCTGATGAGGAGGCGGAAAAAAGATCACTGCGTAGAAACCCTAAGGACGAACGCGAACGAGAGAGAGTGCGAAAAGCGGCCGCGAAAGAGAGAGAAGAGGGGTTTCGTCAAAACTAGTCATCAGAACGCAAGCCAAGAGATTGAGGAAGGTCCACCGACGCCGCCTCCATCCACGACGAGCAAACCTTCCCTTGAAGCTCAGCTTAACATCATCGCCTCTCCATCCGACACCGTTGATAAACGTAAGCATTGGTACATACATCGATTTCGCATTTGACATTTTGCATGTGTTTTCAGGATTTCAAATGTGATGGGAAGAGGAAGTCAGCGAAGAACGATGAGACGAAGAAGAAAGCGAAAGGCGCCGATTGTTAGATTAGGGTTCTCCGAAACAATAATTTGATTTGTGCCTCCTTAATTTCGCTGGGTTGGGTCCGGGGTGATGACCGGCCCAATTTCCTTTTATCTTTTATTTTTATTTGTTATATTTTAATTTTAAATCTTATTAAGGTTTTTAAAAAATAAAATAAAACTTTTTTTAATTAAATTAAACTTTTTTTGATAATTAAGTAAAACTGTTTTTTCATTAAATAAATTAAAACCATTATTCCTGTTGCAAATTTAACTTAGTTTTTTTCTATTAAGAGCTTGTATATAAATATCACAAATAAACAATAAAAGTCCCAAAAAAGTCTCACAACTTCTCTGACTGCTGTCTTGTTTCGGCTTACTAACCACGTCATTTGTTTTGCAGCTTAGTCATGTTACCGTCGATTTATTTTTCGTGTGTTTTATTCAAATTTTCATTATAACTGCTTCTCATCTGTAACCTCGCGAATCCTAACAATCGCGCTTTAAGTTCTGTCTTTAAATTTCTGCTTGCATGGTTTAAATTATGACATTATCTCTCTGTTTGCATGATTTAAATTCCTCACACTTTCATCACTATTATTTCTGTCACATTGCACACATCTGAAGGTTAGGTCTAACTGTTTGGCCGCCGCGCCAATAGTCCGTAAAACTTCACACATTCAATTTCAAACCCTCAAAACTACAAACTACAAACCCTAATTTTCACAAATGTCTCGCCGCAGGCAAAATTACAACTTTTACCCCTAGCATTAGGTCAAAGAGCCGCCGCGCTCATTTTAGGGTTTCCCGCCGCGGAATCCCTAACCTAACCCTAATTACAACTTAACATTTCAACGTAGAGATTTGGAGTTCCTACACTCCACGTAAGCGTGTCCTTAAGATGCGTTTATTCCCCGTGAGACCTTGACCACAGTCAAGAAGTCTCTAACCTCCCTTTTGAGGGGAACTACGATTACTCTGATTCCACTCCCGTAAGGATACGTAGGCACAAGATGCGATGTCTTGCCGAGTAAACTTAGAATTAACCCCCTTTATTATTTATTATTGCTTATTTATATTTTATTTATCTTTGCTATTTAATTATTTTGCTTATTATTTTGTAATTGTTTCTTGGATGTAAAGTTGTTTAATTATTTAATTATTATTATGGTTAGTAATTAGAGAGTGTAACAACATGTATGTAATATTAAAATAAATTTAGATCACTTTTAAATAAAGATAATTAAAATAAACACGTCACACACGTAAGTCGATTTTAATCGCCGTCTCACTTCCTAAGGATATCCCTCAAGTTGCCTACGAATAATGGTTAAGTGGGGTGTATAAAGCAAGTCCCTCAAATAAAAAAATCATCAAAGTCCCTTATGGTTGCCTTTACGAATCAAGTCCCTTTCGAAAAATGATGATGGTCCCTTATATGTGCTTATTACATCCCACAATGGCCTTCAAAGTCAAATTGTCCCTCACATACCCCTTAACATCCAAAGTAAGGACTACCTACTCCATTATAGTAGGGATAGTCTTACTAAAGGAAAGAATAAAGAATAAGAAAGACCTTTAAACATTAGGGTAGGTTACTCCTAGGTGCTTGCTCACTTCAAAACTGTTTCACACTTAAACAAATTTTCAACAAGTTTTCAAACAAGTTCTTAACACATCCTTACATGGATTATTTATTAACTATTCTGAAAATTTTCTATTCACACACTACACTTTCAAAACAATTCAAAAGTGAGCTTAAGTACCTAAGAGCCCATGGATAACCATGGATGAAAAGGGTGCTAACACCTTCCCTTTTCATAACCTACCCCCCGGACCCAAAATAATCTCTAAGGTCTTTCCTGTTCTTTTATAACCTTTCCTTATGGATAAAATAAAAGTCGGTGGCGACTCTTTCTATCCGCAACATTGTTTAAAGTCAGTTCACCGGGTTACAGACAGCAACCTGAGGAGAACCCAGCTGGGGGAGAAGAGAAACTTAACCAAGTAACCCTGATGGGGAGAATATGACGGGACGAACGTCATCATTTCGTATCTCGCGTCACAAATTTTAATATCTGAACACCTTCCTGAACACGAATTTTGTTACCTGCAGGGAAAAACACCTGAAAACAAAGAGGTAAACAACCTGGCTTATGTTTAAGAATGCATATGTTTGAAAATGGTGTAATGCTCCATACGGCATGGAAATGCTACGCGTTTGAGTAGATGCAAATATGATGATATATGCAAATGCAAGGGAGTGCTCCAGCAAAATAAATGCTGAAGACAAGGCCGAATCCGCTGGGGATAAATGGTATCACAGAAATAGTCCAACAACATCACTGTTGGAAAGGTGAAACTAACTCTCCAAGGGATAACCATCCTGCTGGGGAATAGCTCACAACATCGGAGTGACGAACTCCATAGATGATCATCCTGATGGAGGAAAAACAACCTGCTGGAGAACAGAAAGGGCAGTCCTGCGCGGGGACGAGCCTTTCAAACCACTGACAACCTGATTGCACTCTGGGGGACTAAACTGGGGACTGAACATGCACATAACCAACTATTGGGAAGCCCACAACTGCCTGACCGCTTGCTAGCGTGCATACAACTCTTCTGGGGAGTAAACATAATCAACGCCATCGAGGATCAAATCAAACCTGCTGACGAAAACGCCCCGGGCGGCCTGCCAGAATATGACTCTTCTGGGAATAAAAGCTTCTGCTAGAGGAAACATATTCACTCCACTGGGAATGCACACTCTGCCGAGGAAAACAGCCCTGAACTTACTGGGGATGACTTTATCCTACCGAATAAGCCAATCTCGAATTGCTGAGGATAATCTGATCCTGCTCTGATGCCATCCCAATTCTTCTAAGGAGAAAAACTCTGACTTCCGTCTGCCAAGAAGGAAAAGCAAATTCCACCTGCTGGGGGGAAATAAGTTTCACACAGAGCCTGCTCTGGCCGGGGAACACGATCCCTCGGATACTTGCTGCAAAAGTGACGACCCTGCAAAACACAAACGAACACAAGACATCCTACACAAAAGGAACTATCTAGGTTAGTATCCGTGACAATTATTCAGTTAATTCAAAGTTTTAACAATCATTGGTCGAGGCCTGCACGTTTATGCACATGTCAGTTTATCAAAAACATTGGCGTTTTCCACAAACAAAACAGTAAAAGTTAAAACAAGAATTAAGCATCAAGTACTAAATAGTATGCTTCATTGATAACGGGCCTGTAAATAGGCAAAGTTTGTACACTAGATGCAACTCCTAAAAAGAGGAAGTTACGCAAAATCCTATACAAGTATGTACAAAGATACAAAAAGAATTTGTATACATGTCGGCAACATGGCACAGACAAACACTATGAGCTGATCCTCCTATGATTCGCCTGACTCCGACGCTTTCCCGACGCTCCGTCTTCGGAAGAGATTGTTTCGGATAATCGACCCTCAGGTACTCCCAACCCACTAAGCAATGCAGTATCGAACTCAGACCACAGTCATTTGCTTTTCAATCCCTAACTTTTGCCTGAATCGCCCTTTGCGGGTTTTCAATTCACCAGGATACCCTTTTTTGCCGAAGTCGCCCTTCTCAGGTTTTTGACTTCGCGGGTGTACATCTTTTCAATTTTATCCCTAACTTTTGCCCGAACCTTTTTCCATTTTCTTGGTTCGCCGGGATGCCCTATTTTTTCCTGGACTCTCTTTTTCCTGTCCAGCGGGTCTCTTTAAGCAAAGTATTTTTTAACTGCGTCTGAGTTCACAGAGGATGTAAAATCTTCGCCATCCATGGTGGACAACAATAAGGCTCCTCCGGGGAAGACCTTTTGAACGACATATGGACCTTCGTAATTGGGAGTCCATTTGCCCCTGTGATCTGATTGTGGTGGGAGAATCTTTTTCAACACAAGATCGCCCGTCTGAAAGCTTCGAGGTCGTATCTACTTGTCGTAAGCTTTCTTCATCCGACTCTGATACAGCCGACCATATGCAATTGATGCCAGTCTCTTCTCGTCCATCAAGCTGAGCTTATTCAATCTATTTCTTACCCATTCTGCCTCATCAAGTTTGACATCGAGCAAAACTCTCAAGGAAGGAATCTCAACCTTCAATGGTAGGACAACCTCCATACCATACACCAATGAGAAAGGTGTTGCCCCGGTTGATGTGCGTACCGTCGTACGATAACCGTGCAAGGCGAAAGGCAACATCTCATGCCAGTCTTTGTATGTCACAACCATCTTCTGAATAATCTTCTTAACGTTCTTATTGGCCGCTTCAACAGCGCCATTCATCTTTGGCCGGTAAGGAGATGCATTGTGATGCTCAATTTTGAAACTCTGGCACAGTTCCTTCATCATCTTATTATTCAGGTTCGAACCATTGTTAGTAATGATTCGTTCGGGGATTCCATATATGCATATGATGTCTCTCTTGATGAAGCGGGCGACCACCTGCTTGGTAACATTAGCATATGACGTTGCTTCGGCCCACTTGGTGAAGTAAGCAATAGCTACCAAGATGAAACGGTGTCCGTTAGACGCAATAGGCTCGATCTTGCCAATCATGTCAATGCCCAACATGGAGAAAGGCCATGGGGATGCCATAACATTCAAAGGGCTCGGCGGAACCTGAATCTTGTCCGCATAAATATGGCATTTATGGCATCGTTTTGCAAACTTGAAACAATTTGTTTCCATTGTCAGTCAATAGTATCCTTCCCGTAATAACTTCCGAGTCATAGCATGTCCTCCGGTATGCGTGCCAAAGGTGCCTTCATGAACCTCTTCCATGAGCAAGTTAGCTTCTTTCTCGTCTACGCACCGCAATAGCACCAAGTCATGGTTTCTTCTGTACAAGACACCATCTGGGTTCAAGTAGAAATTGCCATCCAATCTCCTAAGAGTCTTCTGATCGCGACTGGATGCCCCAGCCGGATACTCCTTGTTCTTTAGGAAATTCTAGATATCAAAATACCATGGTTTGCCATCGGAAGCTTCCTCAATGGCGAATACGAAAGTCGGCCTATCAAGGCGAGATATAACAATTCTGGGAGCCTCATTTCAGAAGTTAACTTTGTACATCGAAGATAAAGTCGCAAGAGCGTCTGCCATCTGACTTTCTGCTCGCGGCACATGGTGAAACTCTATCTTGTCGAAGAAAGGTAGTAACCTCCTTGCATAGTTCATGTAAGGAACAAGATTAGGTTTACGAGTCTCCTATTCTCCTTTGATTTGATTCACGACCAGCACGGAATCTCCGTACACATCAAGATTTTTTATTCTCAAATCAATAGCCTCCTTAAGACCCATGATGCACGCTTCATATTCGACTTCGTTATTGGTAACTAGAAATGTCAATCTGGCAGTGAATGGGATATGCGACCCATGAGGAGTAGTAATGATTGCCCCTATTCCACTTCCATATGAATTAACAGCATCGTCGAATATCAATTGCCATCGGGAACCCAACTCAGGACCTTCATCATGCAATGGCTCTTCACAGTCTTTCATCTTTAGGTACATGATATCCTCGTCAGGAAAATCAAACCTCATCGGCTGGTAATCATCAATCGACTACTCGGCAAGGTACTCTGACAGAACGCTACCTTTGATACCCTTTTGAGAAACATATTGTATATCGTACTCTGTCAGTACCATCTGCCATCGGGCAATCCTTCCAGAAAGTGCCTGCTTTTTGAAGACGTACTTGATCGGATCCATCTTCGAAATCAACATAGTTGTATGATTCAGTATGTATTGCCTCAGACGTTTGGCAGCCCAGGCTAGTGCACAACACGTCTTTTTGAGCATAAAGTATCAGGATTCACAATCGGTGAACTTTTTACTCAAATAATAAATCGCATGCTCTTTTCGTCCAGTCTCGTCATGTTGACCGAGAACATAACCCATGTTGTTCTCAAGAACCGTCAAATACATAATCAATGGTCTCCCGGCTACTTGGGGTATCAAAATCGGAGGTTCCTACAAGTATTCTTTTATTCTGTCAAACGCCTTTTGGCAATTCTCATTCCAGACCACCGCTTGATCTTTTTTCAACAATTTGAATAATGGTTCACACATGGTTGTAAGGTGAGATATGAACCGAGCGATGTAGGTCAATCTCCCCAAAAAGCCACGAACCTCTTTCTCCGTTTTCGATGCTGGCATTTCTTGTATAGCTTTTATTTTAGCAGGATCAACCTCAATTCCTTTCTCACTAACAATGAACCCCAATAGCTTACCAGATCTCACCCCGAAGGTGCACTTATTAGGATTCAGCCTCAGCCTGAATTTCCTAAGCCTCTTGAACAATTTCAGAAGATTGACTATATGCTCTTCCTCCGTCTGAGATTTGGCAATCATATCGTCAACATAGACTTTGATCTCTTTATGCATCATGTCATGAAAGAGCGTCGTCATGGCACGTTGATATGTTTCCCCAGCGTTCTTTAAACCAAAGGGCATCACTTTGTAGCAGAACGTTCCCCACGGGGTAATAAACGTTGTTTTCTCCATATCCTCTGACGCCATCTTTATTTGATTATAGCCCGAAAATTCGTCCATGAAGGAAAACACAGAGAATTGAGATGTATTATCAACCAACACATCGATGTGAGGAAGCGGGAAATCATCCTTAGGACTCGCCTTGTTCAAATCTCTGTAATCAACGCACATCCGTACCTTACTGTCTTTCTTCGGTATCGGCACTATATTAGCGACCCAAGAAGGGTAAGTCGTAACAACAAGAAAACCAGCGTCCCACTGTTTCTGCACTTCCTCTTTAATTTTAACAGCCATATCTGGTCGAGTTCTTATGAGCTTCTGTTTAACTGGCGGATATTCCTCCCGCAATGGAAAACGATGGACCACCATATCAGTATCTAACCCAGGCATGTCTTCATACGACCAAGCAAAGATATCACTATACTCTCAAAGCATCTCGATAAGTCTTTGCTTGATATCGTTTTGCAGCGCAACCCCTATCCGAATATTCCTGACACATTCCTCGGACCCCAAGTTAATGACTTCAATTTCCTCCTGATGAGGCAGAATGATTCTCTCTTCTTGTTTCAACAATCGAGTCAGCTCTTCTGATAAGTCATTATCCTTAACAACCTCTTCTTCGGCTTGAAAGATCGGGTGCTCAAAGTCGAAGCGAGTCATAGGAAGTTCTTGGTCGGTGTCATCTGAAATTATGTGAGTCCTGCAAGGGAAATGGTTAAATGCTTCAAATGATACGCAAACAAAGCACATAACCACGTTTCCATTTTATTGATAAAAATAAAAACAGAAAGACAAGGATCACAATATTTGTATGAGGAAAAACGCCTTTATTCAATGATTAAACAAAGCATAGACATAAGCAAGTAGGCCCTGAAATAAAATCACTATGCCCCGGGTAGGACATAGGATTGTACAATAATTGGAAAAGAAAGCATTAATGTTTCGTCGTCACTTGGATAACGTCTTGGATATACCAGTTGCATAAGCTCTGCCCTGGTACGCTGGGTCTGATCCAATCATCCATATCACAGTCACTGTCTCCGTCTTCAGCATCAGACATATCATTGATCCTTTCATAGCTGACTCCCCTGGGAGTGAACACAACCGGCCCTTTGAATCTTGGTGCATTCTGTGGAGAAGACGACGACGATGGGCGGTACCCCAAACCAAATTTGTCCTGCTTGACAGGAATGTCCAGAACTTGGCCCTATCCTTTGGCTTCCCCGGTCTGCATTACCGCTTGGGATTCCTTATACGAAGACATGGCTACTTCTAGCCCTTTGCTGCTTGCAAGAGTTTCATCCTTAATTTGTACCCCTTCGAAGGCTTGGCACAGCGTCTCGTGAATCTCTCCATCCACCTCGACGTATTTGAAGGATGATACGTGACTGACCAGAATGTCCTCTTCACCACACACAGTAACAATATTGCCATCTACCATATACTTCAGCTTTTGGTGAAGCGTGGATGTTACAGCTCTGGCGGAATGAATCCACGGTCTACCGAGCAGGCAGCTGTATGCATGTTGAATATCCATAATGTAGAACACGGCGTCACACACTTCTGGACCCACTTGAATTGGCAACGTCACCGCCCCAAATACAGACCTCCGGGTTCCGTCAAAAGATCTTACTACCAGATCACTAGGCGTGCAGAGTATTCCTCGAGTATCCAATTTCAACAATGCCTTCTTAGGAAAAACATTCCGGGATGACCCGGTATCAACAAGAACATGGGACATGACGGTGCCCATGCACTCAATTGAAATATGAAATGCCAAATTATGGTCGCGACCCCTGGGCGTCAGGTCAAAATCAGTGAATCCTAGACCGCACCCTGCATTCACATGTGCCATTACCCCCTCAAGTTGATTAACAGAAATCTCCTGGGGTACATAGGATATCAAGTACTTTCAACAGGACGTTCCGGTGAGCCTCGGAACACAGAAATAAGGACAAAATTAGATCTTAGAGGGAGTTTGCTGCAAATGCTCAACAATCTTATAATCACTCTTTCGAATCAGCCTCATAAACTCCTCCACATCCTTGACCAATGGTTCTTTCTCCTTCTCCTGAGAAGGTCCTCCCTCATTAACCTTGCCTTTACCTTTCGTAATCCTTTCGGCTTCTACTTCAGGCGAAGCAAAGATTCTACCAATACGGGTCATACCGCCCGTTCCTACCAGATTATCCACTGATCCCACCAGCAGATCATCCATATTAATCTTTTCACCATTACAATATACTTCTTCCCCATAACTCCAAGGGACGGCCTTAGTACTCTCGTGCGGAATGGGCTTAGCTTTGGTGATCGTGATAGTCGGTCGCTTGGCAGGCGCCGATATCGTAACAGACTTAAACGGTGTTGTAACAGTAGCAATTTCACCCTGCTTTTCGACTATCGCCTCGACAGGCTTCTCTTCGGCAGCAGTGCGATCAAACTGTAGCATACCCTCATCAATCAAACTCTGAATCCCGCTTCTTAATTTATCACAACCCTCAGGCCGGGCTGAACAAACCATACAGTCCTCATTACACCCGGGGTAAACTCCCCCTTTCAACAGACAGCTCTTTACATAACTCAGAGGTGTCCTCAATTCCTCTACATTCATCACCAAATTTAACTCTACATCTGTCAAAACAGCGTTCGCTCCTGCTGCCCCATGATTTGGCATTGGTTGTTGCACAATGTTGGGTCCCTCTCGCCCAAAATTTATAGTCGTACTATCAATTAAATTCTGGACCTTGTGCTTGAAGGCCTGACAATTTTCGATATTATGACCGGGCGCCCTGGAATGAAACTCACAATGCTCATTGGCGTCATAACCATATGGAAGCGCTCCCGTTGGCGGGGCCAAAGTTCTCTTCTCAACCAATTGTAATCTTAGCAACGTCTGAAGAAGTTCAGCATATGAAATAGGAGGTGTATCATATACCCTCTTCGGCCTTTGATTCTGCACTCTTCTCTAATTAGGATTCTGCTGTCCCCGCTACTGCTGCGGTTGTTGCTGTTGTTGTTGAGGCCCAGGAATCGTCACACTTGTAACCTGTTGTTGATGATATTGGTTCCATCCTTTACCTCTTCCTCGAGAGATATATATTGAATTGGCATCTCCCTGTTTTCTACCCTCAAAAGCCTTTTTACCACCTCCAACTGAGGTCGATTCACCAGCCTGAATCTTACCGATCTTTATACCATTCTCAATACGCTCACCCATCAGAATCATGTCAGAAAAACTGCTCATCAAACAATTGAGAAGTTTGTCGTAATACAGCCCAGAAAACGTACCCACGAAGATATCGATCAATTCCCTCTCCACCATGGGCGGATGCACCCTGGCTGCGAGCTCACGCCACCTCTGGGCGTATTCTTTAAAACTTTCACCGGTCTTTTGAGAGAGATTCTGCAATTGAACCCTATTCCGAGCAAGATCAATGTTATACTGGTAATGTCGCACGAAAGCTTCTGTCATCTCTTTTCAACTGCCGACTTGAGCAGGCTCTAACCCATGTACCATTCCAATGATGGCCCCGACAAGCTATCTTGGAAGAAGTGCATTAACATTTTCTCGTCGGTGGAATAAGCACACATTCTCCTGTAATAAGATCGCACATGCACTCTTGGACATGTATCTCCCTTATACTTATTAAAAGCAGGAGCCTTAAATTTGAGTGGAACCCTCAGCCCAGGAACCAATCCCATGTTCGCCATGTCTAACCCCACAGAGTTCTGGTTAGCCAAACCTCTCACTTGTTCTTCTAACATCTTGATCCGGCGGTCATTTCCAGTAGGCATCTTGTAACCCATGCCCTGTCCCGAGAAAGCATCCTCTTGACGGTCTTCACCCCAATAAGGACCTTCGTTGTCGTACCCAACGTATGCAGCATTGCGGCCATAACCATTCAGATTGATCTTGGGGTCATACCCCCTGTTGACGAAGCCCTGATTAGCAGCAGTTGGCCCAAAACCAGCATTGTAAGCACCCATTTTGTAACCATTGTTACCCACATCACTAAAACCTGCATTGCCAAATCCAGCATTGGCACCACCAGCATTACCAAACCCAGGTTCACACCCGCAAAGCCCGTGTTGCCATTGCCCAAGTTCACACCGATATTCCCAGCATCAGCATTGAAACCAGCATTTCTGTTGGCACCACCAACGTTCCCATTAGCTCCACCAATGTTCCCATTAGTTTCAACATTATCGTTCACATTACCAGCATTCTCGTTACCTGCCACGGGACCATTCTCACCAGCGTTAAGACCGACCACTGGTATAGAATCACCAGCCTGAGAGTTTTCCCCATGAGGACGATTAGCAGAAGCACCCCCATGTAGCACACCGTTGCCATCAACCCGTGCAATCAGAGGCTGCACGAGCGTCTAGAGTTGTTCCTGGCCCTTGGCCACAGTTTCCATCGCCTGCATGACCTGTATCATTTTGTCGCGCATCTCCTGCATTTCAGCTTGCATCTGGTCCATGACTTTCTTGCAGTTACTTCTGGTTGAATAACGGTGAATTTGTTGTTTGGCAATCCTGAAACAACCTGAACAGAGATGCAGGAGATAAGATAAGAAGCTCAAAGATACCTGTAATGCAAAATGATTATGCAAATGCAAACATATAAATGTGCAATAGGTTAATTTTCCCCTCGATTCTAGTTCTAGGGAAGAAGCCATAACGACAATGGAGCCCATATAAACAAGCAGTAGAATCAGAAATCCTCGTATATAATCAATGAGCCAACAGGCAGTGTACAAAATACAACTGAATACAAACTGGGAAGACCTCGGCCAACAAGCCTAGCGATGGTCAAATACAAGCAATATAACAAAATACAAAAGGAAATATCACTATGCCAAAAAAGGCCTTTAGCAACGCTTTTTTTGGCCTTTAGCAGCGCTTTAAAGCGCTGCCTAAAGTGGCGCTGCTAAAGGTAAAGGCAGCGCTTTTTCCACAAAAAAAGCGCTGCTAAAGGCATCACTTTTAGCAGCGCTTTTTCACCCCTTTAGCAGCGCTTCATAAAGCGCTGCCTATTCTCCCTCCCCCTCCCCCCCTTTAGCAGCGCTTTATAAAAGCGCTGTCTTATACCCCCCTTTAGCAGCGCTTTTTTAAAGCGCTTTCTTAGACCCCTCCTTTCCCAACCTATAGCAGCGCTTTTTTATGCCTATTTTTCCCCTTTAGCAGCGCTTTCTTGTAAAAGCGCTGTCTATACTTCACGTTTTTGAAATTTTTTTAAAAAAAAAATCACATTTTTTATATATTTTTCAACAAACCTGCTTATAACAATTAAATTCCCTGCTTATAATTCAGGCCTTAAATATAACTTTGTAATTCAACACTTGGCCTTAAATTGTATTTCAACACTTGGCCTTGAATATAAGAATTACTAAACATTGTAATTCAACACTTGGCCTTTAATTCAACACAATAACTACAAATCTGATACAATATACAATATACAATTTACACATAATTACAAATCCGGTAACTTTACAAATAGATACATTAAATAGATACAAATAGATACATCAAATAATTCTTAACTCAAGCACAAATTGACACCATTCCTCCTTAATTTCTTCCAATCTTGCTCTCGAGTAAGTAGCGCATTTGAATTCATCAAAATACTACATAATATAACAGAACAAGCACGATTTAATACTAATTACTCAGATGAAATATTAGTTAATTATCAAAATGAATCATATAACTCATGAATTGATCCATACCATGATTGGAATCTCTAATTGACCAGAAAGAATGATTTCCTTCATAAAGCGCAGTACAAAATATCCGCAGTCAATTCCACCACGCTGACGAGGACACTGTATTAGGAAAAAAGCGAACGAACATTTATCAGAATATATAGTTTAAATAGTTTTATAAGTAGAACCACTATAACAGTCAAACATGGGAAAATATACCTCCACTCTGATCCAGTTGATGTTGCTAGCCCTGCTTTTTAGCACTGTTGCATCTCTCTGTGATCTGAATATTTGTATAACTCTAACATAATATAAACGATATAATTAGAATAATGTCACATAATAAATAATCATATATAATTATTCAGAACAGTATATATCATCACTTACGTATCAACCATGTTCTTCAGATTTTCATATTTGTTTGTATCGCCATCCAATGAATCTATATAATACACTATTTCTTTAATCGGATTAACTGCGACCAACAACCAGTGACCACTATAAAATAAGACAACAGTTTAGACGGAAATGTTATATAATATGGCAAAAATCGAACAATTATAATAAATGAATTTAGAATAAAAACTAACCCATGGCCAATATTATATGGCAACATAAACAACTTCTCTGTATTCGCACTCATAAATCTCTGGACTGTGTACTCTTTGACTGCTTCTGCTGTCTGGTCTATTGTCCGACAGTTGACACTGCTAGCAGATAAGAATGCGAATACTGAAGTCAAACCAGCGGGTACCAACAACTTGTCATACAAGAACCTAAAAAAAATATAATCAACATTAGATTATTCAGTTAAACGAGCAAATTTTAAAATGTTCAATTATCTAATTAAAATGGATCGGAGTACCTGACGTAGGTATGCATAACCCCGACGCACAATTCTAAATGTTTGAAAACCTGGTCGAAATCCTCCTTAGCAAGTGTTTCGTGAAATTCAAAACCGAAAATACCTTGATCCATATGTATTAGACGGATGCCGCCATCAGGCACGTCTGTTGTCCCTACATATATTTCAAGGCACATCCTAAATCGAGGAACAAATGCTCTTTTTGTCTCGACCTTTTTTTTGGGAACCTTGGAAGTTTCAGGCATGTTTCCCTTGCTGACTTGTTGCGGATGCTGATCATGAACCTAAAAGTCATATATTTATAAGTTCAGTAAATAATTTATAATAAAATAATCACTTAAACTGTAGTACTAGTACCTGTAACTTTGATGCAGCAGAATCGGTATCCCGCACAATAATTCTATCATCTTTTGTTTTGGATTTTGTGGGAGTCTAAGATCATCATGTCAATAAGAAAGTGTAAATGTCAGAATAACTTTCATGTATGGGTAATAAAACATTGGAATATTACAAGGTTCAACCTATCTCATCATCTATGAAAATGAGATTCGCCGGCCATGCTACATAAGCTCCTATCGCGTCTCCCACCATTGTTGCGTCTGATACATCGTCTGGTATAGGCAACAACGCCCCCCCCCCCCCCCTCTAATGCAATATCAACAGATACTTTCAAAAATCCAGCAGGGAGGGGTTTATGGTGAAGTAAGTCTCCCAGGTTGTTATGCACCTTTCCCTTGCCAACCATGCGATAAGTCGACGACGATAAATATAGTCGACAAGGTGAAATGCCCTAAACAAATAATGATCAGTTAATGTGTCAATTAAGAAAAATGTGATAAATTAATTTCAATGTAATATATACAATTACCTCTGGAAGCTTCTGCGGACAACCGATACTATCTTTGTCACTAGTAGCTTTACCGGCCTCTGGAGCGCGCCTTTCGGACATGTATCTCTCCTTATCCTTCTGTAATTCACGAATTTGAGCTTTCATTTCCTCCAAGGTAGCCATCACTTCTTTATTGGTTGGATTTTTTTTCCTTGGCTGCTTATACAGTTTGGATGGAGTGACACCAAATCCCTTGCCCCTCACACGCCCAGAGTACTCAGGAATATTCAACATCCGACTCAATAAACTCCTGCAATCATCGTCTTCGGCAGGAGTTATATTCTGGGATAGGGACTCCTGAAATATAGATAAAAGCATATTTAAATATTTTATACACTTTTGTTGCACCCCAAAATTTGACCAGCAACTATTTATCCATCAAGTGTTTGAAGGTTGATACTTTCATCAGAAAGTTCAGGAGATCCTCAGAGGAATTGGTTGAAACAAGGTTGTGTGCTTCATAGCTTGAGAGTTGTGGGAGCTCCTCAGATGATTCTGAGACTTTGAAGAATGAACTTGAAGCTTTGAGAAAGCCTATGAGATGTCTTAAAGGTCATCATGAAGCCTAGAGAGGTCATTATGTAAGAATTCAGAAGATTCAACCATGAGTGGTAGAGTTAGGGTTTTGACTGGGTCAACCCTAGGTCAGCTGATGTTTTGGAGAGGGTTGAGACCTAATCCAAGAGCCATGAGATCATGGAATGATGTATTGAGATGTTATAA
Organism: Lathyrus sativus; assembly: GCA_963859935.3. Taxonomy (NCBI): domain Eukaryota; kingdom Viridiplantae; phylum Streptophyta; class Magnoliopsida; order Fabales; family Fabaceae; genus Lathyrus; species Lathyrus sativus. Next base: position 536,163,281 of record OZ012741.1, read on the forward strand.
GGATGATACCTAGACCAACTCATCATGATTGAGGAGTTTGAGAAGTTTTAAGCCAGGGTTTCTAAGGATGGACAGTGTAAAAACCCTAGTTTGATCCCTATCTTCCAGGAAGTTTTATCTCAAGATGTGATTGTTATCTCATCTTCCCCACAACATGAATGTTGTAGAGCTTGTTCTTAGCTTTAATTTGAGTGGTAGAAGTCCTTGATAGGATTTGCAGAGCTCAAGTTATGGTTTTGACAAATTACAGGTCATCTGAGGTATGTGAATCTGGGTCCTTGAAAGTCACCCAACTTGCAGACACCTTTTGCCCTAGTAGGATGATTCCTATGATCTCTTGGTAAACATGAATGTTGAAGAGAATCTTCTTAGATTTCTAGAGAGTACTAGAAGTCCTTGATAGGATTTTTAGAACTCAACTTATGGTTTGTACAAGACAAGGGTATTTTGGTCATTTGGTGATTATAGGTCATTTTAAGCAAAGGCCATATCTCCTACTTCCAAGCCTCAAATGAAAAAACTCAAAACATAAAAGTTGTTCAAAATGGCATTTTAAGCCTAGAAAAGTGGTAATGAGTTATTGGAAAAGCTTGTAGCAAGAATTGACAAGAATGGGTGAAAATGACCTGAAAATGAGACATAACTTAAATACGTTCAAGTTGGAAAACGGTTTGAGAGATCTACAAATCCAAAATAGGTCATGTAATATGTCATTTTGAATCTAAACAACATTTTGGAAACAATGGTTTAAACACATTTTTGATTTGAGGCCTAGAGATTGGACATGCTTTGTAATCATGTTACTTGCATATTAAGGCAACTATGAGAAACTTCACCAAAGGCAAGGAATCAGCTAATTTTTCACACATACACTCCCAATATCTCATGTGAGGAGATTTTAAAGCAAAAATAAAAGGCTTAATGCATGAGATATGAGATATCCAACATGTCATCAAAAGAGAATTTCCACAACTTTCTAGCACTTTCTAGATGAATCTAGGATCTTCCATTGATTGTTATATATTGAGGGGATCAAGATGAGATTGTAGGTTGGTGAATTCATTGGTGAAGAGTGAGGGAGAGAGTGTAATTCAAAGCTTCCTTCAAGATCAAGCAAGAATCGTGTGGATCTCTACAAGCCTTCTCCTTCAAAGCCATTGCAAACAGAAACCTCTACACCATTAGAGGAGTGTTTGGAAGCAGAATCAAGCCCTGAATCAAGCCCTACATACCTTTACCATTGATACTTGACAAGTTTGGATTCTTCTCCATACCTCTTTATTTATGCACATTCCATTAGAGTTCTAGGGTTAAACTTATTAAGATAAGATAGATGATTGTTTTCTGATAATTAGAGAAAGTTTCATGAGGTTTCATAACAGACCCTAGTTTCTTTCAGTTTCAAGCATGAGTCGTGTGTTGAGTATTAATTGATATGTTATGGTTTAGATTGGTGAGGGTAACATACAGAACAATATTACACCATTAGAATTAAGTTTCATCAAGAGTGATATCAGTGTAACATGTTGGAACCATGACCTTCATGCGTTCTGTTTGCGAAATCTATGAGGTTTTAGGTGAAACCAATGGTATGGTTGCAATCTTGGAAGAAAATGGAGCAACTTTGGTCTTTAAAGTTTTTGTTTTCATGGAGAGAAGAGGGAGAACAGAGGGAGGGAAGATCATGGCACGAATCCTGGTTTTCATGTAAACCCTAGGTCTGAGGTAGACGATGACCCCATAGCCGTTAGATGGTACGAAGACTTTTGACTTGAAGAGTGCATCCAACGGGCCAGATTCAAACGAGAAATGAGAGGGAGTCTGATGCATATGAAACGCATCGTTTCATTAAAGCTGGTTTCCTGGGCCTAGTAAGACCTTGCTATTGACACCCCACCCAGACGGCCCATTCAAAATTTGAACTGAAACCTCTTGCTATCCGCACCGAGTCTTTAACATTTTTCTTTTAATTTTTCAGTTGATTTTTCTGATTCATATGGGCTTAGCAAGATTGCTATCTGCACCACCATCTCCTGGCCCATCCAGAAAATGAACTGGGCGCGTTCATTTTCACACCCCCTCCCCCATTTAATTCAATTCTTTTATTTTTGTTCCTTTTATATTTTCTTGCTTATTAAATAAATCATAGAAAATTGAAAAATCATTGTTTTTTAATTCTTGTTTTTTCTATAGACTCATAATTTTGTGTAGAAAATGATAAAAATAAAAATGGGATTTTATTTTTAGTTAGATATTTTTTAGCATTTTTTCATTTAAATAGCTTTTTAATGAGATTTAGGTGTGTACTTCATTTTGTAGAATTTATTTTAGGACCTTCCCTTAATCTTTTTGATTCATTCTTTTTAGTATAATTAGATATTGAGCCTTAGTTCCCTCTGGATTTATTTCATGATTTTTAGATTAAAATCTGATTAGTTTAATTAGGCTAGCATTAGGGTACCAAATTAGGGTTTAGGTTTAACATAGGTGAAGTAAAGCATTTCTGTTAGGAGTTTTTGACTTGATTTTTGGGTATGGGACTATAGGGATATTAGGGGTAAGTATAATAGACCCTTGTGAGTAAGCATTAGATTTTTTCCCCTTCCTTTAGTATTTTCAAAGTATTTTCTGAATAGGACTGTTTGTGTGGCATGTTTTGTGTTGATTGTCTCTCTTTGGGGTTTATCTTTGGGGAATTGTTGTGCGGCTGGGTTTGCTTTGAAGACCTTGTTGAAGGAGCATGATGAGGGAGAAGATTGAAGATCAAGACCCAGAGTTTGAGAGGTTGGATCTTGCAAGGATGCATGGATTGAGGTCCTAGTCTAAGAGCTTGTTCTCTGTTTGTGAGGTTTGAGATCCTGAAGTTTGAGGGAAATTCATGGTACTTTCCTGAGGAAGGCACTATGGATGTCTTTCATTCTTTCTTCTCACCTCTTTCCCCAAGTATCCAATGATGTTTGAGCCTTCATGTGAGTTTAGTTTCTCCTGAGGAGGAATGTAAACTGATCACAGTTGTTGAGCCACATGGGATACGATTCCTAAGTGGAAGCCCCCTAGTACTTTCCTGAGGAAGGTCCTATGGGTCTGTTCACTTAGTTCCCTTAGTTCATCTAGGATTTCTTAAGTATCCAATGATGTTGGAGCCTTCATGTGAGTTTAGTTTCTCCTGAGGAGGAATGTAAACTGATCACAGTTGTTGAGCCACATGGGATACGATTCCTAAGTGGAAGCCCCCTAGTACTTTCCTGAGGAAGGCACTATGGGTCTATTCACTTAGTCCCCTTAGTTCATGTAGGATTTCTCAAGTATCCAATGATGTTGGAGCCTTCATGTGAGTTTAGTTTATCCTGAGGAGGAATGTAAACCGATCACAGTTGTTGAGCCACATAGGATATGATTCCTGAGTATAAGCCTCCTAGTGCTTTCCTGAGGAGGGCACTATGAGTCTGCCTACTTAGCTCCCTTTCTTTGGTAAGCTTGTTTTGAAGCTTGAAGACTGGGATTGATTTCTTTTGATTAGGGTTTGCTTTAGGGCTTTGCTTAGAGGTAGGTTAGGGTTTTGTTTTTAGGGATAGGATTAGGGAGAGCTTAGATGTAGATAATTTCTTTCTCAAGCATGGATGGTATTTCATTTCTTTTATCTGTATGACTGCAGTTTACTGTTTATTGCCTGATAGCATGTTGTTTATTTTTCAGTATGATTACTGTTATTTCATGACTGGCTTGAGGTCGAGACGAGCTTGTGGAGGCTGAAGCCCCACACACATTTCCTCCCTCACTTGCATTGCATGCATTTTACTGTTAAAGCTGATGCTTTTGTCTGTTTCGGTGTATCATTGACATGATCCCTTAGGACTCTCATTTCCTTTGATAAGGATTTGATGATAGACTTTTAGGTTGAAACCTATGCATGACAACTTCTAGGAGTTCCCTGTTCAAACCTCAACCATAGGATGAATCCATGGCATGATAACAGTAGGACTTGATAGTCTCCCTCCTAGTCGGGCCTGTTCTCTTCTCATCTCAAAACAGTTTAAGATACAGTAATCATGAATGATTTCTTTCGTACGTTACGAGCCTTAAGCTATCTGAGAAAGGATTGTGGGATAGTTCCTTTTCCACGGTCTGGATGTTTAGTATGGTACCCTTTGGGTGGCATGCGACGCATTCACTCTCAGGTCATAGTCTCTAGTGCGGTTGAAATCGCAAACACAATAAAAAGCACTTCTTTCAAAACAGGAAATAAACCGTAGTTTCCCGAACTACGTGAGCTCTGATCTCTCATACCTGTTGAGAGTACGTAGGCACAAGATGGCGAAGTCTTGGCGAGCTACCTTCCCCCATAACCCTTCGTAGGCCGAACTACGTTGACTCTGATTTCTCATTCTCTGATGAGAATACGTAGGCATAAAGTGCGACGCTTTGCCGAGTCATTTTTCTTTTCTTTTTCAGCCAACCTTGATAGGTAGATAGATTATAACCAACCCGTCTAAGTAAACTAACAAGCGTGGATCCCGTTGAGTACGACGGACGTGAGGGGTGCTAATACCTTCCCCTTGCGTAACCGACTCCCGAACCCAGACAATGGTTGCGATGACCTTGACTTACCCCTTTTTCGTCAGGTTTTTCCGATTGTTTCCTTTCCCGCTCTGAGGGATATATAACGAAAGGTGGCGACTCTTCTGTCATGCCGGCACCTCATTTTCGCGCAAGCGATAGCTGGCGACTCTGCTGGGGACCGAACCCAGAATCTATGGTTCTCCGGTTCCCTATGAGAGTCAATCCTAGCGCTTGTATGTTTGCTTGTTGGGTTGCGTTTATTTATCGCATTTTTACTTCTCGCACTTTATTTCCCGCATTTTATTTCCAGTTTGATATGATTATCTGTGCTGCTGTGGGAGAGGGATGTTACTATGAGTGAGAAGCCGGACCCGGGCTTGAGTATGCACCTAGACATAGTTGCGGAGAGTAGTAGACGGACCTGTCTGCTGGGCAGGCACAGTTCCCTACGAAATCTACGCTCAGACGAGGTTCTCGCAGAGGTGCTCCTTTCCGGTCCTGAGGATCTGAGGGGAGTCCAGACGTGAGGATTGTCAACTCTGGGGACCGATCATTTGGAAGTCAGATAAGTGAGGCCTCTTCATGACTTGATGATGCCACTCCTTTTGGGAATCGTATCGTCACTCATGAAAGTCTGTGACGCTGATGACCGCATAGGATGCCGTACCTTTGTCTGTGGATTAGGTCCATACCTGTGAGCGGGATTGGGTTTATTGCAGGAAACTTTGACCTCCAGACCACCTGGTTTTCTTGACGTTGGATCAGTTATGTTGGTATCAGGTTTCTCAGTTGCAGATTTGTCTGTTCTTGATAGAGCAGGTTTTGATCAGAGGATCTTATCATCAGGTGTATGTCTGTTCTTGATAGAGCAGGTTTTGATCAGAGGATCTTATCATCAGGTGTATATCTGTTCTTGAAAGAGCAGGTTTTGATCAGAGCATCAGCATCAGTAGTTCGTTCTTGATAGAGCAGATTTTGAGTGGGGTCTGAAGATCTCATCGGCAGATGTTGTTTGTTCTTAATAGAGCAGATTTTGAGTGGGGTCTGAAGATCTCATCAGCAGCTGTATATTTGTTCTTGATAGGGCAGATTTTTGATTTGGGGTCTGAAGACTTCATCAACAAATATTTCTTGATCATACATCCGGGATCCTTATTATCAGACATTTGTTCTCGACAGAGCAAAGTTTTGATCTTATGTATATGGTCCTATCAGAAGGTCGTTCTTAGCAGATCATACCTGTGGTCCTCCACCGGGGTTTTCTCATCAGTGATTGTTGATACAGAATCTCCACAGCAGTTACCTGGATATATTATTGCATGTCTGCATTTTGCATTAGTTTGCATGTTCATTTGCATTCCATTAACGTGTGTCTGTGTCGCAGGTACCGTTTCCCCGATCCAGGATCTCTCGCCTCCTATTATATTATTATAGCCTCTCTCAGAAAGACTGTTGCGTACGAGTTCTCGACCCCTGATGTGTCGAAGTTGACTGTCGCTGATGCTATAGGCTTCCCATGTGTATATGAGATTGATGTTTCCATGATTGGGCTCAGATTTCTTCTTCTTATTATTATTGTCAGCACTGGCACTAAGGCTCTAGGATCGGGGGAAATCTCCCAAGCACACAGACACACGCATGCATCTGCATGAAGCATTTGCATGGCGTACATTTTGTTACTTTTCCTAACCTTTAATGTTGACAGGTTTTTCAGGTTCACAGGTTCTGAGCTGCTTCCGGTCTCCAGGATTGATCAGAGACTCATTCACCATTACTCAACTCAAGCTAATCAGACAAGGATCATGGATCAGGTGCAGTCAGATGTTCAAGAGCTCCGTGAACGGATGGATCGTTTTATGGAACTGATGCAGGTAGTCGCTAATGGTCAGGACCAGCTTCGTACTTTGGTTCAACCTTTGATCTCCAGGGTTGATAGTAACGGCATACTTCATGGCGGGGCTGTGCCTACTCCTCCTCCAGTTGATGCTCCGCAGAATGTTGTTCCTGTTGTCGGGGGCAACGGCAGTGCTAATGGCAATATGATGACCAATATCGGACTCAATGCGACGGGCGTCGGCAATGGTAGTCTGGGAGCTAATGTCAACATAGGGCCGGTCAACGGCAATGCTGGCGTCGGAAATCTGTTGTTGCCTCAACCGTGGCTTGAGGATCATCAGGATGACGTGTTTTCCCAAAGAGGTGTGGAAGCAGAGTTGAATGTTGAAGCGCGACTCAGGTTCAAAGCGCTGGAAGACAAAATGAGAGACATTGAGAATCAGAATACATTGGGCGTTGATATGTCCAAGCTGGGGTTAATTGCTGATTTCAAGGTACCTCATAAGTTCAAGGTGCCTGTCTTTGAGAAGTATAAGGGTACTACTTGCCCTCGTGTCCACCTTCGATCTTACTATAGAAAGATGTCCGCCTATTCCGACGATGAGAAGTTGCTGATGCACTTCTTCCAAGATAGTCTTTCTGGTCCATCCCTCGAGTGGTATATGGGCTTGGAGCCCACTACCGTGCGCACATGGAAAGATCTCGCAGAAGCATTTGTCCTCCACTATCAATATAATAGCGACTTGGCCCCCAACCGGGTTCAGCTCCAGAACCTTTCGCAGCGGAATAATGAAGGCTTTAAGGAGTACGCCCAGCGGTGGCGTGAGTTGGCTGCTCGGGTTCAACCGCCGATGGTTGAGCGCGAGCTCGTGCAAATGTTCGTGGCTACCCTCCCGGGAATCTACTATGAAAAGCTAGTCAGTGGCATGTCTGGGACATTCTCGGCTCTCATCACTATGGGCGAGCACGTCGAGAATGGTATAAAGATTGGAAAAATTCAAGGTGAATCATCCTCGGCTGGAGGAGGCGGAAAGAAACCTTACGCTGGCAAACGTCGAGAAGGGGATGCGAGTGTTGTCACCAATGCTCGGAGAAAGGGCAAGGGCCCTCAGCAACAGATAGCTAGTATAAATATCCCAGCAGCTCCGCAGCAGCAGCAGCAGCAACCACAGCAACAGAGTCAACAGGGGTATAGAAAATATCAGAATCGGGCTCCTTTGGCAAACCGGCACTTCGAAGCACCACCTATGTCGTATGCGCAGCTCTTGCAAACTTTGCTTCAGCTTCAGCTAGTTCAAAAGAGGATGTTGGCTCCCTTAACAGGGGCACCACCACCGGGGTATGACGCAAATGCCACTTGCGATTTCCATACTGGGGCACCAGGCCATACGATTGAGAACTGCAAAGCCTTTAAGCACAAGGTGCAGGACCTGGTAGATGCCAAGGTTATCAACTTCTCTGACAATGTGCCCAATGTTACCAAAAACCCTATGCCTCATCATAGAGGAGGCGGAGTAAACGCCATTATCGCAGAGGAGAGTGCAGATCTGCTGACTGATGTCAAAGACTTGAAGACGCCGCTTAGTTTCGTCAAAGCTAAGTTGGTGAAGAGGGGGTTCTTTCCAGGATGCGGAGAGTTATGCGTGGCTTGTGCTACACATCCTGATGGGTGTGAGCATCTGGTAGAAGGTATCCAAAGTCTGATGTCCGAGGGTATTTTGCAGTTCAGCCGGAGAGTCGAAAGTGTATCAGGAGAGGTTGTGTTGAAACAGGCAGATGAAGTCGCTACCATCACCATTCCTCGTCAACCTATTACCATTTCTGCGCCCCGACCGCCTACAATCACTATTACCAGAGCCGGGCCGATCCCATTCGAGAGCACTAACGCCGTTCCGTGGCATTATGGCGCCGAAGTCTATTGCAATGATCAGAAGTTAGAGCTGGAGCCGTATGGGTCGACTGTACAGAATCTCGCAGGAGTCAGTGGTATTACTCGAAGCGGAAGAGTGTTTGCACCGACAGAGGTTGTGGCAGAGAAAGTGGTCAGAGCTGATGTTGCTGATAAGGGTAAAGGCAAAGCCGTCGAAGAGGTCCCTTGTGGGGCAGAGAAAGATTTGCTTGTCAAAGATGCCGAGGAGTTCATGCGGCTAATCAAAAAGAGCGACTACAAGATTGTAGACCATCTTCATCAGACTCCGTCAAAGATTTCTATTCTCAACCTGTTGCTGTGTTCTGAAGCGCACCGCAACGCGTTACTGAAGGTATTGAACGCTGCCTACGTACCGCAAGAGATATCCGTGAATCAGCTAGAGGAGGTGGTAGCCCATGTTAATGCTGGCAATGGGCTAGGTTTCACAGATTTAGAGCTGGCTCCTAAAGGGAGAAATCACAACAGCGCCTTGCACGTCTCGATAGAGTGCAGAGGCACTATCATGTCGCATGTCCTGGTAGACACGGGTTCGTCGCTTAATGTGCTTCCGAAGAAGGCACTAATGAAATTGGACACTCGTGGATTGCTCTGCACGCCCAGTGATCTGGTGGTGAAAGCATTTGACGGAACTAAGCGCCACGTTTTCGGAGAGTTGACCCTGCCGATCCAAGTTGGTCCGGAGACGTTCGATACGGTTTTTTATATCATGGATATCATGCCTGCCTACAGTTGCCTCTTAGGTCGGCCATGGATCCATGCTGCTGGTGCCGTGACGTCCACGCTGCATCAAAAGCTTAAATATGTTGTCGGGGGAAGCATAGTAACCGTCTGTGGTGAGGAGGACATTATGGTGAGCCACTTGTCATCCTTTAAGTATGTTGAAATGGATGGCGAAATCCATGAAACTCTCTGCCAAGCATTTGAAGCCGTCAAGGCGAAAGAGGTAGCTCCTGTCGGCGTAGAGAAGCAAGAGATGAATCTCTCCTCGTTCAAAGAAGCTCGGGCCGTCGTCGAAGCCGGTTCCACCCCAGGCTGGGGGCATGTTTTGGAGATACCGATCAAGCAGGATAAGTTTGGATTGGGGTATTCCCCTGAAGCTGAAGCTTCATCTTCTTCGTCTAGCAGTTCGTCTCGTGGGAAGGGGCCGATCCTATTTACCAAGGGCGGAGTGATTTTCGAAAGCATCAATGCAGCGTCTGAGGATAGCAGGGATAGCGATTATGATCTTGACGTCTGGATTCAGCCAAGCAAGTCGGGCGAGCGCCTCAACAATTGGACCGTCAAGGAGATTATCCAGCTGACAAGTGAAGAGTAATGATTTACTTTTTACAATCTTTGTACAACCCTATGTCCTGCCCGGGGCATAGTGGTTTTATTGTCAGGGCCTTGTTGGATTATGTACATGCATTTTGTTAATAAATCAAAGGCGTTTTCTTCGTACTCAAATATTGTGTTCTCTGTTATTCCTGTTTTATGTTTATTTTGAAAAACAGTAAAATGGCAACGGGGTTTGTGCTAACCTGCATATTCTTGCTTTAAACTTAACCCTTGTTATTGCAGGATCCACATAACAGACGACATCGACTCTGGACCCTCTACGGCTCACTACGACTTCGATTGCCCGATATATCAAGCCGAGGATGAGATTGATGAAGACGAAGACCTTCCGGAAGAGTTGGCCCGCTTGTTGAGACAAGAGGAAAAGGTTATTCTGCCTCACGAGGAAGATATTGAGATCGTAAACCTGGGTTCTGAAGAGCTCGTCAGAAATGTCAGAGTAGGGGCTGCGCTGCAGAATGATGTCAAGCAGAGATTAGTCGAGATGCTGAGAGAGTATAGTGACGTCTTTGCTTGGTCATACGAAGATATGCCCGGACTTGACACAGACATCGTGGTTCATCGCTTACCATTGCGAGAAGATTGCCCTCCAGTCAAGCAGAAGCTTAGGAGGACAAGACCAGATATGGCTGTAAAAATCAAAGAAGAAGTCCAGAAGCAGTTGGACGCAGGATTTTTAGCCGTTAACACTTACCCTCCGTGGGTTGCCAACATAGTGCCTGTACCGAAGAAGGACGGTAAGGTACGCATGTGCGTCGATTATCGGGATTTGAATAGGGCGAGCCCTAAGGATGATTTCCCGTTGCCTCATATCGATGTGTTGGTCGACAACACAGCCCAGTTCTCCGTGTTTTCGTTCATGGATGGCTTCTCCGGTTACAATCAGATTAAGATGGCACCGGAGGACATGGAGAAAACGACGTTTATCACCCCCTGGGGAACATTTTGCTATAAGGTAATGCCCTTCTGTCTGAAGAACGCAGGGGCCACTTACCAACGAGCAATGGTAACTTTGTTTCATGATATGATTCATCATGAGATCGAGGTCTATGTTGATGACATGATTGCAAAGTCCCAAACGGAGGAAGAGCATCTGGTCAACTTATTGAAGATTTTTGAGAGGCTTAGGAAGTTCAGGCTGAGGCTGAATCCTAACAAGTGCACTTTCGGAGTGCGATCCGGAAAGTTATTGGGGTTTATCGTTAGTGAACGAGGTATTGAAGTTGATCCTGCAAAAATAAAAGCTATTCAAGAAATGCCAGCGCCGAAAACAGAAAAAGAAGTTCGTGGTTTCTTGGGCCGAATAAACTACATTGCAAGGTTTATCTCTCAGCTCACGGCCACTTGTGAACCGATGTTCAAGCTTTTAAAGAAAGATCAGGCGATTACTTGGAATGAGGATTGCCAGAAGGCATTTGACAAGATAAAGCAGTATCTTCAAGAACCTCCAATCTTGATACCCCCAGTGGCTGGACGGCCATTAATCATGTACCTGACGGTTCTGGAGAATAGTATGGGGTGTGTTCTCGGTCAGCACGACGAGACGGGCAGAAAAGAGCATGCCATTTATTATTTGAGTAAAAAGTTCACTGAGTGTGAATCTCGATACTCGATGCTGGAGAAGACGTGTTGTGCATTAGCTTGGGCTGCCAAACGTCTACGACAGTACATGCTCAATCACACCACTATGCTAATTTCGAAGATGGATCCGATCAAGTACGTCTTCGAGAAGCAGGCTCTTTCGGGCAGGATTGCCAGGTGGCAAATGGTGTTAACAGAATATGATATTCAGTACGTCTCCCAGAAGGCCATTAAGGGAAGCGTATTGTCTGATTACCTTGCCGAGCAGCCGATCGAGGATTACCAGCCGATGAAGTTTGAATTCCCTGACGAGGATATTATGTTTCTCAAAGCGAAGGATTGCGATGAGCCATTGCTCGGTGAGGGGCCAAATAGGAAGTCTCAGTGGAAGTTGATATTCGATGGAGCGGTTAATTCCTATGGAAGTGGCATCGGGGCTATCATCACGACTCCTCACGGATCCCACATCCCGTTTACTGCGAGACTGACGTTTCCAGTTACCAATAATGAGGCAGAGTATGAAGCATGTATTATGGGTCTAGAAGAGGCAATTGATTTGAGAATCAAGAATCTAGACGTATATGGTGACTCAGCGCTTGTGATCAATCAGATTAAAGGGGAGTGGGAAACTCGTCAAGCGAATTTGGTGTCGTACATGAATTATGCCAGGAGGCTGCTTCCGTTCTTCGACCGAGTGGAACTTCATCATGTACCCAGGGCTGAAAATCAGATGGCTGATGCCTTAGCCATGCTGGCTTCAATGTATAAAGTCAATCTTTGGAATGAAGCTCCAAGCATTGTCCTTTCACGTCTTGACAGACCGGCATTTGTCTTTGCAATCGAGGATGCCGCCGAAGGCAAGCCATGGTTCCACGACATCCAGACCTTCCTTATGACTAAGGAGTATCCTGCGGGTGCGTCAACCCAGGATAAGAAGACTCTGAGGAGGCTGTCTGGAAACTTTTATCTCAATCCTAATGGAGTGTTGTATAAGAGAAACCACGATCTCGTGCTGCTCAGATGTGTAGAAGAGAGAGAGGCAAGTATGCTCATGGAAGAAGTCCATGAGGGCACATTTGGTACGCACGCCGGCGGGCATGCCATGACGAGAAAGATCCTAAGAGCAGGATATTACTGGTTGACTATGGAGTCGGATTGCTTCAGATTCGCGAAGAAATGTCATAAATGCCAGATTTATGCTGATAAAGTTCATGTGCCGCCGTGCCCATTGAATGTCATGTCCTCCCCTTGGCCGTTCTCCATGTGGGGCATCGACATGATAGGCAAGATCGAGCCCACTGCATCCAACGGGCACCGTTTCATTCTAGTAGCAATCGATTATTTCACCAAGTGGGTGGAAGCGGCATCTTACGCAAATGTGACTAAGCAGGTGGTAGCCAGATTCATCAAGAGAGATATCATTTGCAGATATCGAATCCCCGAGCGGATAATCACCGACAACGGTTCAAACCTGAATAACAAAATGATGAAGGAGCTCTGTCAGAATTTCAAGATCGAGCATCACAACTCCTCCCCTTACCGACCCAAGATGAACGGCGCTGTTGAAGCGACCAATAAGAATATAAAGAAGATCGTTCAGAAGATGGTGGTGACCTATAAGGACTGGCACGAGATGCTGCCGTTTGCCTTGCACGGTTATCGTACGACGGTACGTACGTCGACCGGGGCAACTCCTTTCTCCTTGGTGTACGGTATGGAAGCTGTCCTACCGTTAGAAGTGGAGATTCCTTCTTTGCGAGTTTTGGTTGATGTGAAACTCAACGAGGCAGAATGGATTACGAATCGCTTGAACCAACTCAGCCTGATAGACGAGAAGAGGTTAGCATCGATTGCATTTGGTCGTCTGTACCAAAGCCGAATGAAGAAAGCTTATGATAAGAAGGTGCGTCCTAGAAGCTTTCAGACGGGTGATCTCGTCCTGAAGAAGATTCTTCCGCCACACTCTGATCACCGGGGCAAGTGGACTCCGAATTACGAAGGGCCGTATGTCGTTAGCAAGGTCTTCTCGGGAGGAGCTTTGTTGTTATCCACGATGGATGGTGAAGATTTTGCATCCCCGGTGAACGCGGACGCAGTTAAAAAATACTTTGCTTGAAAGAGACCCGCTGGACAAAAAAGAAAGAGTCCAGGCAAAAAAGGGGCATCCCGGCGAACCAAAAACAGAATAAAAGGTTCGGGCAAAAATTAGGGATATATTGAAAAAATGTACACCCGCGAAGTCGAAAACCTACACTGGGCGGCTTCGGCAAAAAAGGGTATCCCGGTGAACTGAAAACCCGTAAAGGGCGGTTCACTCAAAAGTTAGGGGTTTGAATAAGCAAACGACTGCGTTCCGCGCGTGGACTTTCATTGTTTAGTGGTTTGGAGGACCTGAGGCCCGTTTATCTGAATCAATCTCTTCCGAAGCTGAAGCGTCGAAGAAATATCGAAGTCGAGTGGGTCTTAGAGGGATCAACTCATGGTGTTCGTCTACGCCTCGTTGCCGACATTTGTATATACTGATGTATATTTATGTTTTATTTTTGCGCGGCTTCTTCATTCCAGGAGTTTGCCTCTGTTGTAAAACATTTTTTGCCCATTCAGGGGTTCACCATCAATAAAATGCATGTTATTCAGCAATTCTGCTTGCCTGTTTAGCATTTATCTGTTTTGTTTGCGAATGAAAACGCCGATGTTTTTGATAAAATGCGCATACATAAACTTACGGGCCTAGGCCCATTGATTGTTGAAACAATTAATTACCTGAATATTGTCACAAGATAATAACCTTGATAGGCCCCTTTGAGGAGGGTATCTTGTCTGTTTGTTTGTGTTGTTGCAGGTGTAGCACCTTCCAGACGGTGTGCCGTGCGCATCCCCGAAGCAGGGCGAGTCCTCCTTCTCCAGCAGAGTTCAGTAGTCTCTCCTCCGCAAAATCTGAACGCAAGATAGTGAGCATTGATATGTCCCCCCAGGCAGAGAGGATTCTCTTCCCCAAGCAGACGCATCCTGAAGGAACGTCACCTCATCAGCTGAGTCGCGCGCCGAGGCTCGTATTCGTCTCCCCAGCACCGGGTCACAAGTGCGGATTTCGTAGGAATGTTCGGGTGCCGAAGCTCGTGTTTTCCCCAATAAAGTCGCTGAAGCAGGATTCTTTCCCCAGCACCGGGTCACAAGCGCAGGTTTCGTAGGAAATTGTTCGTACGCCGAAGTATGCAGTAACTGATGGTGTCAGACTGAAGCCTCCAGCGGAATTGAGACTCCCCATCAGAGCCGTATTCTCTCTCCTGAAGTCGGATGATTCCCTCTTCCCCAGTAGAGTGTTGGAACAGCTGACGCTGTATTCCCCTGCAGAGGTGTACTCTCCCCCGAAGTCAGATGACTCTTTCTTCCCCAGTGGAATTGAAATTCCTCATCAGAGTCGTACTCTCCAGTAAAGTAGAATGATTTCTCTTTCCCCGGCTGAGTCCGCGAACCCCCAAGAGAGCCGAATCCTTGGAAGCAGTTGGGACCATGAGGGGGTTGACCCTAGCAGAGTATTAAACAGTTGGTGCTGTATTTTCCCCAGAGTCGTACTCTCTCCAGCGAAGCAGAATGACTTCTCCTTCCTCAGCCAAGTTTGCAGATGTCCAAGAGAGCCGAATCCTTGGAAGTTGATCAGACCATGTTTAGTTGTCTCCCCAGTGGAGTGTTGAGCAGCTGAAGTTGTTTCCCCACAGAGTTGTTACCCCCAGAAGAGTAGCCGAGAAGGCCGCACAGTTCATTCTCGCGATTGATATCGCTTTCTCGCAGCAGGTCCAGGTTCTCGTAGAGCTTCGTCCCCCTGCAGCGATCAACTGAAGTTGTTTTCCCTGCAGCAGTCAACCGAAGATCATTTCCCCAGACGGAGTCCAATTGATATTGGCGTGGCCATGTTCTCCTCAGCAGGATGAGTCCTCTATCGGAGTAGTTCTTTTCTCCTTGACAGGAGAACTCCCCCCGACATTTATTTTGCTGACGGGATCGCATCATTGTGCATGATTGCATAGCATTTAGCATAAACGCATAGCATTTCCACCGTGTGGGGCATGGCGCCGACGCATATGCATCATACACATGATCTAGGTTGTTACCATTCTTGTTTTACAGGTGTTCCGCCGAAGGATCAGTTGCTCGGGATGATTCCTGACATTCTCCCCAACGAAGTCGCTCGCTCAAGATGATTTTTGAGATCCCCAGCGAAGTCTTTAGTTCAAGATGATTCTCGAATCCCTCAGCAGGGCCGTTTGCTCAAGATGATTTGTGAGATCCCCAGCGCAGTCTCTAGAGTTGGTTGCTTAAGTTGATACCTAGAGTCCCCGGCGAAGATCGCCCAGGACGATTCCTGAAACTCCAAGAGAGCCGAGTCCTTGGAAGCTGCTCAAGCCGCGATTGGTTTGTCCCTAACAAGAGTTGCCCAGGATGGTTCCTGGAATCCCCAACAGAGTGGGGGTCTTTTCCCCAGCAAGTGGTTGGCACTTCCCCAGCAGCAGGCAGGTAGATTGATATCCCCAGACGAGCACAGCCATGAGTGGCAGATGAAATGTTTCCCCAAGAAGATCCTGAAGGATTACCCAGCAAGCAGAAGTTTGTTTATCCCCGTGAGTTTGAGGACTCAATGACATGAGTGTCTTGTAGCCTGAAGGCTACGTTCCCCAGAAGGGTCGCTTCCCAGAGAGCCGTTCAGGGCATTTATCGCTTTCTCCATGCAGAGTATAGCAGAGGATAGTGTGTTGATCAGCCTGATGTGTTGTGTTCTCCGGAGGAGTCCGTCATCCTCAAGTGTAAGTCCAGTTGAGATGGGCAGAAAATGCAGTTCCCTTGAAGGGTAGCTCTTCCTCAGCAGATTGGTTACTCTCCCCGAGAGGATGATTCCTCTTCCCAACATTTATTTTGCTGGGGGCATTTCCTTGCATGATCGCATAACATTCACTCAAAAGCGTAGCATTCCGTTTCGCGCGGAGCATTACGCCCATTTTTCCAGCATTTGCATATGAAGCATGAACCAGGTGGTTACCTTGCTCTCGAGCAGAAGTACTTGCTCCCCAGTAAAGTTTGTAGGAATCGTCTGAGTGAGCTCTTTCGTTATTCCCCAACAGTTGTTGAAGTCGTTTGAGTGAACTCTCTCGTTTTTCTGCAGCAAAGTCTACAAGGTTGTTTGGGTGAACCCTTCTTCCTTTTCCCCAGTGAGTCGTCAGGATTTTTTGGGTGAACCCTCATTCCTCTCTCCTCAACAGAGTTGTTAACCTGATGATTATTTCCGGCGACCCGGCATGTTTGCTTTTATTTAGCAACGACTTGACAGGATGTCAAGAGAATAGCAGCGTGATATGTTTGCTCCAACAGCGATGTCTAATCTGAAGATTGACTTCGTAAACGCCTGAAGGCGATATCAGAAGGTTCCTGTGGATTCAGATTTCCTTGTTGATGAATCAACGTTTGTCTGAAGACAAGGTTCAAAAGTTTGTAGATACAACTTTTGTATGCAAGGTGATCCGTGTTGGCCTGAAGACCAAGTCAGTTGTCCTGAGGTGATGATTGATTGCGATCAAGTGAATAGTGTTTCTTCTGACTGAAGTCGAAGATGTTTCTCCAGCTGAAGCGGAGTTTGCCTGAAGGCAAAGTGTTTGAATCCCCGTAGAGTCATGAATGGCTCAGGATACCACTTCTCTGACTGAAGTCACAGATTTCCCAAGCTGAAGCGAAGGTGCCTGAAGGCAAGGTTATCCCCAAAGTCATGAATGACTTAGGATTCATTTTTCGGACTGAAGGCCGAAGTATATCCCTGACTGAAGTCACGGATACTCTATAGCAGAGGCGGAGTTGCCTGAAGGCAGATCCATGTATCCTTGAAGGCCAAGGATCATTTTCTTCAGACTGAAGTCGAAGATACCTCCTACAGAGTTGCCGACGGGCAAAGTTTACATCCTTGAAGGCCAAGGATGCTTATCTTCAGAAATACTTGAAGATCTTTTCTAGCTGAAGCTGGAATCGCCGACGGGCAAGGTTTATATCCTTGAAGGCCAAGGATGTCTATCTTCAGAAGAGCTTGAAGATTCTCCAGCGGATCTGGAGTGACCAGGGGCCAGGGTTTCATCCATCCTTGAAGGCCAAGGATTTCATATTCAGAAGTACTTGAAGATCTTTTCTAGCTGAAGATGGAAGTGGCCAGGGGCCAGGGTTTCATATATCTTTGATGTTGAAGTTCTACGGTGGGCTCAGTATGCAGTAGTATTTGGATGTTCGTTATGGTTCTGAGGGAGAACCCCAGATCAGAGTGTGCTTGGTTAAGTCTCTCATTCCCAGCGAAGTAGTTTCAAATACGCAAGTGTACCTTTTGTTCCATTTACCAGGGGTGAGCCCCAGGTCAGAGTTGTTCAGTGTTGTATGTTCTCCAGCGGCGATGCGGGGTATTTTGATTGTCCGACGGCGATGTCAGATTTAGTTCTCCAGCAGCGATGCGGGGTATTTTGATTGTCCGACGGCGATGTCAGATTTAGTTCTCCAGCGGCGATGCGGGGTATTTTGATTGTCCGACGGCGATGTCAGATTTAGTTCTCCAGCGGCGATGCGGGGTATTTTGATTGTCCGACGGCGATGTCAGATTTAGTTCTCCAGCGGCGATGCGGGGTATTTTGATTGTCCGACGGCGATGTCAGATTTAGTTCTCCAGCGGCGATGCGGGGTATTTTGATTGTCCGACGGCGATGTCAGATTTAGTTCTCCAACGGCGATGCGGGGTATTTTGATTGTCCGACGGCGATGTCAGATTCAGTTCTCCAGCGGCGATGCGGGGTATTTTGATTGTCCGACGGCGATGTCAGATTCAGTTCTCCAGCGGCGATGCGGGGTATTTTGATTGTCCGACGGCGATGTCAGATTCAGTTCTCCAGCGGCGATGCGGGGTATTTTGATTGTCCGATGGCGATGCCAGGTGGTTTAGTCTTCTAGCGGTGATGTTGGGTGTTTTGGTTGCCTGAAGACGATGTCAGAAGAAGCTAACGTGGATAACCGACGGCGATGTCAGATCAGTATTTCCCCAGCTAGTTGTCGTGCAGCTAGTATTGCAGTATTCGAAGATTTGTTCCCCACAGAGTATCGTGTGCTCGTGCAGTTGGCAAATTTTCGGGTTTACCGGTATTCAACTGTCTCGCACCTTGATTGGCTGAGAGTCGTTCGCTTCTCACCCAGTCAGGTTCAAGCCGTTTGAATAGGGGCAGCTGTTGCACCCCAAAATTTGACCAACAACTATTTATCCATCAAGTGTTTGAAGGTTGATACTTTCATCAGAAAGTTCAGGAGATCCTCAGAGGAATTGGTTGAAACAAGGTTGTGTGCTTCATAGCTTGAGAGTTGTGGGAGCTCCTCAGATGATTCTGAGACTTTGAAGAATGAACTTGAAGCTTTTAGAAAGCCTATGAGATGTCTTTAAGGTCATCATGAAGCCTAGAGAGGTCATTATGCAAGAATTCAGAAGATTCAACCATGAGTGGTAGAGTTAGGGTTTTGACTGGGTCAACCCTAGGTCAGCTGATGTTTTGGAGAGGGTTGAGACCTAATCCAAGAGCCATGAGATCATGGAATGATGTATTGAGATGTTATAAGGATGATTCCTAGACCAACTCATCATGATTGAGGAGTTTGAGAAGTTTTAAGCCAGGGTTTCTAAGGATGGACAGTGTAAAAACCCTAGTTTGATCCCTATCTTCCAGGCAGTTTTAGCTCAAGATGTGATTGTTATCTCATCTTCCCCACAACATGAATGTTGTAGAGCTTGTTCTTAGCTTTAATTTTAGTGGTATAAGTCCTTGATAGGATTTGCAGAGCTCAAGTTATGGTTTTGACAAATTACAGGTCATCTGAGGTATGTGAATCTGGGTCCTTGAAAGTCACCCAACTTGCAGACACCTTTTGCCCTAGTAGTATGATTCCTATGATCTCTTGGTCAACATGAATGTTGAATATCATATTCTTAGATTTCTATAGAGTACTAGAAGTCCTTGATAGGATTTGTAGAACTCAACTTATGGTTTGTACAAGACAACGGTATTTTGGTCATTTGGTGATTATAGGTCATTTTAAGCAAAGGCCATATCTCCTACTTCCAAGCCTCAAATGAAAAAACTCAAAACATAAAAGTTGTTCAAAATGGCATTTTAAGCCTATAAAAGTGGTCATGAGTTGTTGGAAAAGCTTGTAGCAAGAATTGACAAGAATGGGTGAAAATGACCTGAAAATGAGACATAACTTAAATAAGTTCAAGTTGGAAAACGGTTTGAGAGATCTACAA
Source organism: Lathyrus sativus (assembly GCA_963859935.3). NCBI lineage: Eukaryota > Viridiplantae > Streptophyta > Magnoliopsida > Fabales > Fabaceae > Lathyrus > Lathyrus sativus. The sequence goes on from OZ012741.1 coordinate 536,182,834, forward strand.
ATCCAAAATAGGTCATGTAATATGTCATTTTGAATCTAAACAACATTTTGAAAACAATGGTTTAAACACATTTTTGATTTGAGGCCTAGAGATTGGACATGCTTTGTAATCATGTTACTTGCATATTAAGGCAACTATGAGAAACTTCACCAAAGGCAAGGAATCAGCTAATTTTTCACACATACACTCCCAATATCTCATGTGAGGAGATTTTAAAGCAAAAATCAAAGGCTTAATGCATGAGATATGAGATATCCAACATGTCATCAAAAGAGAATTTCCACAACTTTCTAGCACTTTCTAGATGAATCTAGGATCTTCCATTGATTGTTATATATTGAGGGGATCAAGATGAGATTGGAGGTTGGTGAATTCATTGGTGAAGAGTGAGGGAGAGAGTGGAATTCAAAGCTTCCTTCAAGATCAAGCAAGAATCGTGTGGATCTCTACAAGCCTTCTCCTTCAAAGCCATTGCAAACAGAAACCTCTACACCATTAGAGGAGTGTTTGGAAGCAGAATCAAGCCCTGAATCAAGCCCTACATACCTCTACCATTGATACTTGACAAGTTTGGATTCTTCTCCATACCTCTTTATTTATGCACATTCCATTAGAGTTCTAGGGTTAAACTTATTAAGATAAGATAGATGATTGTTTTCTGAGAATTAGAGAAAGTTTCATGAGGTTTCATAACAGACCCTAGTTTCTTTCAGTTTCAAGCATGAGTCGTGTGTTGAGTATTAATTGATATGTTATGGTTTAGATTGGTGAGGGTAACATAAGGAACAAGATTACACCATTAGAATTAAGTTTCATCAAGAGTGATATCAGTGTAACATGTTGGAACCATGACCTTCATGCGTTCTGTTTGCGAAATCTATGAGGTTTTAGGTGAAACCAATGGTATGGTTGCAATCTTGGAAGAAAATGGAGCAACTTTGGTCTTTAAAGTTTTTGTTTTCATGGAGAGAAGAGGGAGAACAGAGGGAGGGAAGATCATGGCACGAATCCTGGTTTTCATGTAAACCCTAGGTCTGAGGTAGACGATGACCCCATAGCCGTTAGATGGTACGAAGACTTTTGACTTGAAGAGTGCATCCAACGGGCCAGATTCAAACGAGAAATGAGAGGGAGTCTGATGCATATGAAATGCATCGTTTCATTAAAGCTGGTTTCCTGGGCCTAGTAAGACCTTGCTATTGACACCCCACCCAGACGGCCCATTCAAAATTTGAACTGAAACCTCTTGCTATCCGCACCGAGTCTTTAACATTTTTCTTTTAATTTTTCAGTTGATTTTTCTGATTCATATGGGCTTAGCAAGATTGCTATCTGCACCACCATCTCCTGGCCCATCCAGAAAATGAACTGGGCGCGTTCATTTTCACACCCCCTCCCCCATTTAATTCAATTCTTTTATTTTTGTTCCTTTTATATTTTCTTGCTTATTAAATAAATCATAGAAAATTGAAAAATCATTGTTTTTTAATTCTTGTTTTTTCTATAGACTCATAATTTTGTGTAGAAAATGATAAAAATAAAAATGGGATTTTATTTTTAGTTAGATATTTTTTAGCATTTTTTCATTTAAATAGTTTTTTAATGAGATTTAGGTGTGTACTTCATTTTGTAGAATTTATTTTAGGACCTTCCCTTAATCTTTTTGATTCATTCTTTTTAGTATAATTAGATATTAAGCCTTATTTCCCTCTGGATTTATTTCATGATTTTTAGATTAAAATTTGATTAGTTTAATTAGGCTAGCATTAGGGTACCAAATTAGGGTTTAGGTTTAACATAGGTGAAGTAAAGCATTTCTGTTAGGAGTTTTTGACTTGATTTTTGGGTATGGGACTATAGGGATATTAGGGGTAAGTATAATAGACCCTTGTGAGTAAGCATTAGATTTTCCCCCCTTCCTTTAGTATTTTCAAAGTATTTTCTGAATAGGACTGTTTGTGTGGCATGTTTTGTGTTGATTGTCTCTCTTTGGGGTTTATCTTTGGGGAATTGTTGTGGGGCTTGGTTTGCTTTGAAGACCTTGTTGAAGGAGCATGATGAGGGAGAAGATTGAAGATCAAGACCCAGAGTTTGAGAGGTTGGAGCTTGCAAGGATGCATGGATTGAGGTCCTAGTCTAGGAGCTTGTTCTCTGTTTGTGAGGTTTGAGATCCTGAAGTTTGAGGGAAATTCATGGTACTTTCTTGAGGAAGGCATTATGGATGTCTTTCATTCTTTCTTCTCACCTCTTTCCCCAAGTATCCAATGATGTTGGAGCCTTCATGTGAGTTTAGTTTCTCCTGAGGAGGAATGTAAACTGATCACAGTTGTTGAGCCACATGGGATACGATTCCTAAGTGGAAGCCCCCTAGTACTTTCCTGAGGAAGGTCCTATGGGTCTGTTCACTTAGTTCCCTTAGTTCATCTAGGATTTCTTAAGTATCCAATGATGTTGGAGCCTTCATGTGAGTTTAGTTTCTCCTGAGGAGGAATGTAAACTGATCACAGTTGTTGAGCCACATGGGATACGATTCCTAAGTGGAAGCCCCCTAGTACTTTCCTGAGGAAGGCACTATGGGTCTATTCACTTAGTCCCCTTAGTTCATGTAGGATTTCTCAAGTATCCAATGATGTTGGAGCCTTCATGTGAGTTTAGTTTATCCTGAGGAGGAATGTAAACCGATCACAGTTGTTGAGCCACATAGGATATGATTCCTGAGTATAAGCCTCCTAGTGCTTTCCTGAGGAGGGCACTATGAGTCTGCCTACTTAGCTCCCTTTCTTTGGTAAGCTTGTTTTGAAGCTTGAAGACTGGGATTGATTTCTTTTGATTAGGGTTTGCTTTAGGGCTTTGCTTAGAGGTAGATTAGGGTTTTGTTTTTAGGGATAGGATTAGGGAGAGCTTAGATGTAGATAATTTCTTTCTCAAGCATGGATGGTATTTCATTTCTTTTATCTGTATGACTGCAGTTTACTGTTTATTGCCTGATAGCATGTTGTTTATTTTTCAGTATGATTACTGTTATTTCATGACTGGCTTGAGGTCGAGACGAGCTTGTGGAGGCTGAAGCCCCACACACATTTCCTCCCTCACTTGCATTGCATGCATTTTACTGTTAAAGCTGATGCTTTTGTCTGTTTCGGTGTATCATTGACATGATCCCTTAGGACTCTCATTTCCTTTGATAAGGATTTGATGATAGACTTTTAGGTTGAAACCTATGCATGACAACTTCTAGGAGTTCCCTGTTCAAACCTCAACCATAGGATGAATCCATGGCATGATAACAGTAGGACTTGATAGTCTCCCTCCTAGTCGGGCCTGTTCTCTTCTCATCTCAAAACAGTTTAAGATACAGTAATCATGAATGATTTCTTTCGTACGTTACGAGCCTTAAGCTATCTGAGAAAGGATTGTGGGAGAGTTCCTTTTCCACGGTCTGGATGTTTAGTATTGTACCCTTTGGGTGACATGCGACACATTCACTCTCAGGTCATAGTCTCTAGTGCGGTTGAAATCGCAAACACAATAAAAAGCACTTCTTTCAAAACAGGAAATAAATTGTAGTTTCCCGAACTACGTGAGCTCTGATCTCTCATACCTGTTGAGAGTACGTAGGCACAAGATGGCGAAGTCTTGGCGAGCTACCTTCCCCCATAACCCTTCGTAGGCCGAACTACGTTAACTCTGATTTCTCATTCTCTGATGAGAATACGTAGGCATAAAGTGCGACGCTTTGCCGAGTCATTTTTCTTTTCTTTTTCAGCCAGCCTTGATAGGTAGATAGATTATAACCAACCCGTCCAAGTAAACTAACAAGCGTGGATCCCGTCGAGTACGACGGACGTGAGGGGTGCTAATACCTTCCCCTTGCGTAACCGACTCCCGAACCCAGACAATGGTTGCGATGACCTTGTCTTACCCCTTTTTCGTCAGGTTTTTCCGATCGTTTCCTTTCCCTCTCTGAGGGATAAATAACGAAAGGTGGCGACTCTTCTGTCATGCCGGCACCTCATTTTCGCGCAAGCGACAACTTTGTTCAAACACTTTGTTCAAAAACTAATGTTGTACTTACACATTGTTCAAACACTTGTTGAACTTCTTCTTAGACGACTCCATCTCTTCCCACCCGGGCAGCCTTCCATACGACATGGTCCGGAAGAGATGTCGCATCACTTTTCTCCTCTTCCAACTACGCATTAAGACGAACAATAAAGCATTATATCCTATTATGTATACTTACTATTTTTTGTAAATAGATCATATTAAAGCATATATATGCACTTACTAATTTTTGTTCTAAGCGTGCATATCCCAAACGCCCCTTTCTGTATGGATACACAGGGTTTGATGCCCGTTCCCGATTTACGCCACTCTTAACCTGAAAAAACAAGTTTAAGTCATATCAGTTTGTTTGTGGAATAGGTATATATATTATACATTGTTCATGATAAGTTGTACTTACTTCAAATTCTTTTGTTCTTCGCTTCGCAACAAATGTCTCCCATTCTGCATCCGAAATCAAATCAGCGTACTTCGCTGGACGCTCCGAGTCTACAAAGTTGCCATCAGAATCTTTAAGAAATTTGTTGGTTAAAAACGCTCTAAATCCCCTCAAGCGTTTTCCGGCCAACTGAACACAATAATTTCTCCTAGAATCCTCAATATTAAAAGATCTCTGCAAACAAATACACATACATATAACATGTTAGTATAATTAATTTAAAGATGTAACTGTCAACATAATTAAAAATGATCAAATCTCATACTTGAATCTCGCTCCAAATTTTATCCTTAGCCGCTTGTAATGCAGGAATTCTCCAGTTATCGCAAGTAATCGGAACTTGCGAACGTACAAGTGCTCCAATATAACTTGTCAGCAGCGCACCGTTAGGCTCAACCAACTGATCTCTTTCATTCCAATGGACATCGTACTTTACACCTCGATCTATCGCACGAATGATTCTTTTCATTATCGTTATGCCTCTTTTAATTTCGCATTCAACGTCTTTGGGTGTTTCTTTTCCATCATGTGATGTTTTCTTTTCCATAATATACACTATATCTCATATTTTATATCAACAATAACAACAAATATCATATTAAACAACAACAACAACGATATATATCAAATATATATATCAACAAAAACCACAAAAACAATCTACATATTTTAATAACAACAAACATACAAACAATCTACAATCTACATATTATATCAACAACCTACAATATATATCAACAAAAACAAACAACAAACAATATATCAACAAAAACAATCTACAATATATATCAAATATATATATCAACAAAAACAAACAACAAACAATCTACATATTATATCAACAACAAACAACAAATATCATATATCAAATATTAAACTATATCAAATATTAAACTATATCAAATATCAAATATCAAATATATCTCAATAACACTAAAAACATCAAATATCATATATTAAACTATCTATATATATCAACAACAACAAAAACAATCATATATATATATATATATATATATATATATATATATATATATATATATATATATATATATATATATATATATATATATATATATATATATATATATATATATATATATATATATATATATATATATATATATATATATATATATATATATATATATATATATATATCAACAAAAACCACAAAAACAATCTACATATTTTACATATATATCTCATATATATATATATATATATATATATATATATATATATATATATATATCAACAAAACCATCAACAACAACAAAAACCATCAACAACAACAATGGCGAGAACAACAACAGCAAAAAACATCAACAAAACCATAAGAACAACAACAGCAACAACAATGGCGAAAAGAAAAAAAAAATAAGAAAAGCAGAGCAAGCTTCACGTACCGTAAGGATGATCGGACGGTGAACGCAGACGGATGGAAGACCTCAAAAACGGACGGTGAACGGTCGGTGATGGTCGGAAGGATGATCGGATGAAAGAACGCGATGGTCGGACGATGAACAGTGGTGGTTGGTTCGTGTTTTCGTTCGCCAGAGAAAGAAGAAATAGTTAGCGTGACTGTTCTGATTCTATTAAAATTCTGGAGGGTATTTTAAAATTATAATATGAATACCTTTAGCAGCGCTTTTAAAGGCCTTTAGCAGCGCTTTTAAAAGCGCTTTCATAGGGTGCATTATCAATTCCCTATAGTAGCGCTTTATATAAAAAGCGTTTTCTTAGGGCCCCCCTTTAGCAGCGCTTTTGAAAAGCGCTTTCTTAGGCCCCGCCTTTAGCAGCGCTTTTTAAAAGCGCTTTCTTAGGCCCCCCTTTAGCAGCGCTTTTTAAAAGCGCTTTCTTAGGCCCCCCATTTAGCAGCGCTTTTTAAAAAAGCGCTGCCTTTGGTAGGCGCTTTTTTTCTTTTTTTTTTTATGGCCCTTTAGCAGCGCTTTTATAAAAAGCGTTGTCTTTCTATGCGCTCCTAAAAGTGATTTCTGGCGTAGTGTATCAAAGCTGGTCAAGACGGATGACGCGCCCGGAAATCTTCCAACAGTCTCAACGTCTCAGGATGGCCTGGTCGGGAGAGTAAGCCTTGTATCAATAGCTCGTGCTGATCAATAGTGGTTCATAAACTCCTGGCGTCTTCTATACAAGTACCATGGCCAAAACATGCGTCCAGCTTGCATCTTTTGAAATCAGCCCTCAACTTGCAATTCTTTAGCTCTTTGACCACGTCACTCAATTTGTGCTCAACATCTCGCCTCAACGATGACTCTTCTGCAATCTTTGCCTCTTTGACATTAAGTTGCGTCTTCAAGTTGGAAATCTGCAAATTTAGCTTGTCTTCCCGCTCTTTGCGACTTGCAAGCATGGCTTCCACGATGATTCCCACCTAGAAATTTGCAAGTAAGCTTTGTCTAGATTCTTTTTTTTAGTAGCCAGCACACTACTAACTGCCTTCATATCTAGACCCAATTGCTCTCTCTTGTTAATCTCTGCAGGTAATTTTGTACCCATTATGTTCATCACTACTGTTTGCTTCTTCAAAGCATAGGTAGCTTCAGTCTTCTCATGTCGAAGCTGGAAGATTTCTTTCTCTAGCTCTTCATTTGCCTTCAGCAATTCTTCTTTCTCGGCCAAGAGCTTATTGTACTTCTCAATCTTCACTGTAGCGGGAAATGGCATCAAAGACTTTTCAACTCTTTCATGGATCCAGAGTCAATAAGGATTATAAGCTCGACTGTTGCTCTCGCCTAGAAAAGCTTTTCCTCTTCTATGAACATTACCCCAAGCATGCTTCAATCTAACCAAGATGTTTGATTCCAATAAGCCCGTAAGATACAGAGATTCTTGTATCTCGTCTTCAGCAGGAGGACCATTCAACGCATAACCAAATTGTCTCACAAGCAAAGCAGGTTTATAGTTTATACAGCTTTTCCGTCCGATCAGCGGGACGTTTGGAAAGCCGCTACAACTATAGATAATATCCGCTCCGAGCATACTCCAGTCAGCCCATACAATATTCTCAGCAAAAAGACCCATCAATCTAGAAGACCACTCCACAGTACTGGCAGTATCAACAAATGGTCATGTCTTCGGAAGGTGACTAGAGAACCACTTGTACAATATAGGCACACAGCAGGAGACGTTCTTGCCCCAGCGTTTCTCATTCTTATAGTGGATAGAGTGATAAACGTCTCCCAATAGGGTAGGAAATGGATCCTTCGAGGCGAGAATGAAGAGTGCATCTGAGTCCACAAAATCAGGCAAGTTGGGAAACAAGATGATCCCATAGATGCATACAGCCAAGATAACATTGAATACGATCTAACACCCGTCTTTCGCACACTGAACAACCTTATCAACCAAGAAAGAGAGATGAAACCCATATGCTCCATTAAGCTTAACCAAGTTCCCTGAAAATTCAGAAACATCCAGACTGACAACCTCAACAAGCTTAGCCAGATTAGGCTCAGCGTCATCATGGACAAACGACATCTGATTCAACACCCAGATTCCCAGCAGTGCAGAGAATTCCTCCAATGTAGGTGCCAAAACATAGTCAGGAAACAGGAAGCACCTTAGCTGAGGCTCATAGAAATGCATCAAGGCGTAAAGTCCATTCAACTCAAATACAGATGGCTTGCACACCAAACTCAGCAACTTCCCATATGACTCTCTGAATTCAGCCTTTACTTTCTGATCAGCCAGAGCAACTAACTTCAATAGAGAACTGATGTCGGGAGAAGGCAACTTGTACGCTACAGTCTTCTTGAGGGACTCCATGTCAGGAATAAGAGAACACTAGAATCTGAGGGGAAATCACACCTAAAACACAAATACATGTTAATGAGATGCGCACATGAAAATGCAAATGTATATGCAAACAGAGGATCAAGTGTGTGTTGTGTTGTAGCAATAATAATCAGAAGCCTGCTAATCTGTAGCTTGAGAATAACCAGAGCTTCGCCTCAGAAATACCAATCACAAAAGGAACCTCAGTACCACAATCACACTGATGAAGAAGAACCTGGTAATCTGGAGATTATGGTTTCCTGCAAAAACCCCATCCCACTCACAGTATGTACTTAATCCGCCGACGAGGTATGACATCCTATGCGGTCATCAGCGTCACAGACTTTCAAGAGTGACAATACGATACCCAAAAGGTGTGGCATCATCATCTCTTGAAGTGGCCTCACTTAGCTGAATCCCAATTGATCGGTCCCCAGAGTCGACAATGCTCGGGTCAGACAACTTGTCGAGCCCAAAGGGCCAGGCAAGAAGAATCAAAGAGAATCTCGTCCAAGCGCAGATTGCGTAGCAAGCTGGTGCATGCAAAGCATACAGGCTTTACCACTACTCTCCACTTCTAAGTCTATGTGCATACTCAAGCCCAGGTTCGGCTTATCTCTCAAAGTAACACCCCTTCCCCAGCACAACAATAATAATATAGTGAGGAAAGTAAATACAGAAGGATAAAATATATAACACCCAAGAAAAACAAGCAAGCGCTAGGATTGACTCGCATAGGGAACCATTGGAGTCCCCATCAGAGTCGCCAGCTGTCGCTACTGCGAAAATCGGCACCGGCAAAACAGAAGAGTCGCCACCGTGCGTTATTTATCCTAAAGGAAGAGAAAGGAAACGCTCAGAGAAAACCTACGCAAAAAGGGAAAGGAATGGTCATCGCAACAAGTCCTGGATTCGGGAGTCGGTTATGCAAGGGGAAGGTATTAGCACCCCTCACGTCCATCGTACTCGATGGGATCCACGTTTGTTGTTTTCTGACAGGGTGTGTTAATCTATCTATTCTAAATGCTGGTTTGAAAGAAAAAGAAATGACTCGGCAGAACACAGCAGTTCTATGCCTACGTATTCCCTTCTGGAACGAGAAATCAGAGTCAACGTAGTTCGCCTAACTACGGGAAAGAGGGGGGAAGGTTGCTCGCTGAGATATCGCATCTCGTGCCTACGTACTTTCATACGGCATGAAAGATCAGAGCAAACGTAGTTCGGGCTACGAAGAACACAGGTTTGTTAAGCTGTTTTTATCCAAGTAAAGTTAACAATCAGTTCCAGCAGTTGGTGTTTACAGCTCGATCCTTGGAGACTTAGGCGTTACCGTTTGCGGTAGAACTGAAAGTTAACAAAACTCTCTTTACGAAAAGAGTTTTCCTGATTAAGGGTCTAAGAGGACAAAAAGGATTTGAATGTTTGTTTTTGAAGTCTTTTACGGAAGAAGTGAATTGAGTTTTGTTTGTAACTCGTGTTGCACTAAAGACTTGGACTTAAGAGTGAATGCGTCGCATGTCACCCAAAGGGTACCACACTAAACATTCAAGCTACGTGAGGGAAACCCTCCCATAACTCTTTCTCAAGTATCTTAAGGCTCGTAACGCATAGCACGTGTTGTCCTTTATTAAGTGTTTTAATTGTATTCGGAGATGAGAAGAGAAACAGACACTCTACAGGGAAACTGACTATATCCTACAGTTGTCATGCAATGTTTGTCCTATGGTTGAGGTTAGAAGGGAAACAAACTAATGTTATCATGCATGGTTAGAATCCTAATGTCTGTCATAACTTCTCTTGAACAAGAGAAGTCAGAGTTCCTAGGGGAACATGGCAAAGGAAGGCAACAGTAAACAAATCAAATGAAAAGGAATTACTGTAAACAAAAATGTTGTAAATAAAATGCATGCAATGCATCACACAAGCAGAAGGAGCCAAGATCAACTTCTAAACAAGCAAGGCACAAAGGCCACACACCATAAAGGCAAGGGAGCTAGGCTCCACCAAATACCAGCAAGCAAAGCCACTCAGTAAAAATACAAGCAGAAGGAGTCTCACTCAACTTCTAATGCAATACAAGCAAGGGGAGAAGCTCAACCCTTAGGATGCTCTTAGGCCTATCATCATCTACATGAAGCCTAATTCAAATCAACACTTCAATCAATTCACATCAATACAATAAAACAAGAAGAAAACAGACAAACAGGGAAAACAAGCCAGCAACTCCACAGCAGAGCAATCTTCTGACAGCAATCCAATCCAAAGTCTGTAACTGTTCTTCAAGTCCACATCATCTTCAAGAGAAGGAAAGGGATGCTCCATCTTCAAGCTTTACCAAGCTACTCCACAAGTAAGAGAATCAACAAGATGATTATTTGATGATGGGAAGCATGATGGAAACCAAAGGAATCCATCATGACACGCAACCATGCATACACGAAAGGCATCCTCAAAAGTTCTACTCATTATGACATGTCATCCCTCCAAAGGAGATATGGGACTTTCATATGAGGACTTTGAATCATAGGATGGGATGGGAAGCAAACAAAGCTAACCATATTTATTTGAAGAAAGAAAGAAGACTAAGGCTCTTCCTAAATCCTAATAGAATAAGCTACAAGAAAGCTACTCAAAAGGAGGTCTAAACTCAAAATCAAGCATCACCACCAAGCTAACAGAAGCTATACCAAGTCTAAATCATCATCCAAGAGGAATGGGGGAAGTTATCTTAAGATATGGTCCATTAATGAAGTCAATCTAAGGGAAAGACTATGCTATGAACATGTTAAGACTAATCTAAGTGTTAATTCAATCTAAAATACTAAACTTATTTCTAAAATCCTAAGATTTTTTCTAAGGTAACCTACATGTGTTAGGTATCTATAGTAGAAAGGTCAGGGCCTAAATCTAATGGGAAGATCCCTAAACAATTCCTACATCACAAGGTGTCACAAAAGAGACCCAAAATGGGAGGTCTAATGATTTAATTCTAAAACAGAACCAAAAACCATCACAAAATTACCACAAAAGTAATGGAAGCACCTTAATATGTACATAATAAACAGCCAAAAGAATGGGGGAAAATTCAAAGGGAAAGGGTTCAAACAGCAAGAACAATGTAAGGTATGCAACTGAATCAACAAGTGTGGAGGGTCACAAAGATTTAATTCAAAAATACATTTAAAGGTTCCAGAAAAATATGAGAAAAATTAAACCAATCCATCAATGAGTCTACAGCCAGCATACAAAAAATTAGAATTAAATTCTAAAATATGAGCCCATACAAAAATCTGCAAGTCGTTCATGTCCATTTCCAACCATTAAAACCATATGAAAAGAGAAAATAAAGAATTAATTGAAAAAGAAATGTAAAAACAAAATAAAAAATATGATAAAATTCGGCACATCTCAAGCTAGATAGAAAGTATTTTTTCATGATTTTATGAAACTATTTACTATTTTTAGTGAATTAATAACAAACAGCATGCAAACAGAAAAAAAAGAAAGAAAAGAGAGTTAAGTGCAATTGGAAGGGGTAGTGCAATCAGTAAACAGTCCAAGGCAAACTGGATTGGGCCGAGCGAGGCAGGGTGCGAGTAGTAATATGTGAGAAGCCCGGTCAGCATTCACTTAAATGACGTGGCGCCGTTTTGGAAGCTGGCCATGTAGAACTCGCGCGGCTGTTGGATCGGAAGACTTAGTCTTCTTTTTCATTCGATCGGACGGTAGCTGCGTTTCTTCTCCAAATTGAACTTTCACGTGTGGAAAATGCAGCAGCATGCGCGGACGGTAATGGAAGCTTGCCGGCGGAATTCTCCAACCTCCAACTCTCTCAATTCTCAACGGAACGCAACGATTCTTGAACCAAAATTGAAGAATTTTTCCCAAGGATTCCAAATATCCTACTTATTCATGCTAAAACTCCACGAACAGAGAGATTCATCACCAACAAGAAAACGTGTTCCACCTTAATTTGTCTCTAATCTCCAATTTTTTTATTCTAAATCCATTTATGGTTCATGTACTACCTAACCACATGCAAGTTCTATCATAATTCATCAAGAACAGAGCAAAATTTCGAAATGTAAAAACCTGAGTTGGAGCTTCGAAACGGAGCAGCTATGGCGCGAATCTTGATCCAATCTTCTGCAGATTTACTTCTTGATGATGGTAGAAGCTTCTTCAATGCTTACTTGCTCCAAAAATGGCCTCTAAGTTGAAATTCAATTTTCACTTGTAACTAACTTTTTCAATGTGCTTCTTACCTTTCCAAGCTCATTCCATCACCAACCTTCATCTAGAATTATTCATGGCAATATATAGAAATGATTTGTGGGCTTTAGAGGTCCATGGGAGGCCCAAATTAAAATATCCAATTTTTAAGTTTCTTCCAAAATTCCAACAATGGAAAAAATGGATTGACCTTGCTTCCACCTTCTAGAAGCTTCATTTAGCTTGCATATGGTCTTGTGAAGGAATTTAGATCAAAAGGAAACCTTGCTTGTGCCTTGTGAATGATTTTTGATATGTAGCTTTTTCATGAAGTTACAAACTAAAGCACCATGAAATAGACCTCAAATGAAAATTCTGGTATTGCCATTATGTTTAGAATGATTTTTCCACTCAAAATATGTCCTAAATTGGTCTTGTTTGAGCACATGGAATTTATTTTGAATTTTTCAAGTTTAGTGCCTTTTAATTCCTCTTTTCAAAGCCTCCATGAACCAAGTATTGTTCTAGGCCAAATCAAAGTCTCATGAACCCTTAGTTGACCTAAAAACCACATTCTAAGCAACTTTCATGTTGAACAAAATCCCATTTGGAAAGCGCAAGATGGAGTTTTGGACCTATAATTCAAAATGACCTATAATCATAACTTCCCAAAATGTCCCTGGCTTGCAAAGCTCATAACTTGAGTTCTAAAAATCATATTGAGGACTTACACAACTTTTTGGAAAGCTAAGATCATAAGGAACAACTCTTATGTTTACCCAAAGATCATGTGAAACTTCCTTCTAGGTCAAAATTAGCTTGGAAGTTAATGAACTTTCACAGACAAATTTCAGATGCCTCTGAGGACCTATAACTTGTCTGGACCATAACTTGAGTTCTACAAATCATATGGATGAATTATAGTACTAAAATTAAAGGTATAAACCTCCTCTAAAAGTCTCATGCTTGACCCAAAGTCATATGAGGCTTGTCTCTTGACTTACATGGCTTTGATGTTATGCACTAAGCAGGGGATTTTACCCTAGGAACCCTAACTTAGCAACTTCAACCATTCTTGATCCTTCTTGATTTCTTCTTGAAACAACATCTCACATGCTTCAACAAATCATTTCATGAACTCCGTGACCTAGAAGTAGGCTTTGATCTTCTTCAACTGCTCATTTTGACCCAGGGTTGACCAGATGAAACCCTAGTGACACCAACTTCAATTGTGGCTCTTCCACTTGACACAAACCCTTGACTAAGCTCCATTATGACCCTCTAGGAACTCCATGAGCTTTATCCACATATAATATCCATGACCAAGGCTTCAAAACCCTCTGATGGTCTTCAATTGCTCCTCAAGTTAGGAGATGAACCCCATACATGCACCTGAACTTCTCAAGAACTCAACCCTTTATCAGATGACCTTGGTGACTTCTCAAGATTTCATAAGACCTCTGGCTAGGCTTCTTTTGATATAGACCACACTTGATTTCCTGCATAAATGCTAATGCAATACTATGCTAATGCTAGAACAATGATATGCTTAATGCAATTAAACATAAACCAAGTGATAAAAAGATTGAGCAAATTTTACATAGTTTATCATCCAACATTCACCAAACATGACATATAGTCCATCACCAACATGACACACCATAATGCAATTATGCAGCGCAACACCATGCATGTGGTACCGACTCATTGGTTCATTCTATGGAACCCGGATAGATCACATACACTCGCCCTTGGCCATGATCCGTCCTCACCATTCCCCACTCAAAGGAATACGAATGAATCACATACACTCCACTGAGCAATGACTCATCCCACCAATACACCATGATATGCATAACACCAAATGCACAACAATTTAATACAAGCACGCAATGTGCACACAATCCCCAGATCACATCACCATACATCACATATACACATATATGCTACACATTAATCAATTATATCAATTAATCCACATATTAAACAAAGTTCACCTTCCAATAACAGGTATACTCATACCCCAACAACCGGGTACACACGATCCTAGTGATCACCTCACGATGCTCCACATCATATACACCACTCAACCATTCACTCAACTGAAACAATAAAGAATCCACATCCTATCACCAAGTATACACCCTACAGTATTCAATCACCATCCCTACAGTCATCAAGGTCTAAGGGATATTACACGGCTAGCGCGCAAGGCACGACAGCACAGAAAAATCACATTTTGTTATGCTCGCTACTCATTCGCTGGGCGAGCCCCCTAGCCAATACTCACTAATGGTTCGCTGAGCAGACCTCCTCGCGAACACAAACAGTGGCTACTGGACTCGTTCGCTGGCTCACTTGCTGAGCGAGCCTCTAGCGAATGCTCGCGACTGCCTCGCCTAGCGAAGGTGCTAGCGAGTGTCTGCGACTTCTCAAACCCTCACTGTCCAGCATTCCCATTTTGCTCCAATTCAAGCCTATCACTTCACTTCACTTCTCTAATACCCCTAAACTCATTATTTCAATTCTAATCCCAATAATATTACTAATAATAATAGTAATAATAATAGTAATAATAATAATAATAATAATAATAATAATAATAATAATAATAATAATATTCCACCAATAATAATAATAATATTAATACTAATAATATTAATAACAATAATAATAATAATAATAATAATAATAATAATAATAATAATAATAATAATAATACCACCAATATTACTATTAACTATTATATTATTATATCAATTCCTCATCACCGCAAATAATCCTTATATATCAAGGATATCCACCAACAACATACTCAAACACACCCCACCTAAGGGCACACCAAAATAAAATAATTAAAATAACACCAAAATGACTAAATAAATAAAATGGGTGTTACACTTTGACATTGTGTGAGACATCAACTTGCTCCTCTTGATTAGTCTTCGTCCGCTTGATGGAAGATGATGTGGGAATGTTGAGAGCTTCAGCAACCATTCCAGCAATTTTAAGATGATTTCTTCTAGTTTCCTCTGAGGTTAGGTCAACAGACGCAATCGCAGGAGGAGCTTGACTTGATCCAAGCTTTTTAGGTCGTCTTGCATGAAGCTTTCTAGGTTTCTTTACTAACACTCCTTCAGGTGTCATTGCACGAAGTGGGGCTATCTCTATAACCTTATTAGGGTTTGCCTCATCATTACTTGTATTAATCTTGACGGTTGTATACTCCATGGATGGTGACTTTGATTTAGATGAGGACCCTTTTCTTTGCTTTTTTGAGATGGTAAGGAAGCTGAAGAGTTTGTGAATACCCGGGGAGTAGAGGGAATGCTTAGTGTAAGTGAGAGTTAGATACGAGTACCCACTAGGAGGGAATTGGCCGTTTGATTTTATCATTAACTGACTTAATTTCAAACAGTAATTCCTCCTTCCTTTTGATTGCTATACCTCATCAGGACTCAATTTTTTAACTTGGTGTCCCTTGATGTCACAACACAAGGTCATGACATCCGGAGTAACATTGCTTCTTTTCTGCAGAGTAGACTTCGTGGACTTCATCAGGTTCCAATATAGCCTATCTAGTTTTACCTGATGATCAATATTTGGATATCCCTTATGGCCTAGTCTCTCCTTATGGCTTTTCTTACCTCCTGTCCTCCTCTCTGAAGCATGCTTTGATGTTCCTTTTTCTGATGAATTTGAACTGATCCTTTCTATTTTTAGAGGTTGTCTTCCTCTTTCTGGCCAAGGTTGGTTCTTCACCAATCCATTCAAGTTACTTCTGGGCTCTCATAGGTAGCAGTTATTCGTGTATCTTGATCCCTTCATTACCTCCATACCTTCTTTATTTATGACCACACACTTATCGTTGGAGAATTGGACTTTCAACCCTTGATCACCTAGTTGACTTATGCTTATTAGGTTTACATTTAGTCCCTTAACCAGCAGAACATCTCTCAATATTGGAGTATTCGTACTGTTTAGTTGTCCAACACCTTGGACTTCTCCTCTAGCTCCATCACCAAAGGTTACATGACTCGAAGCATGGGTTTTAAGGTTGGTTAACAAATTTCCTATTCCTGTCATGTGTCTAGAGCAACCACTGTCAAAATACCACTCTTCATTTATAGACATCCTTGGCGAAGTTTTAGCTATTAATGCCATAGTCCTTGCACCCTATTGTTTTCTCTTGTACGGAGCCTCCTTCTTGGGTTTGATCTGAGGTGACCTCTTGTCACGATGCTGCCATTTTCCATGATGTTGCCTTAGCCCATATGTAGCATGATACTTCATCTTTCCATTATTCCCTTGTTTGGTCTTGCTTTGGTTAGGAAATCCACACAGCCAGAAACAAACAGCTTCTATATGCCCCAGTTTTCCACAGTGGTAGCATCTATGTCCTTGGAATTTTCTCTTGACTTGATTCCAATTTCTGTGTGTTGGATGTTGTGACTTTGCCTGTGACATCCTTTTCCATTGTTGAATCTCAGGCTGCATCCTCTTGAGTTTCAACACAGGATTTTGTTTCTCAACAAACCCTAGACCAGTCTTATTACTTGCATTCTTACCACTCTGGAGAATCTCCTCTAGTGTGTCAGTCCCCGAGTTAAGCATCCTTATATTCTTGGACATTTGGTCCAACCTAGATTTTAACATCCTGGCCTCACTTTCCAGTGAATCAATAGTGACTAGATGCTCCTCTTTTTCAGATTCTAACTCCTTGATAAGTTTTTATGATGTTCTTCCTACTGGTACATATCAGAACTTTTAGTGTGAAGCTGCTGGTATGCGGCTGCAAGCTCCTCAAATGTCATGTCTTCTTCACTTGAGTCACTATCAGAGATGCACACACTGTTGAGAACAGTGACATGCTTGGCAGCCTCACCATCTGACTCACTTTCTGAGTCTTCATCAGACCAAGAGACAGTTAGACTTTTTCCCTTTTTCTTGAGATATGTGGGACATTCTCTTCTAACATGGCCATATCCCTCACACTCATGACATTGGACACCTTTGCTTTGCCCAATGGTGTCTTCAGTTTTATCTTTGACACTGTCAGAGGTTTTGTTCTTGTCATAAGGCTTTTATTTCTGATCTATCCTTTTGATCAGTTTACTAAATTGTCTTCCAAGAAAAAGCAATTGCCTCAGACAAATTTTCTTCTTTTTCACTGTCTTCTCCATCTACAGTGCTTGAAACAAGAGCAATGCTTTTGTTCTTTTTCTCCACTACCTGGTCACTTAATCCCATCTCAAAGGTTTGGAGTGAACCAATGAGTTCATCAACTTTCATATTGCTAATGTCTTGTGCCTCTTTAATGGCTGTTACTTTCATGGCAAACCTTTTAGGTAGAGACCTCAGAATCTTCCTTACCAGTTTCACATCACTCATCTTTTTTCCCAAAGCTCCGGAGGAGTTTGCTAGTTCAAGTACATTCATGTAGAAGTCATGAATGGTCTCTTCTTCCTTCATTCTTAGACCTTCAAATTTTGTGGTTAACCTTTGAAGTCTAGACATCTTTACTTTGGAAGTTCCCTCATGGGTAGTTCTGAGAGTGTCCCAAACATCTTTGGCTAGTTCACAATGATGTACGAGCCTGAAGATGTTTTTATCTATGCCATTGAATAGGGCATTTAGGGCTTTAAAATTTCCGAGAGCTAGTGCCTCTTGCTCTTTGGTCCATTCCTCTTCAGGAATTTGTACAGATTTCCCATCCTTGTCTGTCTTCATAGGACGTTCCCAGCCAGAATATGTAGCTTTCCATGCTTTTTTGTCTATGGATCTTAGAAAAGCAATCATCTTAGGTTTCCAATAATCATAATTAGACCCATCCATAGTTGGTGGTCTATTTGTGAACCTTATGTCTCTGTCCATAATAGCAGAGTTTATCTTCCCTAGATCTCACCCAGATTCAAACAGGCAGGGTGCCGGCTTTGATGCCAATTGAAATTCTGCTTGCGCACAGACTGATGTTATGACATCAACAATAACATAGGTCACCTAACAGATAACTTGCAGTAAATGAAAACAGTAAAGAACACACAACAATTGATTACCCAGTTCAGTGTCAACAACACTTACATCTGGGGGTTACCAAGCCAGGGAGGAAATTCACTATCAGCAATATCAATTCAGAGTTAAACCTCCAGTTCACACTCCTCACTTAATCACTACCCAATGACACTTCAGCCTAGAGACTCTCTAGTACCAGAGTATACCCACTCACTCCCCCACTATCACACACCTGTGATATCAGTTTTAATTACAAAAACAGTTTTGAAGAGACACTCCAAAACACACACCTTGGTCTTGCTTCGCAGCTTTGATCAAGAACACATCACTCTTGCTTCATAGCTTTGAGTGTTACACCAGCCTAGAACCTACCTAATCAAGGCAATTATGCATAAGCTAATTGCTTGAAGTACAAGTATTCTTAAGACACAATTGAAAACGTGAAGAACAAACTTTCTTCACTCACAAGGGCTCTCACTGCACACGGCTGATCTTCTATCTATGTAAGAGTTGCACTTTAAGGATTCCTCCTTCTGCTTTTATAGCAGTTGCAAAGTCCTTGGGCCTGGGCACACAACTTAGGTTTTCATGTTAAACCTAGCCTTTAATTATTCTGCACGCCTGCCTCATTAATTCAGGGACAATTTAGTACTCTTAAAGCTTCTAAAATGTTTCCTGATTCCCAGCTTGAGCACCTGGTTTATCTCCTGATTTCCAGCCATCAGAAAAACAAACTCTCGCTTGATGTCATACAATGTATGTTGTGACATCCAGCTATGACATCCAACTCAGCTATTGAAATAGCTAAGTACACTTACTCTGCACATTCCATAATTAGTATGCTCTAATTTCAGACATTACCTGCATACATACTAATATGATTTTCCATAAAATGTAGCCAATCAAGAGCACTTACAACAACCGCTCTTTGATTTATCCGAAGGAAAAGGTCAAAAGAGGAAAAAAAAACCTATTTTTGCATCGTAAGAACAATGCGGGGAGAGACCTAGGTAAGGGGTTGGTTAAGCTTAGGGAAGGTACTAGCACCCTAAACTTCTGTAGTACTCTACAGGAACCTTTTATTTAAAGTATGCCTTTTTTTATTATTATCTGTTTGAAATATATTCTGAGCTAAGGGATAGAGTGACCTAAAAGACCTAAGGGTTAGTCCTAAGTTTACTCGGCAAGACGTCGCATCTTGTGCCGACATATCCTGACGGAAATGGAATCAGAGTAATTGTAGTTCCCCTCGAAAGGGAGGTTAGAAATTTCGTGGTCGTGGTCAAGGTTTCAATGGGGAATAAACGTATCTTAGGGACACACTTACGTGGAGTCTTGAACTCCTATTTCTACGTTGAAAATGTAAATTGAAATCAAGGTAAAGAGGTATTCCACGGCGGGAAACCCTAAAGCAGAGTACAGCGACTCTTTGACCTAATGCTAGGGTAAAGGTCATTTTCGTCCACGGCGGGACACCTAGGTTAATCAGGGTTTTGAAACATTCAAAGGGTAAGGCTATTGACTCGGCGGTCAAACGGCTAGACCTAATCCTTCAGAAGGCAAATTAACGGTAAAAAATATGCAAACAACGAATATCATCACCAGACAGAATTAGAATACTGGAAATAAAGAAAGCTATAAACGAAAGCATCGCGACGATCACTCGCGTAGATTACAAGCCCAAAAATGCAGAAAAATAAATGACTGTGATAATTACTCGCATGATTACAACTAAAAAAATGACAATACGGACAATGAGGGATTACTAAGTTGATACAAACAAGAACAAGTGAGGGTTAGACAGACAGTGAAACGACTAAATCAAGCGTTTTATTTTTGAATTTTTATTTAAAGAAAAAAAAAGTTAGTTTTTGCGTTTAAAGGAGAAGTTATCTTTTAATTTTTAATATTTTATTAAAAACTTTTTTTATTTTGATTAAAGAAAAATGTTTTGATGAAGAACAAATCTGTTTTAATTTTAAGGTTTTAAATGAAGAAGAGTTTGTTTTTAATTTTTGTTGTAATAAAAAATATGTTTTAATTTTAATGTTAAAAAAATGTTTTAACTTTTTTAAAATTTTGTTTTGATTAAGAAAATTGTTTAAAAAAAGGGTTCTTAATTAAAAAAATGATTTTTTTCAAAAAGGGTTTTAATTTTTGGCTTGAGGTTTTAAAAATAAGAGAAGTGTTAGCAATAAATTAAAATATAATGTGATTATTAATTATCGCTTTAAAAAAATAAGAAATAATAAGATAATATAATAATATGAACATAATAAAATAAAAAAGAAATAAAAATAAAAGGAGTGGGGATAGGTGGATGGTTGTTGGTTCTGGGTTGTTTGTAGGGTTTGAGAAAAAAAACCTTTCCCATCTTTTTAGGGTTTGGGAAAAAACCATTTCCCATCTTCTTCTTCCCAACTAAGGGTCGGCGGCGCCGTATCCTCCATTGGAGCTCTCCGGAGCGTTTTCCTTCGCTTTTGCATGGTGCTTCTGGCGGCAATGTTTGTCCCTCCGAAACTTTCGTCTTTTCTTGTCTTTGCAAGTCTCTTATTCTTCTTTTCCTGCAACAAGGCCATGAAAAAAACATTATAAATGATAAAACAGAACCTTACAGAGGTTTATTGATGGCAGCTTGCTTTTGGATTCGCGGTGTTTTTCGGCGAGACAATGATGAAACTATCTTCTGAGGCGGGGGTGGCGGTTCGTTGATCTTGATGATGAAGCTTTGAAGGTTTTTTCAAAAATCTCCCCTCTTCTGATAAGTCGTGAGAACGGCCGCCGTTTTTTCCTTTGTCTCCTTCCCTCCTTTCTCAAATACAACTTATGTTTATATAGGTAACAAATTAGGGTTAACTCTAACCTAATGCCCATTTTAAAGTCCAACTTAAATTAATATTACTTATAACTAAATAAAAATTAAATAATTAAAATAAAATTAAAATGCAAAAAACATAAAATTTTTGATGTTAAAATGAAATAATCATAATAACAAATTTTTAATATTAACATGAAATAAACCTAACAAAATTTTCTTTTATATTAAAATGAAATCATCATAATAATAATTTTTTTTGATATTAAAATAACATAACAAAAACTGATATTAAAACAAAATAATCATAACAAACAAAAAAAAAATCCTTTTTATTAAAATAAAATGAAACAATTTTTTTTTATTAATAATAAAATGAAACAACAATAGTAGTTAATTTTATTAAAAATGAAATGAAACAAAGATGCAATGAAATGCGAGATGAAATGACAAATCTTAGGGCAAAAATTGGGGTATTACAGTTGCCCCTATTTAAATAGCTTCACCGAATGATTTGAGCGACGACGACTCGAGGAATCACGGTGGAGGGATTTAAATACAGGTAACCGAAAATTTTGCCCTTTAGACACAACGCTATGCAATTCTATGGACCACACGAAACGAACTATAATGCTGACAATGCTATGAATTTAATACGATGCGTATGATGAAAATGACAAATGCAAGGATGCAGACGACCCGACGACACGGGGGACATACGCGACGACCAAACCATATAGGGGAATACGACGCACCGAGGAAACACCACGACACTAGGGAATACCCAAGAGATTCAGGCATGACCGACTGATACTCTAGGATGACAAGGTAACACAGGATCCACACAGCGGTAGGATCAGGTAAACGACAAGTACTGGAGTTTTCTGACATTTCTTTAAACGAAGAGATCGAGCGGGATCTTCAGGAATTGTCGGGAAATGTACAGAGAAACAAACACCAGAAACATCCGGAAGAACATCGAATGAATTCTGAAACACACCAAAGACACTCAGAAAAAACATCGAATGAACTCTGGGACGAAGAAACAGATTTCAGGGACATTCGGAAGAACATCGAATGAATTCTGAAACACACCAGAGATACTCGGAAAACCATCAAATAAACTCTGGGCTGTATCCAGAAATAAGATGACAACATCTATAGGTACATCCGACACATTCAGGAAAGCATTCAATGTATAGGACGATTTTGAAGACATGTCTGGAAGAACATCAGATAAGCAACAAAGGAGTTCTGGAAGAACGTCATAACAAACTCAGTCTGGAAAAACATCAGAAAGAGAACATATCCGGAAAAACATCGGATGAGATTCTGGAAAACCATCAGAATCGAAGGAATATCTGGAAAACCATCAAATAAGTTCTGGAAGAAACATCAGAACAAGGACTCGATCTGGAAAACCGTCAGATAGAGAAATATATCCGGAAAAACATCAGAAAGATTCTGGAAAACCATCATAATCAAAGGAATATCTGGAAAACCGTCAGATAAGTTCTGGAAGAACATCAGAACAAAGACTCGATCTGGAAAACCGTCAGATAAGAGACTCAATCTAGAAAACCATCAGAAAGAGAAATATATCCGGAAAACCATCGAATAAATTCTGGAAAACCATTAGAATTAAAAGAATATGTGGAAAACCATCAGATAAGAGGCTCAATCTGGAAAACCATCAGAATGAGAAATAAATCTGGAAAACCATCGAATAGATTCTGGAAAACCATCAGAATCACGGGGCTATCTGGAAAACCATCAGATAGGTTCTGAAAGAACATCAGAACAAAGACTCAATCTGGAAAACCATCAGAGAGAGACAAATAAAGGTGACGTCTAGAACTGACGTTTGATGAAAGGATACTAGACATCCAATAAAGGCTTTGGATGAAAGGTATACTCACACCATCTGAGAATAGTATGGGATGTAAGAGGAATATACATATCTGGAAAACCATCGGATAAGAAATGTCATATCTGGAAGAACGTCAGATAGACACAACACAAAATGGTTTGGTAGGTGCCAAGTGAGTTGGACTTTGACCACAAGGTAAAACGTGGATAAAACACGACCTCAGGAGAAATGCAGATGAGGATGAAACACTCATGATATGTATATGTATATGAATTATGCTATGATATATGATCAAATGCAAATGCAGAGGTCGACGACAAGGCTCGACTCTTTTGGTGAGATGGCAAAACTGGAAAACTGATTCCTCAACACGGAGATCATGTCATTATGCTAAACTATATCAAGTTGATAGCCCCTGTAGGAAGGACGAATAACTGCTTGAGGATCCTTCAAGTAAACTGCCCCATATTAAACCTTCTGTTGTAGATGAGCTGATAATTGCTTCAGCTCGTCTGACTCGTGAAAAGGATTGTTTCATATGCCCTCGGAAGGTCTGCCCCAGTACGAGTCTTGAATTCTTCTGGATAAACTAAATCTGAGAATGATTTGCCCCCGAACCACAAATCTTAAATTGATTCTCAATAGGATCTGGAAGGAACTTGCCCCTGATAGGATCACTTAACCAAGTTTCTCGATTGTTTGAAAATTCCTTAGAGGAAATTCAGTTTGCAAACAAAAATATTCATATAAACATGGTAATGCATAATCCATGCAACTTTTGAAATCAAAATTATTTTTGAAAGATGAAAAAATAAATGAGTTGTTGGTCAGAACACGGTGGTTCAAGACGCTCCAAGTTTTAAAAACAAAGGTGTACTGCCAAAATAAATGATTCACAAAGATCTGTAGGAGTCAGCTTACGCAACCTTGTTGTAGTATGCTTTCGACATAACCTTGTTTCAGTTAGGTCTTTTGAGGGTTGTAATGTGGTATGGTTCACGGTTTATGAAACAAAAGATAAAGGCTCAAAATTCATTTGTACCCACCCACCTACGTGATAGTCTTCAGTCCTACGCTCAGTTAACTCGTATAATACATTCAGGTTCCCATAGGTTAGGAATTGCACTGACGGTAGCAATGATGGTTCAGAAGTCAATGGACCTATGAAAGGGGAGCCACTACTTCCCTATAACATTTGGTTGTTTTGACATTGAGGATTTTCAGGATAAGGATTTAAAGATATCCTCTTTGTATTATCCCTAACTTTTGCCTGAGCTGTTTATTATGAAGATTACAGTCAGCGGGATGCCCCAGTTTTTCCTAAGTCTCCTTCATAGGTTCGGGCTTAGCGGGCTTTTTCTTTTATTTTTATTTTTTTGAAATAAAGTGACTGCTTAACTTTAAGGATTTCGGAGAACCACCATCGACTTTTTGATTGGAAAACATCTCCTACACTTACTTAATGTGCGCGAAGGAAAATTTGTGAATGCAACCTTTATATGAAAGGTTTATTGTAGGAGAGCACAACCAAGTTAACTGAGAACTACCCATGCCCCTGGTTAAGATTGCGGGTTTTTTTTTTGTAAAGAAAGAACTCTAACTTCTAGGCTCGAAGGGGGTGACAAGGGAATACCTTCCTTATTTCTCCAGTGTTTGGGAGTTGAAACAATACCTTACATCGTCAACAAAGTTTGATTGAAAGTATACTGACAACAGTTATGGGTATAACGTTTTCGTCATCCTCCCTCCAATCTTTGCATATCAAAAATTTGGACAAGGAGTATTTTTGAAAAACAAAGGGTAATGATGTAAATAATAGATAAAATGAATTAAATCAAAAGTTGCAATGCTCAGTTTATTAATGTAAAAGTAAAAACATAACTTGAAAGCAAACCAGCTAAATGTAAAAATAAGGAAAGTTCAAACAACGAGAAACAAAAGCCTAGTGACTAAATCAGTGAGCCACCCTATCTGAAACACAAATCCGTTGGGAAGACCGAAGCTTCACTTTTGATGCACTGGCAAAGGATTTTTCTGGACATTTGGAGGATTATCCGCAAAATCAAGTATTCCATCTCGAATCAACCCACGCACTCTGGCTTTCAGTGCAAAACAATGCTCCAAGTCGTGGCCTAGGGCACCCTCATGAAAAGCGCACTGTAGATCAGCCCTAAATCCCGCTATAGGAGGATTAGGAGGAGGTGGTAAAGCCCTTGTAGTGATCAGCCCTTGTCGAACCAGGTGGTAAAGCCCTTGTAGTGATCAGCCCTTGTTCAACCAAACCATTTTCGAAAGGGTCTCAACTGAGCGGTGATTCTCGAGTCAACTTTGTCGGGACTCACTCCCGGCAAGCCTCGTTGAATATCTCACCTTCCTATAATAATGTCACTCAAGTTCGGGTGTAGGACTTATCTCACAATAACAGATATCCCCAAGCAAGGTACAATATGAATGGCATATAATAAGCAAAATATATATATATATATATATATATATATATATATATATATATATATATATATATATATATATATATATATATATATATATATATATATATATATATATATATATATATATATATATATATATACACACAGATAGATAATAATAATAATAATAATAATAAATGGCATATAATAAGCAAAATAAGGGTAACCCTTAAAAATTAGGAGGGTCCCCAGTGAAGTCGCCATTTTCTGTTGCGGTTAGAATATGATATCAAATTATTAATTAATTTGAATCGCATATGTAGTTCACAACCGCTCTTTGATTTATCCGAAGGAAAAGGTCAAAAGGGCATTTTCGTCCACGGCAGGACAACTAGGCTAATCAGGGTTTTGAAACATTCAAAGGGTAAGACTATTGACTCGGCGGTCAAACGGCTAGACCTAATCCTTCGGAAGGTAAATTAACGATAAAAAAATATGCAAACAACGAATATCATCACAAGACAGAATTAGAATACTGAAAATAAAGAAAGCTATAAACGAAAGCATCGCGACGATCACTCACGTAAATTACAAGCCCAAAAATGCGGAAAAATAAATGACTGCGATAATTACTCGTATGATTACAACTAAAAAATGACAATACGGACAATGAGGGATTATTAAGCTGAAACAAACAAGAACAAATGAGGGTTAGACATACAGTGAAACGAATAAATCAAGCGTTTTATTTTCGAATTTTTATTTAAAGAAAAAAAAGTTAGTTTTTGCGTTTAAAGGAGAAATTATATTTTAATTTTTAATATTTTATTAAAAACTTGTTTTATTTTGATTAAAGAAAAATGCTTTGATGAAGAACAAATTTGTTTTAATTTTAAGGTTTTAAATGAAGAAGAGTTTGTTTTTAATTTTTGTTGTAATAAAAAAAATGTTTTAATTTTAATGTTAAAAAAATGTTTTAACTTTTTTGAAATTTTGTTTTGATTAAGAAAATTGTTTAAAAAAAGGGTTCTTAATTATAAAAAAAAAATTGTTTTTTTCAAAAAGGGTTTTAATTTTTGGCTTGAGGTTTTAAAAATAAGAGAAGTGTTAGTAATAAATTAAAATATAATGTGATTACTAATTATCGTTTAAAAAAAAGAAGAAATAATAAGATAATATAATAATATGATAATATAATAATATGATAACATAATAAATAAAAAAGAAATAGAAATTAAATGAGTGGGGATAGGTGGATGGTTGTTGGTTCTGGGTTATTTTTAGGGTTTGGGAAAAAACCATTTCCCATCTTTTTAGGGTTTGGGAAAAAACCCTTTCCCATCTTATTTTTCCCAACTAAGGGCCAGCGGCACCGTATCCTCCATTGGAGCTCTCCAGAGCGTTTTTCTTCGCTTTTGCATGGTACTTCTGGCGGTTATGTTTGCCCCTCCGAAACTTTCATCTTTTCTTGTCTTTGCATGTCTCTTATTCTTCTTTTCCTGCAACAAGGCCATGAAAAAAACATTATAAATGATAAAACAAAACCTTACGGAGGTTTATTGATGGCAGCTTGTGTTTGGATTCGCGGTGTTTCCCGGCGAGACGATGATGAAACTATCTTCTGAGGCGGGGGTGGCGGTTCGTTGATCTTGATGATGAAGCTTTGAAGGTTTTTTCAAAAATCTCCTCTCTTCTGATAAGTTGTGAGAACGGTCGCCGTTTTTTCCTTTGTCTCCTTCCCCCCTTTCTCAAATACAACTTAGGTTTATATAGGTAACAAATTAGGGTTAACTCTAACCTAATGCCCATTTTAAAGCCCAACTTAAATTAATATTAGTTATAACTAAATAGAAATTAAATAATTAAAATGCAAAAAACATAATAAAAAAATTATGTTAAAATGAAATAATCATAATAACAAATTTTTAATATTAACATGAAATAAACCTAACAAAAAAAATTATATTAAAATGAAATCATCATCATAATAGTTTTTTTTGATATTAAAATAACATAACAAAAACTGATATTAAAACGAAATAATCATAACAAAAAAAAAAATCATTTTTATTAAAATGAAATGAAAGAATTTTTTTTATTAATAATGAAATGAAACAACAATAGTAGTTAATTTTATTAAAAATGAAATGAAACAAAGATGCAATGAAATGCGAGATGAAATGACAAATCTTAGGGCAAAATTTGGGGTATTACAAAATGAAAAACGGTTGTTTAGTCAACGTACATTCTTACAAACTCATTTCTCTCAATCACACAGATACTTGGAGTATAATGAAGAATTTGTACAAAATTGAACACACGCAAATCTTAACACTAAGACCTGCTATTTATAACAATCAAACATAACTGCCATTAACGGCTAGCAAACGAAATCAAGACAAGTGTCGATGTGCATGCCTTCAAATCATAGGGACGCTCCATATGTCTTTCTTAAAAACGGATTTTCCCTCTTTTATTTGAATTTAAACAAACTCGTAGCAATACCCCTACCAACGCTTCTGTCAAATCGGGTCTTTCAACTGCTGAGGAATATCTCTAAGTCCATAACATAGTCTCTCCTGGAGAAAGAACGCCTTCGACTCTCATTTCAAAATATGGCTCTAGTCGAAGTGGTTAGATTTCTGATCAGTGGTTTTTACACGTTATTTTACTGTTTATTTCAGTTAATCATTTGTTTTGTCTTGTAGCATTTTAGTTGTTTTTATTACATTTTACGCGTCGATTTGGTATTTTCACTGTTTCTAGGTTCAGGTACAATAAAGGAGAAGAAGAGCGAAAACCGGGGAAAAATGACAAGATTTCGGATGAGTTTTGTTGTGAAATCTTTAGCAGTCTGCACGGAAACGATCATAACTAGAGTTCCGGGTGTCCGATTGAGGCGTTCTAAAAACCGGCGGAAAGCTAAGAGAGAGAGAGCTACGACTTTCGTGTTGGAGTCGAAGTCAGATTCGAAACAGAGGTGCAACACGGGTGGCCGTGTTGTGTGACACGGCCCGTGTTGCAGAATGTGCTCAGAAAAGGCGATTTTTGGAGAAAAAACAGTGGCACAACACGGGTGCCCGTGTCGTGTGACACGGCCCGTGTTGTGACACCTGGGACTTGCAAATTTCACGCGAAAAAAGTGTCAAAAAGCCAACACGGGCGCCCGTGTTGCCTGACACGGCCCGTGTTGCAGGAAGCGCATTTTTTCCTATTTTTCTTGTATTTTTGACTCTTGTGATCCCCGAGGGTATTGTGGGTATTTCCCTAATGATGAGTTTGAATTGGGACTATTTGATACGTGTTTGGAGAAAGGAAAAGGGGCTTTTGGACGGAAAAGGATTGGACGAAAAAGATTGGAGCGGTCAAGGATTTGGGAACTGAAGGTCCTCATGAGCGGAAGCGATTGAAGATCAAAGCAACCATTTATCTTGTAATGTTCAAATTTTATTTTTGATTTTACTTTTGTTATTATGAGTAGCTAAACCCCCCAATGCTAAGGGGTGTCCCTGATTAGACTCTGTAATGACCTTGACCTTTTGAATAATGGATTTTACTGCTCTCTAATCATTGTTGTTATCGTATTATTTTCTATAGTTTTTCTTATCTAACAAATAAGGATCAATTTTACGGTTAACCTTTGGTTTGGAAAAACGATCGTTAACGCGTTTTTACAATAATACTATAATAGATATTGCCTAGGAATGGGGATACCCTATAGTAACCGTAATGTTTTAGATAAAATAAATTGCTTGGGATTATTCCTATACTGCCAAGGAATTGGGGTATAGGGAGAATGCCAAAGGGTTTTCTGCTAAGGAATTAGAGTCAACTAGTCTTTAAAACCGGTCACGATTGAATTGAGCAAAGATTTCTAAAAACTCAGGATTAAGGTTATTACAAGGTTTTTCATACACCATCAAGATGAAGGATCCTGGACCAGTTGTAATCCCTTGTACTATAAAGGATCGAACTTTTAAGAAAGTGCTAATTGATTCAGGTGCTAGTGTGAGTCTCATGCCGTTATCAATTTTCAAAAAGCTGGATATTGGAAAAGTGAGCGATACGGGAACAAGCTTGAAGTTTGTCGACCATACAACTAAGATGGCATATGGGCTAGCAGAGGATGTTCTAGTGACAATCGATAACTTCCCTTACCCAGTTGATTTTCAAATCATGGATATACCCGAGGATGAAGAAACTTCGATCATACTTGGCCGACCGTTATTGCTTACTAGCCGGTGCAATATTGATGTGGAAAAAGGTACGCTCACTTTGAAATTTTTTGATGAGGAAATCACTTTAAAAACTCAAGAGGGTCGAAAGAAAGGTAAGAAGAAAGATGTCAAACCTTCAGTTGGGAAGATTAACACAACTAAGAAGGGAGAACGATCAAAACCATTTCAAGTTGCTCATATCTCTGAACCGGCACAATATTCTGTTGCGAAGAAGTCGAGCAATAGAGTTTGGAAGCTAAAGTACCCTCCATAAGAATGGGAGTCGATCGTCGAGCCATGCGACGTTAAACGAAGCGCTGCGTGGGAGGCAACCCACGGTTTTATGAATTGATGTTGTTTCTTTTGTTGTTATTGTTTTTGCAAGAATAAACGAGATTTTACAAGGGAAAACGTGGAAGCAGCAAAGAGGTACTGCATTACCTGTCGACCCCTCTATGAGTACACCTCTTCTTCTCTTGATTCTTGAACATTGAGACAATGTTTAGTTCAAGTTTGGGGGAGGTTTTACCATTTTGAATTGTCCATTTAAACACCTTTTTATTTTTAAGTTCGGTAAAAATCACATCGAATTCTCCCATATGGATACCATAAACTTTTTCCTTGTGATTAATAGGTGTGTAAGGTAGTCAAGAAAGTATTTAGAGTTCAAGGGAAGTGGAGTTTGAACTAAGGAACTTGGGAAAGTTTGGAAATTGAGGTATAACTTGAACACCCTAGGTTCCCCAGAGTAAGGAAACGAGTCCAACGTGTAGATTTGTGCCATAGTACTTGGATTTGAAAAGTATACCCCGATTAGTTCATTGTGATAGTCCGGCATGAAAAAAAATGGTAGATATTGATTTTGAGAATGATGTGTGGCACCAAAAAAAAAAGAGTTGAATAATGACGGTAAAGACAACCTATCCTTCTAAGTTGGGTAACCCTCGCCCAGTTATTTAGCCTAACGGCGGTTGAATCTCTATAGTCGTCCAAAAGTGGACTAATGAAAGCCTTTGAGCGAGGAAAAGAATAAAGGTGCCACAGAAAAAAATCTCGAGCAAAAATGTGCATGCCTTAATCTAATTATCCGAATGAAAGGGGTAGAAAATCGAAGAAAAGACTTA
Organism: Lathyrus sativus; assembly: GCA_963859935.3. Classification (NCBI taxonomy): domain Eukaryota; kingdom Viridiplantae; phylum Streptophyta; class Magnoliopsida; order Fabales; family Fabaceae; genus Lathyrus; species Lathyrus sativus. The sequence goes on from OZ012741.1 coordinate 536,213,818, forward strand.
AGCCCAAAGCATAGTTGGAGAGGTGGCCGAAAGGGAGATTTAGGTTCGTGAGTTTATTGCGGCATGTGTTTATGTAATGCCTTCGTTAACGGATGAGTACCTAGAGAGCTGGTTTGAGCTGATCGGAACTAAGACTCATGTATGAGTATCGATATGTCTTACACCCTGAACCCTTCACTTGATGTGCTGTTTTACTTGAACATTATTTATCCAAGCTTTTTGCTTGAGGTCAAGCAATGGTTTAAGTTTGGGGGAGTTTGATCAGTGGTTTTTACACGTTATTTTACCGTTTATTTCAGTTAATCATTTGTTTTGTCTTGTAGCATTTTAGTTGTTTTTATTACATTTTACGCGTCGATTTGGTATTTTCACTGTTTCTAGGTTCAGGTACAATAAAGGAGAAGCAGAGCGAAAACCGGGGAAAAATGACAAGATTTCGGATGAGTTTTGTTGTGAAATCTTTAGCAGTCTGCACGGAAACGATCATAACTAGAGTTCCGGGTGTCCGATTGAGGCGTTCTAAAAACCGCCGGAAAGCTAAGAGAGAGAGAGCTACGACTTTCGTGTTGGAGTCGAAGTCAGATTCGAAACAGAGGTGCAACACGGGTGGCCGTGTTGTGTGACACGGCCCGTGTTGCAGAATGTGCTCAGAAAAGGCGGTTTTTGGAGAAAAAACAGTGGCACAACACGGGTGCCCGTGTCGTGTGACACGGCCCGTGTTGTGACACCTGGGGCTTGCAAATTTCACGCGAAAAAAGTGTCAAAAAGCCAACACGGGCGCCCGTGTTGCCTGACACGGCCCGTGTTGCAGGAAGCGCATTTTTTCCTATTTTTCTTGTATTTTTGACTCTTGTGATCCCCGAGGGTATTGTGGGTATTTCCCTAGTGATGAGTTTGAATTGGGACTATTTGATACGTGTTTGGAGAAAGGAAAAGGGGCTTTTGGACGGAAAAGGATTGGACGAAAAAGATTGGAGCGGTCAAGGATTTGGGAACTGAAGGTCCTCATGAGCGGAAGCGATTGAAGATCAAAGCAACCATTTATCTTGTAATGTTCAAATTTTATTTTTGATTTTACATTTATTATTATGAGTAGCTAAACCCCCCAATGCTAGGGGATGTCCCTGATTAGACTCTGTAATGACCTTGACCTTTTGAATAATGGATTTTACTGCTCTCTAATCATTGTTGTTATCGTATTATTTTCTATAGTTTTTCTTATCTAACAAATAAGGATCAATTTTACGGTTAACCTTTGGTTTGGAAAAACGATCGTTAACGCGTTTTTACGATAATACTATAGTAGATATTGCCTAGGAATGGGGATACCCTATAGTAACCGTAATGTTTTAGATGAAATAAATTGCTTGGGGTTATTCCTATACTGCCAAGGAATTGGGGTATAGGGAGAATGCCAAAGGGTTTTCTGCTAAGGAATTAGAGTCAACTAGTCTTTAAAACCGGTCACGATTGAATTGAGCAAAGATTTCTAAAAACTCAGGATTAAGGTTATTACAAGGCTTTTCATACACCCTACTCTAGCATGCTTCTCATAACTGTTCAAAACCTTTATTTTACTGCTTTTGCCTTTTGGCCTTTAAAGTTATAGGAAACAAACCAAAACCCCAAATGACTTTTTGTTCAATTGTATTATTATAGAACTTGTGTTCATACGCAGTCCGCGAGATCTATATTCGGGGAATTTCCCCTTATTACTACATCGGTATAATTAGTACACTTGCTAATTACCGGTGAAGTTTTTGGCGCCGTTGCCGGGGACTGCCAGAATATAAGTTAGATCATAATTCAATTGAAATTTTGTTGCTCTGCGACCAAAATTTAATCTTCAGTTTTAATTTTTTTGTATTTTTATTATTTTGTTACTACTAATCTGCGTCTAACATTTTCATGCGAGGAGACCCCTCAGCTAATTTTTCTTTGGACGCAGAAATTGAAAGGACTCTACGCGAAAGACGTAGACAAGCGAGATTGTTAGCTTCAGAAGAAGAAATAGTTTCTATTCATTCAGACTCAGGTTCGGAACCAGAAGGAGACACTGAAGCTATGGCGGATCCCCCACCAGCGGAGAGACTTCTTGGAGACTATGGAGGGGCCAATGCTCAACCCAACCGGATGACCATCGTAAATCAACCGGTGAATGTGGCACATTTTCAGTTACATCCGTCTACCATTCGCCAGTTGGAGAGCAAACCTTTCTCTGGAAGAATCAACGAAGATGCAAATAAGCATCTACAGAGATTCCTAACAACTACCACATCTTTGAAGATAGAAGGTCATTCCGAAGAGGCCAAGAGACTTGTTATGTTTCCGTTCACATTGACTGATGATGCGGAAGAATGGTTCTATTCACTTCCAGCTGGGAGTATTACCACATGGAGAGAGATGGAAACTGCATTCCTCAACGAGTATTTTCCTGCTTCAGTGTTTATTCGAAAAAGATACGACATTGTCAATTTTAAACAAAAAGAAGGGGAATCTCTGGGAGATGCATACAAGAGGTTTAAGAGGTGTCTGACTGCATGCCCAACTCATAACATGGATGCCACAGAGCAGATGCAGAATTTTGTGAATGGTTTGAGAATTAAGACAAAACAGCTTATTGACACTGTTGCCGGTGGCTCAACTAATTTCTCAACAGCCACTGGTATCAAGAGGATCATAGAAGCAATTGCCGCCAATGAGCATCTTGAGTTGTATGATCGCACTGTGAACCAACTAGAGGATAAGATTGATTTGAAACTAGCAGAACAAGTGGTGAACATGGAAGATCGAATCAAGGCTGAAGTGGAAAGAAGGCTTAAAGGGATGAATGTGAGTACTGAAATTGTAGCTCAAGTTCAACCTGTCCAAGCTATTAGCTGTGAGGTTTGTAATGGTCCCCATTATACTGTGCACTGTCTTGCGACTACTCAACAAAGAGATAAAAATTTTGAGGCAAAACAATCCTTATTCCAATACATATAACCCAGGATGGAAGAATCATCCTAACTTTTCTTGGAAAGACCCAAATCAACCCCCATATTCGTAACAACAACAACAACAGGCTCCTCAAAAAGCAGAATGGGAGTTAGCTATTGAAAGAATGGCATCTCAAAGTATGCAATTCCAAGAAGAGACCCGGAACATTCAAAGGAACAACACAGCTTCCATCAAAAACCTTGAGTCACAAATGGGACAGATAGCCCAACACCTCTCAACACACGCTTAAGGAACCCTCCCGAGTGCGACAGTATCGAATCCGAAAAATCAAGAGAGTATTAATGTTGTCATAACAAGAAATCAGAAAGTGATAGAAGAGGAAGAAACAAAGGAGGACGAATGCATAGAGGTGGAACTTGAGGTAAGAGAAAAAATAAAAGAACCAAAAGAAACTGTACTATCTGAAAAGTCAACAGGGGAGAAAAAGAAAGAGGAGATCAAATCGAAAATCAAATTACGGTTCCCTCAAAGAGTTACAAAGAAGGATCAGAACGAGAAAGACTTCGAAAGGTTCAGTGCAATGTTCAACAAATTGGAAATCAACATGTCGTTCTTTGAAGCACTTGAGCAAATGCCTTTGTACAAGAAATTCATGAAAGAGGTTATAGGCAAAAAGAGACCAATGGGTGAAGAACCGAAGACCACAACTGAGCAATGCAAGGAAATATCACAAGAAAGGAAAATACCCATCAAGATGAAGGATCCTGGACCAGTTGTAATCCCTTGTACTATAAAGGATCGAACTTTTAAGAAAGTCCTAATTGATTCAGGTACTAGTGTGAGTCTCATGTCGTTATCAATTTTCAAAAAGCTGGATATTGGAAAAGTGAGCGATACGGGAACAAGCTTGAAGTTTGCCGACCATACAACCAAGATGGCATATGGGCTAGCAGAGGATGTTCTAGTGACAATCGATAACTTCACTTACCCAGTTGATTTTCAAATCATGGATATACCCGAGGATGAAGAAACTTCGATCATACTTGGCCGACCGTTATTGCTTACTAGTCGGTGCAATATTGATGTGGAAAAAGGTACGCTCACTTTGAAATTTTTTGATGAGGAAATCACTTTAAAAACTCAAGAGGGTCGAAAGAAAGGTAAGGAGAAAGATGTCAAACCTTCAGTTGGGAAGATTAACACAACTAAGAAGGGAGAACGATCAAAACCATTTCAAGTTGCTCGTATCTCTGAACCGGCACAATATTCTGTTGCGAAGAAGTCGAGCAATAGAGTTTGGAAGCTAAAGTATCCTCCATAAGAATGGGGAGTCGATCGTCGAGCCATGCAACGTTAAACGAAGCGCTGCGTGGGAGGCAACCCACGGTTTTATGAATTGATGTTGTTTCTTTTGTTGTTATTGTTTTTGCAAGAATAAACGAGATTTTACAAGGGAAAACGTGGAAGCAGCAAAGAGGTACTGCATTACCTGTCGACCCCTCTGTGAGTACACCTCTTCTTCTCTTGATTCTTGAACATTGAGACAATGTTTAGTTCAAGTTTGGGGGAGGTTTTACCATTTTGAATTGTCCATTTAAACACCTTTTTATTTTTAAGTTCGGTAAAAATCACATCGAATTCTCCCATATGGATACCATAAATTTTTTTCTTGTGATTAGTAGGTGTGTAAGGTAGTCAAGAAAGTATTTAGAGTTCAAGGGAAGTGGAGTTTGAACTAAGGAACTTGGGAAAGTTTGGAAATTGAGGTATAACTTGAACACCCTAGGTTCCCCAGAGTAAGGAAACGAGTCCAACGTGTAGATTTGTGCCATAGTACTTGGATTTGAAAAGTATACCCCGATTAGTTCATTGTGATAGTCCGGCATGAAAAAAAATGGTAGATATTGATTTTGAGAATGATGTGTGGCACCAAAAAAAAAAAGAGTTGAATAATGACGGTAAAGACAACCTGTCCTTCTAAGTTGGGTAACCCTCGCCCGGTTATTTAGCCTAACGGCGGTTGAATCTCTATAGTCGTCCAAAAGTGGACTAATGAAAGCCTTTGAGCGAGGAAAAGAATAAAGGTGCCACAGAAAAAATCTCGAGCAAAAATGTGCATGCCTTAATCTAATTATCCGAATGAAAGGGGTAGAAAATCGAAGAAAAGACTTAAGCCCAAAGCATAGTTGGAGAGGTGGCCGAAAGGGAGATTTAGGTCTGTGAGTTTATTGCGGCATGTGTTTATGTAATGCCTTCGTTAACGGATGAGTACCTAGAGAGCTGGTTTGAGCCGATCGGAACTAAGACTCACGTATGAGTATCGATATGTCTTACACCCTGAACCCTTCACTTGATGTGCTGTTTTACTTGAACATTATTTATCCAAGCTTTTTGCTTGAGGTCAAGCAATGGTTTAAGTTTGGGGGAGTTTGATCAGTGGTTTTTACACGTTATTTTACCGTTTATTTCAGTTAATCATTTGTTTTGTCTTGTAGCATTTTAGTTGTTTTTATTACATTTTACGCGTCGATTTGGTATTTTCACTGTTTCTAGGTTCAGGTACAATAAAGGAGAAGCAGAGCGAAAACCGGGGAAAAATGACAAGATTTCGGATGAGTTTTGTTGTGAAATCTTTAGCAGTCTGCACGGAAACGATCATAACTAGAGTTCCGGGTGTCCGATTGAGGCGTTCTAAAAACCGCCGGAAAGCTAAGAGAGAGAGCTACGACTTTCGTGTTGGAGTCGAAGTCATATTCGAAACAGAGGTGCAACACGGGTGGCCGTGTTGTGTGACACGGCCCGTGTTGCAGAATGTGCTCAGAAAAGGCGATTTTTGGAGAAAAAACAGTGGCACAACACGGGTGCCCGTGTCGTGTGACACGGCCTGTGTTGTGACACCTGGGACTTGCAAATTTCACGCGAAAAAAGTGTCAAAAAGCCAACACGGGCGCCCGTGTTGCCTGACACGGCCCGTGTTACAGGAAGCGCATTTTTTCCTATTTTTCTTGTATTTTTTACTCTTGTGATCCCCGAGGGTATTGTGGGTATTTCCCTAGTGATGAGTTTGAATTGGGATTATTTGATACGTGTTTGGAGAAAGGAAAAGGGGCTTTTGGACGGAAAAGGATTGGACGAAAAAGATTGGAGCGGTCAAGGATTTGGGAACTGAAGGTCCTCATGAGCGGAAGCGATTGAAGATCAAAGCAACCATTTATCTTGTAATGTTCAAATTTTATTTTTGATTTTACTTTTATTATTATGAGTAGATAAACCCCCCAATGCTAGGGGGGTGTCCCTGATTAGACTCTATAATGACCTTGACCTTTTGAATAATGGATTTTACTGCTCTCTAATTATTGTTGTTATCGTATTATTTTCTATAGTTTTTCTTATCTAACAAATAAGGATCAATTTTACGGTTAACCTTTGGTTTGGAAAAACGATCGTTAACGCATTTTTACGATAATACTATAGTAGATATTGCCTAGGAATGGGGATACCCTATAGTAACCGTAATGTTTTAGATAAAATAAATTGCTTGGGATTATTCCTATACTGCCAAGGAATTGGGGTATAGGGAGAATGCCAAAGGGTTTTCTGCTAAGGAATTAGAGTCAACTAGTCTTTAAAACCGGTCACGATTGAATTGAGCAAAGATTTCTAAAAACTCAGGATTAAGGTTATTACAAGGCTTTTCATACACCCTACTCTAGCATGCTTCTCATAACTGTTCAAAACCTTTATTTTACTGCTTTTGCCTTTTGGCCTTTAAAGTTATAGGAAACAAACCAAAACCCCAAATGACTTTTTGTTCAATTGTATTATTATAGAACTTGTGTTCATACGCAGTCCGCGAGATCGATATTCGGGGAATTTCCCCTTATTACTACATCGGTATAATTAGTACACTTGCTAATTACCGGTCAATTTCTTCTAGAAAACTCTATTTGTTACTTTTAACTTCATTCAGGCGTAGAAATTAGGAGCCAACAAATTGTCCCCCAAAAATGTCATTTTCAACATCAATGAAGAACAAGACATTTTTTATAGTATATCATTCGACGCCTCGAATGACTTTTGCATGTCTTTTACTATTCCAAGAACTTATGACATCAGAACCATCATGACAATTTCTGAAACATGTCTCCTCAAAGCACACCATAATCTCTAGCCATCATCGTAATCCCTAAATACTAGGAAATCGTGCAATAGGCATTAACTACCCACGTTTTGTCAAACGGCCATTGTGGGACATGTACCCCACTAACTGCCAGCTCTTTAATGCTGATTTGAGGTCCTTTGAACTCCCACAAGCCTATAAATTGTTCCAAGCTTACTTATTTTAACTTTTACGCTCCTAGAAATCTTCTAATACCATTCTTGCCTCTACATTTCCAAACTTCTAAACAAAAACCCAGATTCTCAAAAACTCAACAATGGCATCTTTAACTACCAATGTCAAGGATTCCAAGAAAAGCCACAAGTCCAAAGACCTGAAGAATATTTCCCAACTTTCCCTCTTTGAGACGCTGTCAGCACCGATGATGATGGGAAACCAACAGTTCCTCCCTGAACCACTTGCGGAGGAAAAGAGGAAAATATACGAATCTCAGGTACTCATTCCTCTTGTTGTTTCTGGTAAAATGCATGCTCTATGTGGCCCTTTTCCTTCCCTTAGTTTTGATCTAGTAAATTTAGGGGCTTTTCCCTTCTTACCATAAATCAAAACTCATATGACAAACCAACAAAACTAGGGTTGAGAAAACTTATGCTGATGCGGTAGTGTTAAACAATATAAATTTAAGGTACATGAATAATAGCTTTAAAGTTTTTAGAGCAACACCCTCCTTCAAAGAATCGGATGATTATATGAACTGGCTAGCAAAAATAGAAAAAGTCAAATCCCAAACCTGGAAGAAACTGAGAATTTATGATTTGATCATGCTGTCAAAAACAAGTCTTGACTATTGTCAGACTATGTTAGTTTCTTCCTTGTAATTATGGGACAGCACCCACTATACTTTCCATCTCCCTTGTGGGATGATGACCCCCACGCTTTTCGACATAGCCGCTATCACAGGGCTTAAACCCACCGAAAACCCATATGATCCTGACCTAGAATCCAATGATTCCATGGGTTTTACCTTTGCCAAAGCCACATACTCTCATTTCATAACGCACTTTTTCGATAAAACCACTGTTGATGTTTCTGCTCGAGAACATATGACTTTTTTAACTATGTGGCTATCCCACTGCGTCTTCTGCTCAAAGTCCCTTCAAGTAACTAGGAGATATTTGACCTTGGCCACTCAACTTCACAAAGTCCATGACGCCTTCCTAAGAGAAATGATCTTGGGGAACCTTTATGAGTCTCTAAGTGAAGGGGTATCCCAACTCAAAGACTTCGGAGGAAAGGGAAACTTGTTACTATCTGGCCCCTTATGGATTTTACAACTCTGGATGAATGCCTCATTCGAAGCCAACCTCCCTAACAAAAATTCAATCAACGAGACTGCTGAAGACATCAAAAATAGAAGAGTCGAAGGGACTCGATTGGTCCAGCTTACTCCTAGCGAGGAAGGAGAGACCCTCAGGCTAATGTTTCTAAGTTATGTCATGATGTTTGCTAAACGTCATGAGTACACATCGAACATGGCCCCATTTTCTGCAAGAAAACATGGTCCTAAGTGGTTCACCATACCTTTCCCAACTCCAAACAAGACTCAAAAAGCATAATCTTCACAGATCTGGGAAGCCTTCCTAATCCCAAGGTTGATAACTCTTCGAATGAATCTGTCAAAGTCTCAAGTGGCTTTGGTTGCTTACCAACCAAACTTGGTGGCTCAACAGTTTGGGTTGGTCCAAGCTCTCCCTAGGTGTCTCTTCGAAAAGAAAGGTGCTCTTCTACTTCATAATGTGAAGTACATTTAAGAGATGGCTTCGACATACCTTTCCCGCTATTCCAACAAAGCTCAATTCATCCCCATTGGCTTCGATCCCTGTTTCTTCTACACCCCAGAGTTCAACCACTGGTTATCAACATACTACACAAAAGAGTTCTTCGATGCACCTCATTTTACTCAACTTATTAACCAAGTTTTCCTCTCTGTGCAGGAGAAGATCAAGAAAGGTACTTTGAAACACATTAAAGAAATCCAAGCATTTCAGAAGTACTTTGAAATTGTTTATCGACCAAATGATCTTAGTCAAACCGTCTGCAAGGCAGCTGTTACTTTAAATGAAAAGTTTTTAAATAAAATGAAGAATTTGGAACTCCCTTCATTTGTTCCTCCTAAGGAACGGTATACAATGGCTTTCAAAAAAATTCCTCTTAAATTTCCTCGACTATTAAATGCTGACATTGGAGCGACCTTTACCCCTCCATTTCCAGACTAGTTTATCTGTGGGGATTCTATAAAGATCCTTCGTCAACAGTCGAAACCAAAGGCCCAGCGGGTGGTTACGACTAAACATACTCTAGACAGTTTCAAAGGTCCTCTTCATATCGGTATCAAAGATGTTTGTATCAAATCTGAAATATATAAAGGTGTGAGATGGGAGGTTTCGAACCAAATTTTCCTTATTTGATTTTTAATCATCTTACTTATTTTTGTTTAAATTTTAGATGTTAAAGTTGCCCCCAAAACGAAGAAACAAACCGAAGAACAGAAAAAAGAAAGCACTCAAACTGCTAAGGTAAATCTCTTACTTAATTCTCCTTTACTGCAAAATCTCGCGTTGTCTGATGCTTCAATTGTTTCCAGAGTTCTCGAAGACCTCCCATTACTCTAAAGAAGCAAAAATCAAGGGGATCTTCCCACCAGGTCATCATTGAGTTAGATGAGGAAGACCAATCTCCTCCTGAAGAGCAAACCTTGAAGAGGAGGAGGAAGAAAACAAAAATAACTGAAGCCTTCGACCAACCAAAACCAAAGGCTGATAAACTCTCGACAACAGCAAATCGTGCTAGTCACACAACACCGACTGAAAGCGACAATTCTAGTCTTGGGGCTAATGATCCAAGATAAAAACTCCTCCTGCAACCTTGCAATTTCTTTACCATTTATGCCTCTAATTATTTGGCGTTTCTCTTTATAGGTTACCACGGACACCAGAGGTCAACCCATGGTGAAATAACTCATTCCAATAACAAGCAGTGACCCCAGTTACCATCCAGCAACTCCTTTTGGGGCCTCTGTGAAAGGCTCGACAAAAGGCTCTGAGGAGGGAATCCAATCTATAGATGCTCTCAAGAAGACGCCAGTCATTATTGTGATGGAGTTTCCTCATATCGAAGCACCTATTCCAAAAGAGGACCCGGTCGAGAAAGAAATTGTTGATCTTTATGGGGATATTGTGATGCCTAACATAAAGCAGACTGCTGGGGGTGATCTTGATGAACAACCAAGTGAAGATAACAAGCCTGTCAAAGAGGAAGAAGGAAGAAAAAAAGAAGATGAAGAAGAACTAAATGAAGAAGAAAAAGAAGAAGAAGGAGGAGAGAAAACTGCATCTAAAACAGAAGATGAAGTGGAGGTTTTGGAAGACCAAGTGAACCAAGAAAATCAATCTAAGGATCCTCCAACCACCGCTTCGAATGGAACTCAATCGACCAGTCTTTCTCATCAAGAGCTGGAATCTTTGAAAGTAAAGCGACCACTGGAACATTTAAAGGTCATGCTCAGTTCTCAATACAGCTTTGGCGACAAGAGTACTACAACTTTGATTGCCTCAGGGAACACCCTAACTTGGAAAACTGACAGTGACTTGCTTGTGTAGATAAAAGAAAAAATATTTGCAGTAGACTTGTTCCAAATCCTGGAACAAGATGTTTCTGTCAGTTTTAGTCTTAAGAAGCTTCTGAAACAAATCAATGTCTTGGAAGTTTCCCTAGAAGTAGATGATATCATTTTAGAGCTGAGCACGACGATTGATCTAGTTGTCGCTGATCTCAACCGCCTTAGAGACTTCTCAAACAACCTTTCCAAGAAAACTGACAGTTAAAAAGTTGCATGGGAGGCTATCTCTGCATCTACTGAGAAAGTTTCAACACTTTAGAAGCTTTCTATGCAAAATAAGAAGGAGGTAGAAAAGTGCAACAAGAGCACTGCAGAATGGGAGAGACAAATTGTCATTTTAAAAAACAAAATCTCTCAGGCTAAGCAACACAAGACTAATCTGCTCAGCGCTATGGAAGATGAAGTGGCGAAAGAGATCCAGGATGGCCTTCAACATCTTGAGAAAGATCAACAACTTGGAAAAGACATCGAATCTCTCTCAACCAACAAGACTCTCTGTGAACACCGTCTTCTCCTTCAAAAGTCGAAGTAAGAAAAGATGAAAGGCTCTCTTTTCTTCTAAACTTGTTTTGTAGCATTTTTCTTCTTTGCAAATTATGACTTTGGGCCTTTGTGGCATTTTCTATAACGGATAAAGCCATTTTGGCATATTTATTTACCATTTTAGCTTTGCTTTTCTCGCATAATTATTCTTTGGTAATCTTTATTTCTTGAAGTGCAGGCTTCTATTTTTTCAAATATTTCTCATTTACCTTCAAGATTCTTTTATCTTTATCTAATTTTTCGATCTCATATGCACCATTAGAAAAGACTTGTATAACTTGAAAAGATCCTTCCCATTTAGGGGACGAATTACCTAAGGCTCTATCTTTTCAATCCATAGGCAAAATTACTTTCCAAACCAATTCTTCTGGCGAAAACATATTGACCTTAACTTTTCTGTTATACGATTTCTCTACTCTTTTCTTCTGCCTTCTTAACAATTATAAGGCATTAAGTATTTCTTCATCAAAATCAACGAATTCGTCCAACATCATATTCCAATAGGATTCTAATAGAATCTCATGGTGCCTTTGGATCCTTGTTGACTGCAAGTAGATTTCCACTGGCAATACTGCATCGTGGTCAAACGTTAATCAAAATAAAGTTGCGTTGGTCGATTCTTTGAGAGAGGTTCGACATGCCCAAAGCACTTGATCCAAAGTCTTGTGCCAATTTCTAGGCTTCTTTCCCGCATGTTTCTTGATTAGACCTATCACTATTTTGTTTGTTGCTTCAACCTGACCATTAGCCTGAGCATAATAATGTGTGGAAGTCAATAATTTGAAATTCATTTCCTTAGTGAAACATTGCATCTTTCGACTAGTAAAAACTGATCCTTGATCTATTGTAATGGTTTCTGGGATTCCAAATCTATAGATACTATGTTTTTTGACGAATTCAATTACATCTTCTTGATCGACATTTGGCAAAGGTATAGCTCTGATCCATTTTGCAAAATAGTCAATACCTACCAAAATGTATCTTTGATTTTTGGATGATACCGATCGAATTTCTCCAACCAAATCCAAAGCCCGTCCCTTAAAGGGCCATGGTTTAACTATAGAATGCAATTCACTTGCAGGAACATGTTGTATGTCTGCGTGTACTTGGCACTCTTGGCTATCTTTAGCGAATTTGATACAGTCTTTTAATATGGTGGGCCCATATATACCTTGTCGAAACAACAACTATTTCATCTTATGGCCTACCTGGTGTGCCCACATGCCCAACTATGGGCAGTCGAAAGGGCTAAATAAGCATCTGATTCACTAAGGCACTTAAGTAAAACTCCCTCAGGAGTCTTTTTAAACAACTCATTTCCCAAAAGAACATAACTCAAAGCATGATACCTAACTTTCTTTTCTGTGAATGTCATTGGATTTTGCAAATACTCCACTATTGGTTTCCTCCAATCTCCATCCACCAAGCTATCTATTTCGAGAATCTCAAAATTCTCTTTGTCAGTGCACCCTAGATTTGTCGTTTCCAAATCTGATGGGGAGAGTCTTACTGACACAACTATTCCTCTGACTTCGACTGCATCTTGTAGTTTCTCTATCGAAATTTTACACCCTGAAGCAATCTGGGCCAAATCATTAGCCATTTGATTCTCCAATCGAGGTATGTGTCGAATACTAACCATTTCGGATATTTTCAGTAATCGCTTGGCTATTACAAAGTACATAATAAGATTTTCTTTGACGCATTTGTACTCTTTTGTAATTTGATTTATGATTAATTCTGAATCTCCCACTATTTCGACTCGAGTTGCCCCCAATTCCAACAATATTTCAAGTCCGACTATTAAAGCCTCATATTCAACCTCATTATTAGAACAGAGACCTTCGACTTTATACTTGAATTTTGTTGGAATTTTATCAGGAGAAATGATCAACACTCCTACACCGGTTTCATCTCTATGACTAGAGTCGTCGAAATATAATTTCCAAGGCTCGAGTTTGAGATAGGTTATGTTATTTTCATTTATTGAGTGGTCGACTATAAAGTCTTCTACCACGTGTCCTTTAATAGCCTTTAAAGGCATATATGTTAAGGAATATTTAGTCAAAGCTAACGCCCATTTACCAATTCGACTATGCAAAATTGGTTTGGACAACATATGTTTAATGATACCGAAATGGGACAAAACATAAACATCAACTGGTTTTATATAATGCTTCAACTTTGTACAAGAGAAATACAAGCATAAACACAATTTTTCAACTATGTTATACTTAGTTTATGCGTCATTTAAAACTCTACTAAGGTGGTAAATGTCTCTTTCGACGCCATTTTTATCCTCTTGAGCCAACATGCTCCCTAAGGTTTTATCTGATGCAGATATATACAACCTCATGCTTCTATTCCTACAAGGTGGTGACAAAATTGGAGGATGACTCAAGCAATCCTTGATTTTATCAAAGGCTTCTTGCTGGGTATTCCCCTATTCGAACCCTTCCTTGTTTAGCCGAATCAAGGGTGAGAAAGCTTGAGTCTTTCCACTGAGATACGATATAAACCTCCTCAAGAAGTTAATCTTGCCCAACTGTGATTGTAATTCTTTTTTTGTCGATGGTGTTTTCGCTTCCATTATGGCCTTGGTCTTATTCTGGTTTATTTTGATTCCCTTTTTGTCTACCACAAAGCCTAAGAAATCTCCCGCCTACATACAGAAAGCAATTTGAGAGGATTCATTTTTAGACCATGTTTTCTCATCCTTTCAAAAGATTGTCGAAGATGGTCAATATGACTCTTTCCTGAAACAGACTTAACAACAATATCATCAATGTATATTTCATAAAAGTCTTTATATAATCATGAAAGATCTAATTCATTGCCCTTTGATACGTTTCCCCATCATTCTTTAAATCAAAAGGCATCACTACCCTTTCTTAAGTGCCTAAGGCCCCAGGGCATCGAAAGACTGTTTTCGAGACTTCCTCTTCAGCAATAAATATTTAATTATATCCAGAATACCCATCAAGCATGCTAAGGTATTCGTGGCCTGCGGAAGAATCGACTAACATTTCTTCCACATGCATTGAATATTTGTCTTTTGGAGTTGCAGCATTTAAATCTCTAAAATCTACGCATACTCTCAAAGAACCACTCTTTTTAATAACAGACACAATATTTGCTAACCATTCGACATACCTGGTTGTACGAATGAAGTTACATCAGATAAGACTTTCGACCTCCTCTTTGATCTTCGAGAGAACTGTCGGTGCAATTTGCCTTCAATTCTGCTTAATAGGCTTCTTTCTAGGCTTGATTGGCAACTTTAGTTCTACCAAATTCCTTCTTAAACTAGACATCTTGTCGTAATCCCACGTGAAATAGTCTTTAAAATCCTTCAATAGTTGGATTACTTCGACCTTGAGTTATGGGATAATGTTGGCACTTATATATGTTAGCCTCTTCTTTGCCCCCTCTTCCAGGTCAATTTCTTGAAATGGATCTTGCGCTAGCATCTTGATGTTGGATGTCAACGGATCCTTCTCGAAACCCAAAGGCTCGTCGTCATAAATTACATCGAGCCTCTGGCCTTATTGTTTTTCCTGAACTCTACCAGGAGGTTCTAGATCGAAGTCCTTACCAGGACCATCTTGGTGTGAATCTTGGTTGGCTTCTACAGCCATATTTTCTAATTCAGCCTCTAAGGTCGTTTATAACTTATTTTCGACTATGTAAGCCAAAATCTTTTTTAGCACCTCGAATTCAGTCATCATCACCAAATTCGCTTCCCCAACCTATTGGGGTTATCCCAGATACATCAAGGTATGTCAAGTTGTCATCTCCTACCACTTCTCTATCCCATCGAAAACCCTGAATAGGATGCAGATACAATGAACAATAAACATCGTTGTCTGGGGTGAAAGCAAAATTGGCCAGATTGCATGGAGCAACGTTGGTCAAGTGTTTGTCAAAACTACGAGTGTCGACATGGTTAATTAGGGCTTTAAAATAGCCTTGATCTTCCTTAATATTTTTGACGATACCATCTGGTCTCCATATCGTGATTCTCTGGTGCATGGAAGATGGCACAACCCCAACTCCATGTATCCACTCTTGAGCCAACAGCAAGTTGTAATTGGCCTTCGTTTCGACGACCATAAAAAAAATAGGCCTTGTAACAGTCCCCACCGTCAAATCAACTTGTATAACACCCAGAGTGGTGCCCACATTTCCCTCATAATTGGAGAGTAACATGTTATAAGGCTTAGTATCTGTGTCGTACTTGCCGATTCTTCTCAGCATGAAGTGCGGCATTAGATTCACTGTAGCACCACATTCCATTATAATTTTGTTGAATGTGACATTCTCCACCTTTAAATTGATAAACAGAGGCTTAAAATGATTCTTCATTGCCTCATCAGGTCGTTTAAACAATGCATTTTGCTCTTCGACACAACCATTGTTCATGACATAGTAGCACACCGATTTGTGTGTCGTCATTTCTGCTTCTGTATACACATCCAGATCTTCGACCTCAATGATCTGGTAGAATTCTCTGGGAAGAATTAATACCACGTTTACTATGATATCTAAAGCACCTTCTGACCCAGAGTCAAAATTATTTGTAAGCATTTCGTCTTATTCCATTTCTCGAACATGCTTCTCCTTAGCCTCCTTTCCCTGGGCAGCAAATAGTTTTCTTCCCACGGGAAAATTGACGAAAGGCTTCAATTCCTTGTCTTTCTCTTTCATAGCAGGTAGGTAAGTGTTGGTTTCAGGCTTAGCTTCAACCTCTCTTTGAGATTTTCTTCTGCGTTGTTCCCTTCTCCATTGAGATTGCGACATTGGATTCTTTCCCTTGTAGTTTTTTGAAATGTAGGTCATTTTCTTTGAAGCCTCTAACTCCTTACAGTAGGCTATTGATGAGCCTCTGTCGACGTCGAATTTTTGCCATTTTTGTTTTCCCTGTTGTTTTCCCTCAGCTGGCCTCGTCCAACTTCCTATGGAAGTCTCCGCTGTTGGTTTGAATGTGGACGGCTTAACCCTCGATACCCTCGGTTTGGTTTCGTCTTGTCTGTAAGCAGATCTTCGTGGGTCGAAACTCTGTTGGTTATAAGAGGCCTTTTGCTCACGCCTCTCTTTTTCCTTTCTTACGCCCTCTATGTTGCATGCTGTTTTTTTATCAAACACAACACTGCACCTGGGGCACAACATAAGTTTGTATTTTTTGTTTTGGCACCTGTGAAGAAAGTCGATGAGGTTTTCCTCCTTTTTTGGGTAAGCCACTTTGTTGTATTCCTCTTGTCGATATTCCTGGTCGACTTCCATGGGAGTTCCTTGTGAAACTTCCACCATGTTAACGTCCATGTTGACATCATCAGCAATGTCTAACTTGCAGAATTGCATTTAAAGGTCATCAGCAGTCATATCCATTCGAACGAAACTATCAGCGGTTTCCTTCGTTATTATCATACGGTTAGAGTCCTCAACAACTCCTTTGGAAAAGTCATCAGTAACTTCGCAATCGAAAATGTCAGGGATTTCATGGGTGAAGCCCTCAGTTGCTTCTCGAACAAAATTTGTCATAAATTTATAGCCAAGCTCTTAAATGACTTGAACCAAAACAACTTTATTAACGAAGTCCTCAGTGACTTCATAGGCTATCCTTTTTTCTTATTTACCCTCAATTTTTATTTTCTCAAACGTTCCAATTGTCGAACTCTATCAGCCAACTGGGTCATATCCCTCAGGTATTGAGTATCTAAATTCTTTTTGATGGAATAATCTAGGCCAAGCAACCATTTTGACTAACTCATGCTCTGGTATTTGCGTGAAACACCTTGCTTTGAGAAGTCAAAATCTATTCAGATAATCATCAATTGGTTTAGTAATCTTTCGTTTTATACTAGCCAATTCCTTCAAACTAATATTTGTTTGTCCCATGTAGAATTGTTCATGAAATAAACGTTCTAATTGGGCCCAATTATGAATCGAATTTGGAGGTAAGGTTGTGAACCAAGTTAAAGTGTTTTTTATAAGAGAACCTTGGAAATACTTGACCCTAAGATTCTCATCATTCGAAATATCTCTCGCTTCTATCAAATACCTAGCCACATGTTCGACAGTAGACTCAGTGGTATCCCCAGAAAACTTAATGAACTTGGGAATTTTTGTTCTCAGGGGCAAATCTTCCTAGAGGATATACTCTGATAATGGTGACGTATAATTTAGTTGTCAAAGGCCACAAATTACTCATTTACGTGCCATAATTCTTTCGACCATGGCAGCCAAATTATTATCTGCCACTAGATTGTTACGTCGAACTTGTTGTACGACGTTTTCAGCGTTTAGGTTTATATTTAACAAAACTACCCTTGGTTCTTTTTCTCTAGGAACTTGTGGTTGGTTCCTAGGGGGTTCGACTCTAGGTTGTTTGATCATTCCCTGGTTGTTTTGATTTTCCTGGACCAGATTTTGTGGAGTTTGATTAATGGTGTTGTCTTCGTTGAAGACTATCCCTTGGTTTTCTATCAGATACTCCCTCGGTGGTTGTCGAGAGGGAATTGGTACACCCAAGAATTCTACAAGGCGCGCCATTTGCATTGCCAATTGTTGATTGGTTTGTGTAGTATTCTGAATGAGTGGCTGAAAGATTTCCCCCATAGTTTGAGACACCATTTGAACCATTTGGTGGTTAGTTTTGTCCATTTGTTGTCTCAAATAAGATGCATAATTGGTTGTTAAACCTAGCATCTAGGCTGAATACCTTATACCTAAATTTTGACTATTTCGACCCACATTTACCTCAGAGGAAGATCCCTGTAATGACAAAGTCATTACGGTTCTGTATATAATGGAGGGGCATTTTGTAAGTTTGCCATCATCGAAGTTGGCATTCCATAGGGCGGATCTTGAGGCAAAGGCATTGAAAACCCATGGGGAGAGATGCATCTAAATGTCGAAGTCCCTATCGGTGGTGGGGTCTGTGGAGGACCCATTGGCCCAATGTAAGTCATAATAGGTTGCGTATGGGAAATCAAATGTGTGGGCATCGAACTTCCCTAGACGGTATTGCTTCAGAGACAGACGCTGAGACCGTTGGTCCTCCTATCAAAGCCCCTATGGGTTGTTCTATATTGTTATTCGGACATCCTGAGAAATATTTGGTTGGTTGAAAGTTGTCGCCATTCTCCTCCTATATCTCCTTTTTGTTCTATCTTCATTAACGGTGGCTACCTTAACACTTCTTAATAACATGCAACAAAAAAATTTCGAAGAAAAAATTTACCACAAAACTAATAAATTTTTCCCAAAGTGAATTTTAGAAAGGATTTTTATGATCACTTAGCATCGTCCCACTGGGCATGCCAATTTTGTTCGCCGTGAAAATTGGTGAATAACCGTTGGTCTTACAAATCGAAAAGATATTTGTTTTACTTACAGGATTGACCATACAAATCCTAGGGCATTTGATAAATAATCTTAAATGAAGTTTATGAAAACTATGAACACTTCAACAGAGTCCATGATAAAGCGACTTATTTCAAATGTAAATGAATTTAAGTGACAGTAAGTGAAATCGAAATGCTGGTAAATGACAAAGGTAAGAGCTTGCATAAAGAAAGGATAAATTCTTAAATAAAGAGATTTGTCAAATTGCATTGAAATGAAAAACTGGTATTTAGTCAACGTACATTCTTACAAACTCGTTTCTCTCAATCACACAGATACTTGGAGTATACTGAAGAATTTGTACACAATTGAACACACACAAATCTTAACACTTAGACTTGTTATTTATAACAATCAAATATAACTGCCATTAACAGCTAACAAACGAAATCAAGACAAGTATCATTGTGCATGTCTTCGAATCATAGGGACGTTTCATGTGTCTTTCTTAAAAATGGACATTCCCTCTTTTATTTTAATTCAAACGAACTCGTCGAAATACCCCTAGCAACGCTTCTGTCGAATCGGGTCTTCCAACTGCTGAGGAATATCTCTAAGTCCATAACATAGACTCTCCTGGCGAAAGGACGCCTTCGACTCTCATTTTAAAATATGGCTCTAGTCGAAGTGGTTAGATTTCTTCAAGAAACTCTATTTGTTACTTTTAACTCCATTCGGACGTTGAAATTAGGAGCCAACAGTGTGCAACTAAATCCGTGGAACCAGAGATCTGATTAGTCTAACACCATCTGAGAAAATCCTCGTAGCTTGGCGTAGGATTCAGAATAGAAGGTGAAGTCTTCATAGTGTGTGGGTTATCACTTTAAGCTGCATTTATCTGGCGAGGGGGTTTTCCATGTAGCTTCCAACAATCGTCGATAGTATGCTTAAGTCGGTTATAATGGTTACACTTGGAACGAGGTTTGGAGTTGGATGACCCTCCTTGAGGGCGGTTATGATTGTTTCCAAGAGATGCGAGGGAAGCAGTGTCACCTGGTGTCGAAGCAACAGTAGATGGAGGGAAAACCAGACCAAACATGTGAGGTGTAGCTAAGTGCAACAGTTGTTCACTAACTACATTATAGTTAGGAATAATAGTACCTGATAAAAACTGGTTACAAATGGAGTTGAGTTTGGATGGTAGTTCTTTAAGTGTCGTGGCCATGAAAATCTTACTCTGTTGTTCGGCATGAGTTATTGCATCCTTTATGTACGGCATGAGGATTGCGTAACTTGCTTCCAAGGCATCAAGCTTACTCATATAGGTTTGCATATCCATATTCTCCACTTTCAGTGTGTCGAGTTTGAGGATGACACTGTATAGACAATGAATTTCGTTGGAGAAGACTTTCTTGGCCTTTTCCCAAACCTCATAGCAAGTGGAAAATGTTTAATATTGTGCATATAGGTAAGGTGATATGGAGAACCATAACACGTTAAGTAGATAGGATTAGTTTTCTTTCATTTAGCGAGTTTGGCAGAGGGACCGTTATCAATTGTATGGTTAGGTGATCTTCATATCCTTGACCATGAAACCACATATTGATAGCACGAGCCCATATATTATGGTTTGTTGATTTGATTAGTTTTTCACATGGGATAAGCGAAACTTTAGTAAACGAGACAGAATCATCATCTCCCATGGTTTAATAATACACAAAAGTGGAGTGAAATTGGGATAGTTTTCACTAGAGCACCATTTTCCATGAGTCAGGAAGCAAAACAAAGGCCATATCTAAAACGGATGGAGAGAGGTGAGTAGACCGGTGAAAAAACGGCTGAAATCAATAGCCAGACGCACTAGCACGCGCGGGGCAGCGGCGGGAAAAGGGGTGGCGGTTGGATCGGAGGACGGCGAGTTGGATGGTGGGATCGATTTTCCAAAACGTCGCCGAAAGTTTTGCCATAACAGTAACGCCGGCAGGGCGGTTACAGAAAAATTTTGAAAAGTGAGAGGCAAACCGCAGTGACAACACAATTTGCAAAAAAAAAATTCTCACCGGAAGACAGTGGGTCAACCAGGTAAAATACGGCGAAGAAAGAATTGCCTCTTAGCAGGCTCTAGATACCATGTTGAAATAAGCGAGACTAAGAGACATTTAGATTAAACCGTGTGTTTTGAAAAGCACTACAGAGATATTATTATATATAGATAGATTACAACTAATTATATGATATAGTCGATGTAAGATTGTTCTATACACAAATATTCTTAACACTATATATTTTGAATTTTTTGGTTAATAGTCCAAAGGCTACTGTATTTATGAAGTTCGTTGATGCATCTAACATATGCAAAACAACCAGCAAAATCTTTGAAATGATTGATATTGTTGTTAAAGAGGTTGGAGAAGATAATATTGTTCAGGTCGTGACAGATAATGCGGCAAACTACAAGGTTGTCGGGGAGATGTTGATGCGAAAGAGGAACAAATTATATTGGACACCTTGTGCCACACACTGTCTTGATTTGATGCTTGAATATTTGGAGAAGAAGATATTGGTTCATGAAGAGACAATTTCGAAGGATAAAAAAATTACTTTTATTTATCTAAGAACTTTCCTCATTTCTATTTTGCATCATCACACAAAAAACAAAGATTTGATGAGGTCAGACACTACTTGATTTGCCACATCTTACCTTACTTTAAGGTGTTTGTATGAGAACAAGGAAGCTTTAATAAGAATATTTACTTACAAACAATGGAAGTCGAGCAAATGTGCAAAGTTAAAAGATAGAAAAGTCATTAAAGATGTGGTTTTGGAAGAAAAAAAGGAAGAATATTGTTATTTGTTTGAGGGGTGCTACACCTCTCATTAAAGTGCTTCGTTTAGTTGATTCAGATAAAAAAACAGCCATAAAATTAATCTGAGATAATAGATCAAGCAAATGAGGAAATTCAAAAGAATTTTAATGGTGTAAAAAAAGGTATCTTTGTTTTATTTAATTTTATTGAAGTATTTGTGTTTGTTCTTGATATCATATGTTAAAATAACACAAATTATTATAATATGTAGTTACAAGCCTATTTAAAATATCATTGATGATAGATCAGACTAAATGCCACATAGGCCACTGTACATTGCAGCCTATTATATCAACCTCAAATGCATTACAGTCCTAGATTCAAAGGTAATATTGAGGTCAGAAAAAGGTTTAATGGATTGTTTAACTAAAATGGTGGATGATCATGAAGTATAAGCTAAAATTGAAGTCCAAATGCATGACTTCAAGAAACAATTAAGGTATTTTGGCACACAATTGGCCAAACTAACACTTGAGAAATCTACTCTGACAGATTGGTGTGATTGAATTGGATTTGAGTGTCTAGAGCTCCAAAGATTTGATATCCGCATACTCGGCTTGGCATGCAATTCATCGGGTTATGAGTGAAACTGGAATGCTTTTTAGATGGTAAGACTTTAAGAATTTATAATTAATTGTAAAAGGCTTTCATCTTATTTATCTTAATTTTATTGTAATCAAGATCCATACAAAAAGAAGGAACCACTTGAAACAAAAAAAATGATGAATGATGTTGTATTTGTTATGGCTAATTCAAGATTGCCCATAAAAAAAGGGAGAAAAACATTTGAGATAGAATTTGATGACCTTGGATCCGATGATCATTAGTTTATAGAGGAAGATGGTGACATTGAACTTTTAGATGAAGACTTTGTTCAAATAAATCAATAACTAATTTAAGAGAATGATATTTTTGTTCACGATGATGAACATGACAAAAGGAGAGATGAAAATGAAGATGAAAAAAATAATGAAAAAGACAATGATGATGGAAAATAATGGAAAAGACAATGATGATCTGTCGAGTGATTATGACTAACTAACTTGAGTGCATTTTCATTAAAAAAATTTAGAAGTTTTCCATTGTTATTTGCTATTGTTTTGAATGTTTAGTTGTTTTGAGTTACTTTCCATGAATATTATCCTATAAAATTTTATTTTATTTTAAGTAATTTTAGTGTTATTTGATTTTTTTTATATTATGTTATGTCATATCCATATTATTAATCTATATGCAAAATATATATATAATTTTTATATTTGGTTGGATCTTACGATATGCTACGATCCCCCAATTTACGCTCAAATTACCCCAACTCAATCTTGCATAGGATCTCGAGTCAAGTCTGCCTACCTTGGGTGACTCTGTTCCAATTTACAATCTAATTACCCTAACCCGAATTTACAATCTAATTACCCCAACCCAATCTTGCATAAGATCTCGAGTAGGGGTGGCAAAATGGATGGATTGGATGGATATGGATTATTAATGGATGGATCAAAACAATCCACTAAACTCTCTTAATAAAAATCCAATCCAATCCATCCATTAAAAAATAAAATACATCTAATCCATCCATTAATTTCTAATTGATGGATATCCATCCATCCAAAAAATTAATTTAAAAAATTCTTAATTATTTTTCAAATTTCATAGAAACATAATTTAAATATTTTGAATTATTTATTAAATTTCGTAAAAAAATTTAAATTTCACAAAAAAAAATTAATATTCTTAATTATTTTTTAAATTTCATAAGTGACAACATAATATCCAATGGATAGATTGAATCCATCCATATGAGTTAGTGGATGGATTGGATCAAATCCATTAAATTATTTTTTGTCTTATGGATGGATTGGATGGATAAATTATTGGATGGATTGGATGGATATTATCTAAATGGATTTCATTGTCACCTCTAATCTCGAGTCTGCCTACCATGGGTGACTCTGTCCCCAATTTACAATCTAATTACCCCAACTCAATCTTGCATAGGATCTCGAGTCTGCCTACGTGACGCTGTAATATAAGTAAAAAAGATGTTAACCAATCCTACAAACAAACTCTTAAATAAATGACATTCTAAATTAACAATAAGAAATCATACTTTAAACTAAAGATAAAACTACAAACCTTTTCTATGAAAAGGCTAAAGACACAAGCTTTATAACAAAAGAATGCAGTGATGCCTTCCTTGGCTGCGGAAAACATGAAGGGTAAAACAATCACACCGGTGGACAGACAAAATAAAGTAGAGGACTAGGATGGTTAAAATTTTAAAAGATAAAACAACAAACGGTTGAGGAACAAAGCAAAAGTAGAAGAATCCATAGATTTTTCTTCTACTGGGAAGACTTTTGAAGAATTGAGACAGAAAAGTGAGTGTGCCAGAGCTTTGCAATGAATGGTGCACGCATAAAGCTTTAAACAATGTTAAAAAATCTATTTGTTAAGAAAGGGGATGCTCTTGTGAACAAAAAAGAGGCGAAATCACAAAACAACCCAAAAAGATTGTGTCCAACAACTCATAGATGCTCCACAGTTTCCACAGTAGGTAACATCAGCACTAAAACAGCACTATCAAATGCTATTGATAATTCTTCTGGTTGAAACTTTTTAATCTTAATAAATTCAAGATTAAAAAGTTTACACTTGGAATTAAGGAAATGGGAATAGGAATAGCAATGTCAAAGTATTCCTTGTCCAATGGATATTGAAGTTATAACACCTGAATTTTCCAAGAGGCCTGTGACAATAGATCAGGTTTTTCTTTAGTTGGAAAAGAAGTAATAGTTGATTTCGAAAAAGGTCAATAACTCACAGTATTCTAAAAAACACTACCTTAGACAAAGTGTTTCTAAGAAACAACCATAACTGACTTCAAAGGATTTTCTATTTGACCATTTAAGGCTACACAGTAAAACTACCAAACTGGTAGAAATTGAACATGAACAACATCCTTAACTAATAAATCATGCTGATGTTTACTTCAAACAAATATAAATCACTTAATATAAACTAAAGGGTCACAACAGAAGTATGGAAACCAGCATAATAGCATGCTATCTGAATCCCTACTAGTTGAATCTTGACTGTAGCTATGCACAAGACTAAGACATAAAGCAACAGCATTGTAACATGTGGCTAAATAGGATTCTAGTAACAAGTAACAACCATCATAGAAAATTGACATGCACTAAATTAAATCAATTACTGAAAGATGGTAACGTTAATCAACCATGCTGAAGGTCCCAAATGGATTTTCCTAGTCAGTATTCCTATCTCAGTATAGTCTTCCAATATGATACCATTTGGTCAAGAAAAAGTAACATACCAAGTAGAACTACAACAGAATTTAGGCTGGACCCAAGAAAGTAAATAACCACAAAATCTAGGTAGAAATTAAGGTTTCAGTTTTAAAATAAAGCTCTGTACATCATAAACATAAACAAACTGGGGCCTCAAACTTAGTATGGACTGAATTTAATCATGTGCAAACAGAAAAGCTAAACCTTACTAAGCAGCTTCTGCTTCACTTAGAGGAGCACACTCAAGAGGAATCTTGTGTTTTGCTTTCACTTCCTTCAAATTTTTTACTTTGTCATCGAGAGCCTGCAACTTGTTAACTAGGGAATCAACTCTGTTTAGATGTTCTTCCAGTACACCCATCTCCCCCATCCACTCTGCTTCAATATCTTTACATTTCTTTTCGAAATATCTAAAAAGTTCTCTCAACCTTACCCTTTCCTCTTCTTCCTTCTTCAGGCGTTCCTTTTCTAGTTCCGTCACACTCAAAACAAGGCCTCCAGACCCAGGAACATCTTTGTAAAGTGGCTCATCAGCTTGTGGACAGCGTGCTCTATAGTCAGCAAAAGCCTTTTGTGTTTCTTTCGCGGCCTTTCGGTAACCTTCCACAAGGCTTTGCATCATATAAAGTTCCTTCTCAAGCCGATATACCTCAATCTGTCTCTTCTGAGTCTCTTCCATCTTTGCTTTATGCAAATGCTCAATCATGCCATCCCGCCTCTGTATTTCATCAAGCAAAACTTGTTGATTCATTGAAGATTCTTCAACAGCCTGATCTTTGGATGCATACATCATCCTAGCTTTCCCCATCCAATGTTCCATCTGTTCCATGCAACCTTCAAAGTCAAGTGGCTTAGAACTCCATGGGCTATCATTTCTTAGCCGCTTGTTACTGCCATTTAGAGTATGGTTGAAGTTATGATTATCCAGATCAATCTCTCTCTTGTGTCCATTACCAAAAAGAGATGACCCAGTAATCATTTGAGGATCATCCCTTGCAGAGAGGAAATCTCCTACTGAGTTATCATGGAGATCAATCCCAGAATTAAAAGGATTCTGTGCTTCCATCTCTTGAATTGGACTCCTGGCCCCAGAATTTATTCCCTCCATAGGGAACTTGGGTGACAATTGGAACCCACCCTCATGTTCATCTTCTTCAGCATCTTCATCCTCTTCCTCCTCCTCTTGTTCCTGCCCTTCTTCTTCCACATCCTCTTTCACTTGGTGATAGTCCACCATACCCTTCATATCACTATTATGACATGGTCTCAAAGAGGGCTCCCCCACACAGTTCTTCTGATCAAAAAGCCATATCTCCTGTTCTTCTTCCTTAGGCTGATCAAAATCCATTATTTGTTCCTCTCCATCCTGCTCTTTCTCCACTTGTAAAGTCTCAACATTATCCTCCTGCTTCAAACTCAACTCAATATTGTGTTCCTCCAACTCATGAACCTTACTCTCTTCAACCCCACCCATTCTCACATCACCGCTCCCATCCACCTCATCCCTTATAACCGCCACCTCATCCCTTATCACCGCCACCTCTTCCTCTTCCTCCTCATCTTTTGCCTCGACCTCTTCCTCCTCATCCTTTGCCACACCCTCTTCCTCCTCATCCTTTGCCGCACCCTCTTGTCCTTCACCCTCCACCGGAGTTTCCCCCAACAGCTCCTTGTGCTGAGACTTAATCAACTGCTGCAAATGTGAGGCATAGTAACAGGTCGCAGGATGAGGTGCCTTCAATTCCTTCTCTAACATGCTCCACATCAGTCCTGCCCAATCAACCTTTTCAAAAGTCCCATCCTTGATAAATTTAGTTTGCTGTGCAATTTCCTTTGTCGTAATAAATGTATCACCCTGCAAAAGAATCCAGTTTGACACCAATAGATCAAGGAAAGCTTTATCCTCAGCCCCAACTTCATCAACAGCAATGATAGGGCCAGCACCAGCCGGATTCTTCTTCGGAAGCTTGAGAGCACGACCGAGTTCAGCGCGGTTCACCATCACCTTGACATCATTAACATAACTGCACCTTTGAGTAGAGTTATAGCTAAGAATAAGCTGAGCGAGTAGATCAGTGCGAATAGCAGAATCAAACTCGATGTGGACAAAATTCCATAGCCCAAGACGCTCCAGAAGACTCTGGTGGCTATCAAAGTCGAGAGCTTTAGCAGGTTTGAAAGGAATGGGTTTTAGGGTTTCGACAAGAGCCAGACATTTCTCCTCGAACCTTTTTTTCTGGGCTGCAGTTCGCTTATTCCCGATTTTCTTCCGCTTATTTCCACGACGAGCGGTGGTTGTAGGGGTTGGAGCGTCGGGTTCAGGATCATCGGCGATTTGGGGATCCTCCATGACTGTGTCGTGATCTGGATTAGGGTTTGTGGAATTGCTTTCGATTTGTGGACTTTTGAGAGGCTGAGAGGATTGAGGATGAGTGTGTGGGGTTGGTGGTGCTTCTTCTTCAGGGTTTAGGGTTTCGTTTGGAGCATCGGCGATTGGGTTGGTCATGGCGCTATTGTGAGAGAAGAGAACGGTGTATTTCAAACTCAAAAGGGCATGCGGGTACAACAAAACTACGAACAAACTTTTTAAAATAGTTTAGTTAATTATTGTCGGAAAAAAAACTTGGTTAGTTATCCATTGAAAAATATATATTTCGATTAAAATCAAGCTTATCATTTACAGAACTACAATTATATATATATATATATATATATATATATATATATATATATATATATATATATATATATATATATATATATTAAATAATTAATTTTTTCAATTAAAATACTATAAAAATTAGGGTTGGACAATGGTCCGATTTGATTGGATTCGTATCCAAAATATTAAACCGTTTAAAATTATGAATGTTATTTTAAGGTCTAATTTTAATTGAAATTTAAATCAATTTGATCGAGTTTGGTTTAAATGATTTATTAATTAATACGAATTGAGTTAATTTATATTTAATCATCATAAAAATTCAATTACAATTTAATTTTTTTTAATTACTGAAATAGTTAATAACTTTAACACAGCAATAACAACTTAAATCAACTTCAAATAATTTAAAATCAACATAGATCAAGCAGTCATTTAAGTATGGAAAATGTTAACTTGTACCCTAGAGGCACATGTTAAGAACTAAATGTAGAAATGTTTTCTTGAAACTTGTGTATTGTTTTTATCAAAAATTTATAATTAATTCTTTTATTACTTTTTCCAATATAAATTTTCTATTTATAGATTTCTTAACATGTGCCCCTAGGGCACAAGTTAGCATTACCCTTTAAGTATTTAAACATTGTGGCATTGTGTTATTGAATAGTATCTAATTCAATCTGCTGCAACAAACAAATCACAACACACAACCTATTAATATATTACACTCATTTAAAATTAAAACTTTAAATATTTTACATATTAATTCTAATATTATCTAAACTCCTTCTGGTTCTATATTGTGGTGCTAACTTCCATATTAACATCCACCAATAACATAAACCATTTTGAAATATAAGATATTTTCCTCAAACATAAACTATTTTGAAACATAAGTTGCTTCTGCTTCGTTAATACCACATAGTTGAAGAAAGCAAAAAATATTGATAAGCAACATTGAAACAAATTATTTGTTCAACCAGAAAGCAAAAAACAAGAAAGTTAAAACATTTTAAGTATGATATACGTGCTCTTTCAACTATAACAAAGTTGAAATATTGAACCATTTTCAACTATTAAATCTGCTTTTTATCTCTCAAATTGAACATAAAAAAACATTAATACTCAGCAATACTCAAACTGGACAAAAAAAATCTCCCTTACTTATACAAAAAAAAAACAGTAATGCTCAGCAATACTCAAACTGAACAAAAAGAACAACAATACTCGACATCAAGGATAGAAACAACATAAACAACATCACAGACAGAAACAAAGCATCATAAACAGCATAAACGGCATACTCAATATATGACAAAAAGTATTCTGACAGAAAAACATACTCAATATATGACAGCAGTATCATTAGAAACAACATACTGAACAAAAATAATCATTTGGAATTGATGAACTGAACAGAAACATATAAGTTAATGAGACATTGATTTAAAAACAAGCAGTCGTCTTAGACTTTTTGGACCTGCATATCATCGACTAGAGTTTTTTCTAGCGTAATTACCCCGCATGTGCTCGTGGAATTATTTTCCAACAAGTCATTGTTCAACTTTGTGTTGGTAATGATGTTTCCCAGCGTCTTCGCTATTTTTGCTCCTCAAGCACAGGTTATTCTAAAAAGTATCTTATGAGCTTTTCGTAACACTTTACTCTCCCCATTCATTTAATTATAAAAATAGTGTGCGGAATAATCTGAAATACACAAGTAGGATGCCACATCCCTTAAAACTCATGAAGTATCAAGTCACTTCATATCTTTATTCTCATAAAAAAATTAAATAGCGGAATATTTAAATTGTTCACTTCAATAGCACTAAGGCTTTAACAAAATTAACCTCCACAAAATTTGTGGTTCAACATAATTTGGAAAACAAGATACGTAACAAATGAAAAACAACACACAAGTTATAACAAATTCTCATCCTTCCCGTGTTCCGTACGAGAGGGACTCCTAAGACTCGATCGATAGCAACATACGCTCCAAGCACTACTCAAGTACCTGATTATTTGTACTCTCCGAGGAGCACAGACACAACAACAAAAAAGGGGTGAGAATTACATTCAATAATTACACGGTGAAAATTACATGTTAAGATGTAGTAATCACACCAATCAGACAATTATAATGCACGTGCAAGTGCCACAAAAATATTCATCGTGCTCAATCCATGTTCCGTCGTACATATATGCAATGTGACTCAATTGCACTATATCATGCATGTGATACCAACATAATCCATACGGTTCATTCTATAAACCTGATTCCCGTCAAAATCCGGATAAGTTGTATACGTTTCTTTGAACTACAACGTATCTCCAACTCGACTCTCTCATAAAGTCCAGATGAGACTAGTGTTGGCTCTTAATTTCAACGATTGAATGGAATTAAAAGTAGGAAATAGAGTTTCTGGAAAAAAATTAATTATTTCGACTTGAGCCATATTTTGAAATGGGATTTGACTGCGTCCTTTCTCCAGGAGAATCTATGTTATGGACTTAGAGATATTCCTTGGCAGTTGGAAGCCTCGATTCGACAGAGGTGTCACAGAGGGTATTTCGACGAGTTCATTTGAATTCAAATAAAAGAGGAAAAGTCTGTTTTCAAAAGGAGACACGTGGAGCGCTTCTAGGATTCGAAGGCATGCATAACGACACTTGTCTTGATTTCGTTTGCTAGTCGTTAATGACTGATATTTTTTATTATTATAAATACCAGGTCTTAGTGTTAGAATTTGTGTGTGTTCAATACAAATTCTTCAGTATACTTCAAGTACACGTGTGTTGAGAGAAACGAGTTTGTAAGAATATACATTGATGTAACATCAGTTTTTCATTTCAATGCAATTTAATAAATCTCTTTCTTTATGCAAGTTCTTATCTTCGTCATTTACCAGTACTTCGATTTTACTTTTTATCACCTGAATTCATTTACATTTGAAATAAGTTGCTTTATCATGAACTCTGTTGAAGTGTTCATAGTTTTTATCAACTTTATTTAAGATCAATTAGCACATGTCCTAGGATTTGTGTGGTCAATCCTGCAAGTAAAACAGATCTTTTTTCGATTTGTAAGACCAACGGTTGTTCACCAATTTTCAAGGCGAATAAATTGTCACGCCTAGTGGGACTGTGCTAAGTGATCATAAAAATCGCTTATAAATTCTTTTTAGAAAAAAATTATTAGTTATGTGGTCATGTTTTTTCTTCGAAAAACTTCGTTGCATGTTATTAAGAAGTAGTAAGGTAGTCACCCGTTAACAAAGATAGAATAAGAAGAAGATATAGGAGGAGAATAGCAACAAATTCAAACCATCCAAATACTCCTCAAGATATCCCGAATAACAATATAGAACAACCCATATGATCTTCGACAGGAGAACCAACGGTCTCAACGCCTGTCTCTGAAGCAATACCATCTATGGGAAGTTTGATACCTACACATTTGATTTCCTATACGCAACCTATTCTAACTTATATTGGACCAAGGGATCCTCCACAGACCCCATCATCGATATTCAACATTCAGAGGCACCTCTCCCCCTGGGGTTTCAATGCCTTTGCCTCAAGACCCATCTTATGGAATGCCAACTTCGATGATGGAAAACTTACAAAACGCCCATCTATTATATACAGAACTCGTAATGACTTCGTCATTACAGGGATCTGGATCTGGGGTAAATATGGGTCGAAATAGTCAAAATTTAGGTATAGGGTATTCAACCTAGATGCCAAGTTTGACAACTAGTTCTGCATCTTATTTGAGACAACATATGGATGAAAATAACCATCAAATGGTTCACATGATGTCTCAAACTACGGGGGAAATTTTTCAGCCCTTTATTCAGAATACTACTCAAATTAATCAACAATTAGCAGCGCAAATGACGCGCCTTATAGAATTCTTAGGTGTACCAAATCCCCCTCGACAACCACCGAGGGAGTATATGATAGAAAACTAAGGGGTAGTCTTCGACAAAGACAACGCCATTAACCAAATTCCACAAGTTCCAGCCTAGGAAAATCAAAACAACTAGGGATTGATCGAACGATCTAGAGTTGAACCCCCTAGGAACCAACGATAAGTTCCTAAATAAGAAGAACCAAGGGTAGTTTTGGTAAATAGGAACCAGGATACTAAAAACATTGTACAACAAGTTCAACGTGATAACCTAGTAGCAGACAATAATTTGGCTGCCATGGTCGAAAGAACCATGGAACTTAAAGGAGTAAATTTTGGTTTTTGACGGCCAAATTATACATCACCATTATTGGAGTACATCCTCCAGTCAGATTTACCCCCAAGAATAAAGGTTCCTAACTTCACTAAGTTTTATGGGGATATTACTGAGTCTACTGTCGAACATGTGGCTAGGTATTTGATAGAAACGGGAGAGATTTCGAATGATGAGAATCTTAGGGTCAAGTATTTTCCAAGTTCTCTTACAAAAAATGCCTTAACTTGGTTCACAACCCTACCTCCAAACTCGATTCATAATTGGGCCCAGTTAGAACGTTTATTCCATGAAAAATTCTACATGGGACAAACAAAGATTAGTTTGAAATAATTGGCTAGTATAAAACGTAAGTTTACTAAGCCAATTGATGATTATTTAAATAGGTTTCGATTTCTTAAAGCAAGGTGTTTCACACAAATAGCAGAACATGAGTTAGTCGAAATGGCTGTTGGTGGCCTTGATTATTCCATCAGAAAGAAATTAGATACTCAATACTTGAGGGATATGGCCCAGTTGGCCGATAGAGTTTGACAGTTAGAACGTTTGAGAGAAGAAAATTTTAGGGTAAATAAGAATAAAAGAATAGCCCATTTCAAATTTAATAAAGACGACGAAGGGTCTTGTAGTGAGTCTATAAGTTTTGATGAGAATGAAGTAGATCTCGCTGAATTGAAAAAGGGTTCACCCTATTCTTGCAAGGTTTTATCACCTTCGAATGAGAAGAACCCTACTGAATCAGATAAGAAATGATAGGTTTCCCAAGAAAACTTATACGTTCGATGTCACAAAGTGTGATGAAATATTTGATTTGTTAGTTAAATATAGGAAAATAATAGTACCTCATGGTGCTAAAATTCCCCTTTTATATCAAAGAAATAAAAGAGGATTTTGCAAATACCATAATTTTTTGGGCCATAAAATCTCTCAATGTTTTCTTTTCAGAGATCTTGTTCAAAATGCTATCCTATAGGGAAGGCTGAAATTCGGGGAGAAGCCCAAAGACTAGATGAAGGTTGTCGTTGATCCTCTATAAATTGTTGATGCTCACTATACTGAGCCAAAAGAGTTTAACATGGTCAAACTTGCTGAAGGTTTTGACAATGTCGTTAACATGGTTGAAGTCACTAAGGACTTCATTAATAAAGTGGTTTTGGTCCAGGTTACTGAAGAGCTTGACCAGAAATTTATGATAAATTTTGTTTGAGAAGCAACTGGAGGCTTCATCTAAGAAACTACTTAAAGTTTCAACAGCGAAGTTACTGATGGCTTCACCAAAGGATTCGCTGAGGACTCCAACCTTATGATAATAACGAAGGAAACCGTCGATGGTTTAGTTCGCATGGACAGGGCCGTTGATGGCCTTCAAATGTGATTCTGCAAGTTGGACATTGCTGATGATGTCAACATGGACATCAACATGGTAGAAGTCTCACAGGGAACCCCCATGGAAGTCGACAGGGAGCATCGACAAGAGGAATACAACAAAGTGGCTTATCCAAAAAAGGAGGAAAGCCTCATAGACTTTCTTCGCAGGTGCTAGAACAAAAAATCTGAAGTTATGTTATGCCCAAGGTGCAGTGTTGTGTTTGATAAAAAAGCAGCATGCAACATAGAGGGCGTAAGAAATGCAAAAGAGAGGCGCGAGCAGAGGGCCTTCTATGGGCAATGAGGTTTTGACCCATGAA
Source organism: Lathyrus sativus (assembly GCA_963859935.3). Taxonomy (NCBI): domain Eukaryota; kingdom Viridiplantae; phylum Streptophyta; class Magnoliopsida; order Fabales; family Fabaceae; genus Lathyrus; species Lathyrus sativus. The sequence continues at coordinate 536,247,222 of OZ012741.1, forward strand.
GGTCTTCTTCTAGGCAAGACGAAACCAAATAGAGGGTGTCGAGGGTTATTCCATCCAAATTCAAACCAACAGCAGAGGCTTCCAAAGGAAGTTGGATGAATCCAACTGAGGGCAAACAGCAAGGACAACAAAAATGGAAAAAATTTAATGTCGATAGGGGCTCATCAATGGCTTACCATAAGGAGTTCCAAGCTTCGAAGAAAATGGCTTATATCTCAGAAAACTACAAGGGAAAAAATCTAATGTTTCGATCTAATTAGAGAATGGAACAACGCAGGAGGAAAGCTCAAAGAGAGGATGGAGATAATGATGAAACCAACACCAACCTACCTGCTATAAAAGAGAAAGACGAGGATCTGAAGCCTTTTTACAAGTTACCCGTGGGGAGAAAACTATTTTCTACCCAGGGAGAGGAGGCTAAGGAGAAGCATGATCGACAAATTGAAGAAGACGAAATGCTTACGGATAATTTCGACTATGGGTCAGGAGGCTCTTTAGATATCAGTAAATATGATATTGGTTCTTCCCAGAGAACTCGACCAAATAACCGAGGTCGAAGATTCGGATATGTATACAGAAGCAGATATGGTGGCACACAAGCCAGTGTGTTACTATGTGATGAATAATGGTTATGGCGAAGAGCATAATGCATTCTTCGAATGACCAGATGAGGCGATGAAGAGTCATCTTAAGCCTTTGTTTATCACTGGAAAGGTGGAGAATATCGCGGTCAAAAAAATTCCGGTGGATTGTGGCGCTATGGTAAATCTAATGATGCATTTTGTTTTGAGAAGAATTGACAAGTACGACATAGATACCAAGCCACACAACATGATGCTCTCCAATTACGAGGTAAATATGGACACCGTTCTGGGTGTCATATGTAACAGCCCATATTTCATTAATTAATTAATTAGATTGATTAATTGATTTAGTGGAATTTATGTTAATGTTTGGAATTAATTTTTATTAATTGGAATTTTTAATAGAGAATTGAGAAGGAAATAAAAAGGAAGGAAAATAAAAGGGATATATAAGGAAAGAGGAAAAGAAAAGAAAATAATAGAAACATTGTGGAAAGAAAAGAGGAAGAAGGAGAAAGAGGAGAAAAGAGAAAAGAGGAGAGGAAAAGCTTGGAAGAGATTAAGATCAACCCAAAGCTTCGATTAAACCAAGGTAAGGGTGAGAAACATTGTTATTTAATCCATGTGTATGATTATGTATGTGTGGGTTTGGTTTTTTGTGAGTTTTCATCCTTTTCCATTTAGGGCAAAAGTTGGAATAATCAGTAGAACTATGATTTAATCGGTTGGAACTGAGTACTAATGCCGTAGAATAGTCGGGTAACATGTGGTTATGCTATTTGAGCTGGTTTTGATGTTTGAGAGGTTGGATGATGGTGGGATGAAAGGAGGAAACAGAATAGGGTTCTGTTCTGCACGGGTTCGCTGGCTCTCGCCAGGCGAGCGAAGGCGAAGCTTCGCCGGGCGAAGCCCAGCGAATGCTGGCGAATAATTATAATTAACTCCCAGTGGACTTCGCTGGAAAGTTCGCCAGGCGAAGGTGGGTGGCGAAGGTTCGCCAGGCGAGTGTTTTGGCGAGTGGTAGCAAATGGATGGAAGTAGCTTCTGCCTGGCTTCGCTGGCAGGGTTCGCCAGGCGAATGCCAGCGAGCATTCGCTGGAGGGTTCACCAGGCAAATAAAGGCGAATTTGACAGCATCTTTTCTTTATTGTGGTTTCTATATGTTGATGATTTAGTTGTTTCACATAGACTAATACCTCTACATTGTGAGCATGTATGTGATCTATCGTGATGGTATGTGCTGTGGGTAGCCTTTGGGCGTGAATCCTAGGTTGTGTGGTGTGTATTGTTTAAATGAATTAGTAAATACATGAGAACATGATAATGATTATGTGTGTATCATCTGATAATTTGTGTATGCATAATGTGGTGTATGACTATATGATAAGTATGCATGAGAACATTGTGGATATGTGTGCATGACTTGTGAACTATGTTAATGGTGTTAAATGTGAATTATTGAGAGGAGATATGATGTGGGTAGCCGTAAGGCGTGAATCCTAAATTATAAATGTGATTTGATAACGTAATGCATTGTTTAAATTGAATAAGAATGCATGATGAATTGTGGTGAGGTTTGTAGCCGTTGGCCTAATAATTGTGAGTGCATATTGATTGTATGCGATTATAAGTGAATAAGGCATGAGAACATATTGTGGATATGTGTGCATTGTTGATAATGTGGTGGTGATATTGAATTGTGAATGCATATTGTTTGTATGCGGTTGTATGAATAGAATGCATGAGAACATGTCGTGGATATGTGTGCATTATTTGATGACTGTGAAGAATGCATGAGAACATATCGTGGATATGTGTGCATCGTGTGATAATGTGGTGATAGTGTTGAATTATGAATACATTGATGAATGTTATGTGAATATGTTGTGTGTGCAATCATGATATAATTCTTGAAGAGATGAATTATTTGAATGCATGAGATTAAGATGCGAGAACGGCCTTAAGTGCATTTTGTGGTTGATTGCATATGTATCATTTAGTCAAGAGGCAATGTCTGTTAGTTTCGTGGAAACTAGTGGCCTGTCCCAAACCTAGAAGAGTGGGTTTGAAGGCTTAGAGGACGGGCCTTTGGTGTTATAGGTCTAGAAGAGTGGACCCGGTTTAATGTAAAAACCAAAAAAATTATAACGGGTTATCGGTCTAGAAGAGTGGACCCGGTTTAATGTAAAAACTGAAAAATGATAACGAGAGTCGGTACCGCATAGCATTGAGTTGCATTGAGTTGTTGAGTCACATTTCATAATGTCATTGATATATGAAGTATGCTTGTGAATGAAATGTTTATTGAACATTTATGAAATATGCATGAAGAGATATGCTTATGTGAGAATTATGAGATTGTGGAATTGTGGGTTAATGAGGACTATGGATGTGTGCATGATGAAAAATGCTTAATGGTTGTCCATACTTGTTTATATGCGTATGTTTGGTAAAGTATGTGACGAGTTATGATGAGGTATGGTGAAATGATGAATATACTTGGTAAATTATCCATGTTTGTTTATGTGAATATATAAATTGAGAAGTATGTGATAAACTATAATGATACGTGGTGAGAAATGCGGAATATGTATATGCTATGTCTGTGTATGTATATATAATCTTATACATTGATTATTATGATAATATTTCTCACCCTTCTGTTGGAATGATGTCATATACGACATCGTGCAGGTATCAAGAGTAGAGCCGCTTATAGTTTCGAGATCGCTATTGGTGTAGCTGTTTAGTAATTTAATTATGTTGGGTCGAGTCATGCTCTGGTCGTGTAACACTGGGATCGCTTGGTTATGTTGTAGTGATACTATGTTTTCATATTATTGAGATATTATGATGTTAGCCTTAGTGCCCATGTGGTGATAATATATATGAGGAACGCAAATATTGTTTTTATGAATTTGCTACAAATGAATCCGCTGCTATATGCAAAGTGAAATTTTGTAAAGCATGATTATTTATTAAAATATTAATGAGAACGACAGATGGTTTTGGATGTTTGAAAGTTATGTGTAACTCCCTTTCGTGAATGCATGTTAATTTTACTCTGATTATTTTAATATTTTCCGTGGGGTTTAGAAGGGTGTTACATTAGTGGTATCAGAGCAGGTCGGTCCGTCCGGCCATGTTGTCTAATGTTATTTGTTCCGGGTATGCGACATGTGTGTGAAAACACTGTCATACATGTTTGGTGTTTAACCTTTGTCCGTAGAAGAGGGAATGATCGAAGTGGGGGAGAAGCTTGTGATTCCCCAGGATGTTGCAAGTGTGGAATTGTAGCTCGGTGTGTAGTTAAACGCTATTATAGTTTGGTAAAGATGGTCTATGCCCCACTATGATTTCGGCTGTCTATTGACAAATCAAGGAACTGATCACCCTTAATCTCTTGTTGATAGTAGTTGGGATTGTGTTGGATGGGATGGACGTGTCTTGCAAGCTTAGATGGCGTGAGCAGAGAATTATTTGGAGTTAAGTCAAATGCTGAAGAATTGTTTTGATGAGTCGGCGCAGTACAGTGAGGAGATATTTCATTTTTATGGAAGTTTTTAGTATTAATGAAAGTGGGTAGTTGGCGGTTTGCCGATTAATTGTGGTTGTATGGAAGTTATCCTGACAAGATAGTGATTTACAACCCGGACGTGAAGTGGAGTTGTGATTGACTTAGTTACGGGAACTAGTCCGATATTGAGAACTCTGTATTATATGTCTGTTTGGATAGTCAAGGGATTAAACTGATTGAGTAGTTTTGAGACTTGTGTCTGGTGTGTGCTGCAGCAACATATTGTGAAGTCAATTATATAAAGGGTGAATATTGACTTTTGGCGATTACTAAAGGAAGTAAGATGTGGGGTACTATATTGGTAATTGAACCTTTAAACATTTAAAGAGTTGGAGATGTGTTGAATGACCTTCTAAGAGTGGAAACGTTGTTTTCGTATTGTCGCTGCAACGGGAGAACAGTAACTCGGAATGACGCAAAATTAGAAGCGTTGGAAGCTATTACAATACCTTGTGTGATGGTGAAGTAGTGACATGGAATTAAGTATTTATTGATGAAATATGTTTGGATGTTGTGGTGAGTGCGGTTCGTGTTTCGCCATGAGTTCACAACTGAGGGTCCGTTTGACATGAGGTTCTCCATACTCAACTGAGTGAGTAATGGTTGTGTAATCGATGGTGTTTGGATACGTAGAAAACTATAGAGGATCATGTTGCACGTCGAGAATTAGAGTTATCAGTATTGGAGAAGAAGTAGTGATATGCCACTGTGAAGAAGTTCAGAGAGTTTTTGGAAAGTTGTCAATAGCTCGTGTGTTGGTTTTGCCGAATCCGACAGAACTATTTGTTGTGTTTTGTGATGCTGCTGATATGATTGGGAGGTATGTTAAGTGAAACTTTAACAAGTTTTGGCTATGCTTTAAGGTAACTTAAAGTACATAAAGGAATTGTCAGACAAGTGATTTAGAGTTGGTTGTTGTTGTGTGTTTGTACCGGAGTTTGGAAGCCTCAATTGTTTAGTTGAGATTTGAGATGGTTAATGATCTTAAGATCTTAAGGTATTTGTTTGATTTGAGGAGTTGAAAATGATGTAGAGGAAATAATTGGGACTTCTGAAGGAGTGTGGTTTTGGTTGAGTTACCATTCGAGTGAGACCAAGTGGTAACTGAGTTATTGCATTGAAAATCTTTGTATGTGCCGATGATGATGGTAATGAAGTTAGGACTGATTGAGTAAATTCGGAATATGAATATGGTTTGTGAAGAGACTTCTCATGGAGTTGAGCTTTATATGATGATACTGACTATTGGTATTCTCGATGATATTCGAGGAGGTCGGAATTCTAATTCGAGCTAATGGATTGATTGAATTTAAGGGATAAAATTTAAGGAGGTGATTTTCGGATTTATGGAAATGGTATCATGAGATGTCGGGATGGAGTATGTGTTCTGAATAGTGTGAGTTGAACAAGAGAGAGACTGGGAAGATGTGACCAAATTTGAGGAATCATTTTGATGACCACAGATGAAGAGAGACGTGGTGGAGCTTGTATATGTTGGATTAGACTTATCAGAATGTCGAAGGATAAACGTCAGAGACCGTTGGGTCGGATGCAACTGTTGAATATTCCTGAGTGGGATGGAATAGTATTCCCATGGATTTCTGTGTCGGGTTTTCCGAAGAATTTGAAGGGGTATGATTCGATTTGAGTGGTTATGGATAGATTGACAAGATTAAATTATTCTTGCCAATGAGGATTAATCATTCTATGTTGAAGTTAGCTGAGATGTGTATCGAGGTAGTTGTGAAGTTGTGCGAAGTGCCGTCGAATGTTGTGTCAAATGGGAATCAGAGTTTTTCATTGGGATTTTGAGAGAGTTGTAGACGCTTTGGGCGACATGTTGAAGATAATCTCTGTCTAGCATCCGTGGACGGATGGATAGACAAAGAGGGCTATCCAATATGTAGAGAATTTGTTGAGAGCTTATATGTTGGATCAGGGGATTGTTACTTGTCGTTGTTGGAGTTACCTACAATAACTGCTATTATTCTGGTATCAGAATAACATCGTACGATACTTTGTTTTGGTAAGAGATGTAGGACTCCTTTGGATAGACATGTGTTCAGCGAAAGTGTTGTACTCGGGCCGAAGATTGCGCAAGAGACGAGTGAAAGATCAAAATGATCCAAGAAAGGACGTGTTTTGAGAGTTACGATAGTAACTGGTGTGGTCGAGCTTAGAGTCTCGAAGGTATCTAGTGTGTTTTGTGAATCCGTATCAGAGTGGCGCAGCGGAAGCGTGGTGGGGAAATAGCAGGTTAGATTGTTTTACCACCGTCACTTGAGGAGATTACGTGATACGTTCATGCGTCTAAGCTGAGGAGGTACATCGATTCAGATGGATGGTGTGCAAGAGGGAGACAATTTGATTTCTGAGGCGTTGTCAGTTCAGGTTGACGAACACGAGGTAACTTCGAGGTAACGGGATTCCTCTAGTAGAGGTAGATGGGAGAGAGTTGGATTTGGGAGATTGGGATACGGAAGTCGTATCTAGAACTGTTTGAATCAGGTAGCATTTTCGAGGACGAAAATTCCTAAAGTGGGGGAGGGTTGTAACAGCCCAAATTTCATTAATTAATTAATTAGATTGATTAATTGATTTAGTGGAATTTATGTTAATGTTTGGAATTAATTTTTATTAATTGGAATTTTTAATAGCGAATTGAGAAGGAAATAGAAAGGAAGGAAAATAAAAGGGATATATAAGGAAAGAGGAAAAGAAAAGAAAATAATAGAAACATTGTGGAAAGAAAAGAGGAAGAAGGAGAAAGAGGAGAAAAGAGAAAAGAGGAGAGGAAAAGCTTGGAAGAGATCAAGATCAACCCAAAGCTTCGATTAAACCAAGGTAAGGGTGAGAAACATTGTTATTAAATCCATGTGTATGATTATGTATGTGTGGGTTTCGTTTGTTGTGAGTTTCCATCCTTTTCCATTTAGGGCAAAAGTTGGAATAATCGGTAGAACTATGATTTAATCGGTTGGAACTGAGTACTAATGCCGTAGAATAGTCGGGTAACATGTGGTTATGCTATTTGAGCTGGTTTTGATGTTTGAGAGGTTGGATGATGGTGGGATGAAAGGAGGAAACAGAATAGGGTTCTGTTCTGCGCGGGTTCGCTGGCTCTCGCCAGGCGAGCGAAGGCGAAGCTTCGCCAGGCGAAGCCCAGCGAATGCTGGCGAATAATTATAATTAACTCCCAGTGGACTTCGCTGGCAAGTTCGCCAGGCGAAGGTGGGTGGCGAAGGTTCGCCAGGCGAGTGTTTTGGCGAGTGGTAGCGAATGGATGGCAGTAGCTTCTGCCTGGCTTCGCTGGCAGGGTTCGCCAGGCGAATGCCAGCGAGCATTCGCTGGAGGGTTCGTCAGGCGAATAAAGGCGAATTTGACAGCATCTTTTCTTTGTTGTGGTTTCTATGTGTTGATGATTTAGTTGTTTCACATAGACTAATACCTCTACATTGTGAGCATGTATGTGATCTATCGTGATGGTATGTGCTGTGGGTAGCCTTCGGGCGTGAATCCTAGGTTGTGTGGTGTGTATTGTTTAAATGAATTAGTAAATACATGAGAACATGATAATGATTATGTGTGTATCATCTGATAATTTGTGTATGCATAATGTGGTGTATGACTATATGATAAGTATGCATGAGAACATTGTGGATATGTGTGCATGACTTGTGAACTATGTTAATGGTGTTAAATGTGAATTATTGAGAGGAGATATGATGTGGGTAGCCGTAAGGCGTGAATCCTAAATTATAAATGTGATTTGATAACGTAATGCATTGTTTAAATTGAATAAGAATGCATGATGAATTGTGGTGAGGTTTGTAGCCGTTGGCCTAATAATTGTGAGTGCATATTGATTGTATGCGATTATAAGTGAATAAGGCATGAGAACATATTGTGGATATGTGTGCATTGTTGATAATGTGGTGATGATATTGAATTGTGAATGCATATTGTTTGTATGCGGTTGTATGAATAGAATGCATGAGAACATGTCGTGGATATGTGTGCATTATTTGATGACTGTGAAGAATGCATGAGAACATATCGTGGATATGTGTGCATCGTGTGATAATGTGGTGATAGTGTTGAATTATGAATACATTGATGAATGTTATGTGAATATGTTGTGTGTGCAATCATGATATAATTCTTGAAGAGATGAATTATTTGAATGCATGAGATTAAGATGCGAGAACGGTCTTAAGTGCATTTTGTGGTTGATTGCATATGTATCATTTAGTCAAGAGGCAATGTCTGTTAGTTTCGTGGAAACTAGTGGCCTGTCCCAAACCTAGAAGAGTGGGTTTGAAGGCTTAGAGGACGGGCCTTTGGTGTTATCGGTCTAGAAGAGTGGACCCGGTTTAATGTAAAAACCGAAAAAATGATAACGGGTTATCGGTCTAGAAGAGTGGACCCGGTTTAATGTAAAAACCGAAAAATGATAACGAGAGTCGGTACCGCATAGCATTGAGTTGCATTGAGTTGTTGAGTCACATTTCATAATGTCATTGATATATGAAGTATGCTTGTGAATGAAATGTTTATTGAACATTTATGAAATATGCATGAAGAGATATGCTTATGTGAGAATTATGAGATTGTGGAATTGTGGGTTGATGAGGACTATGGATGTGTGCATGATGAAAAATGCTTAATGGTTGTCCATACTTGTTTATATGCGTATGTTTGGTAAAGTATGTGACGAGTTATGATGAGGTATGGTGAAATGATGAATATAATTGGTAAATTATCCATGTTTGTTTATGTGAATATATAAATTGAGAAGTATGTGATAAACTATAATGATACGTGGTGAGAAATGTGGAATATGTATATGCTATGTCTGTGTATGTATATATAATCTTATGCATTGATTATTATGATAATATTTCTCACCCTTCTGCTGGAATGATGTCATATACGACATCGTGCAGGTATCAAGAGTAGAGCCGCTTGTAGTTTCGAGATCGCTATTGGTGTAGCTGTTTAGTAATTTAATTATGTTGGGTCGAGTCATGCTCTGGTCGTGTAACACTGGGATCGCTTGGTTATGTTGTAGTGATACTATGTTTTCATATTATTGAGATATTGTGATGTTGGCCTTAGTGCCCATGTGGTGATAATATATATGAGGAACGCAAATATTGTTTTTATGAATTTGCTACAAATGAATCCGCTGTTATATGCAAAGTGAAATTTTGTAAAGCATGATTATTTATTGAAATATTAATGAGAACGACAGATGGTTTTGGATGTTTGAAAGTTATGTGTAACTCCCTTTCGTGAATGCATGTTAATTTTACTCTGATTATTTTAATATTTTTCGTGGGGTTTAGAAGGGTGTTACATTATACAAGTTGATCTAACGGTGGGGACTGTTACAAGGCCTACTATTTTTATGGTCGTCGAAACAAAGGCCAACTACAACTTAATGTTGGATCGAGAATGGATACATGGAGTTGGGATTGTACCATCTTCCATGCACTGGAGAATCACGATATGGCGACTAGATGGCATTGTCAAGAATATTGAGATAGATCAAGGTTATTTTAAGGCCCCAATTAATCATGTCGACAGGCGCAATTTCGACAAACACTTAGTCAACATTGCTCCATGCAATCCGACCAATTTTTCTTTTACCCCAGATGACGACGTTTATTGTTCATTGTATCTACATCCCGTCCGGGGCTTTCGATGGGACAAAGAGGTGGTAGGAGATGACAACCTTCCATACCTTGGTGTATCTGGGACAACCCTAACAGGTTGGGGAAGTGAAATCGGTGATGATGACTGAATTCGAGGTGCTAAAAAAGATTTCGGCTTACATAGCCGAAAATAAGTTACAAACGGCCTTAGAGGCTGAAATGGAAAATATGGTTGTAGAAGCCAACCAATATATACACAAAGAGGGTCCTGGTAAGGACTTAGATCTAGAACCTCCTGATAGGGTTTAGGAAAAACAACAAGGCTAGAGGCTCGATGCAATCTATTATGACGAGCCTTTGGGTTTCGAGAAGGATCCCTTAGCAGCCAACATCAAGATGCTAGCGCAAGATGCACTTCAAGAAATTGATCTAGGGAAGGGGAAAGAAAGAGGCCAACATACATAAGTGCCAACGTCAACCCACAAATCAAGGTCGAAGTGATCCAAATATTGAAGGAGTTTAAAGACTGTTTCGTGTGGGATTACAATGAGATGCCTGGTTTAAGAAGAGATCTGGTCGAACTGAAGTTGCCAATCAAGCCTGGAAAGAAGCCCATCAAGAAGAATCCAAGGCGGTTTGCACCATAAATTCTCTCAAAGATCAAAGAGGAGGTTGAAAGGCTTCTCCGATGTAGTTTCATTCGCACAGCCAGGTATGTCGAATGGTTAGCAAATATTGTGCCTGCTATTAAAAAGAATGGTTCTTTGAGGGTATCCATTGATTTTAGTGCTTTAAATGTTGCAACTCCAAAATACAAATATTCAATGCATATGGCGGAAATGTTAGTCGATTCTGCCGCAGGCCACGAATACCTTAGTATGTTTGATGGGTATTCGAGATATAATCAAATTTTTATTGCTAAAGAGGATGTCTCGAAGACAGCCTTTTGATGCCCTGGGGCCTTAGGCACTTACGAATGGGTAGTGATGCCTTTTGGTTTAAAAAAGGTTGGGGAAACATATAAAAGGGAAATGAATTCGATCTTCCATGATTATATAGAGACTTTTATGCAAATATACATTGATGATATTGTTGTTAAGTTTGTTTCAGGGTAGATTCGTATTTGTAAGTGCTCTTGGTTGGCTGTATTTTATGGCATAACATTAGTGTGTGTATGGATGTCATATTAGATGTTTCGAAATTCATTAAGTGGACTATTGTTAGATCCCAATTAGAGTAGATATTTGATTCCTTTTTAGTAGTATTTTTAATCGTTTTAATCTAATAGTATTCAATTTAGTAGTCGAATTCGTTTAGTTCATGTTTGTTTTGATCCAAGTGAAAGATGTTCGTAATATGGTTGTTAGTGTGCAGGATTGACACTAATAAGAGCAACTTGGGAAACAAGGCAAAACAGTTTGGAGAAGTTGCAAATCAAGGCACTTGCCTGGCGAAGATCCCAATTAGAGTAGATATTTGATTCCTTTTTAGTGGTATTTTTAATTATTTTAATCTAATAGTATTCAATTTAGTAGTCGAATTCGTTTAATTAATGTTTGTTTTGATCCAAGTGAAAGATGTTCGTAATATGGCTGTTTGTGTGCAGGATTGACACTAATAAGAGCAACTTGGGAAACAAGGCAAAACAGTTTGGAGAAGTTGCAAATCAAGGCATTCGCCTGGAGAAGCTCAGCGAGCGCCAGCGAATGTTCACCAGGCGAGTGCTAGCGAGCTGGAGCGAATAATTCAGAATTAACTCCCAGACTTAAATGATAGGAAGTTCTCCAGGCGAAGGTTCCAGCGAAGCTTCGCTACCGTTCGCCTGGCAAAGGTGCTGGCGAAGAAGTGGTAGCTTTCCTCATGCAGATTCCAGTAGCAAAACCACATATAGTTCGCCTGGCGAGTGAGGCCAGCGAATGTTCGCCTGGCAAGTGTTTCATTCGCCTGGCGAATGCACGATAACTCAGAGGGTGGTTTGCTAGTCAAAGGCACTTTGAAGTGCCATGCAACTTTTGGTTCGCCTGGCGAATGTGCGCAGACAGCACATATTTTGTACTTTATTTTGTTGCTTTATATGCCCTTACTTGACATTTTTGGGGGACATCATCATATATCATCTTGTAACATTACAATAGAGCTCTAGAACCTTAGAAACTTATTTTCTTCTTTATTTTAGTTGATTTTGTGCAATCAAGGAGAAGTGGAATCACATCCTTCATTGATTCTCCTTGTGGATGTTCTTCATCTTCTCCATTTTCTTCTTGTTCAAGCTACCATGAGAATGAGTAGCTAAGTTCATCTTTTTGTCAAGGTTATATGTAGGAAATCATCAAACTTTGTATGTGTATGGATGATCCTCATTTGTAAACTCTTGGATGATTAATATATGGTGAAAACCTTGTTGCATTTACAATCTTTTATGTTGGTTAATAATTGAGAAATATTTTCCAACTCTTGACCTAGGTTTTCATCCTTCTCTTTTCTTGAGCTAGAGATAATCTTGAATGGTTTTGTTCACTTAAAATGTTAAACTTAAAAGTTGTCATTTTGATAGATTGTGTGAGAGATCAACAATGGATCAAAATGGTGAACATCACAATATGAGTTAGAGATAATCATATTGAGAGGATATTGTGAATGTATTGATCATTAAAAGGAGTTTATGAAATGTTGATTGAAAGTATGCATGCAAAGTGATTACCGAAACCTAACTTTGGCAATCTTTATTCAAACCTTCAAACCCTTATTTTTACCGTTATTTATAACTATTCATGCAAGATACCGACTTTAAAACCAAAACCCCCTTTGATACTACAAAACTACGAATTTAACAACTGTCGAAAGGCGGCAAATCGTATATTCCCTGTGGAGACGATAACACAAACCCGACACTTTACCATTGTAATCCAACAAAATGGCGTCGTTGCCGGGGAATATATCTTGATATTGCAAGCATCGCAATAGTTGCTAAATTTTTAGTTTTGAATCTTTTACTTGTGCTTGTTAATTTGTGTGGTTTAGTGTGCAGCTTCTGCTTCTGTTTATGCGAGGACAGATTACCGAGGACCAACTCCTTTTCGATCCCGAAATTGAAAGGACCGCGAGAAGATTGAATAGCAAAACAAGACGGAGGAGGCAACTTGCTAAACAAAGACAAGAACAAGGAGGAAGTTCTTCTACTACAACACCACCACCACACTTCACACCAACTATGGAAGCACCACCACCTCCACCTCCAGCTTCCACCCCATGCACGAATAGTCCAAGACACACGGCTCAGTTCGCACGAAATCTCAAAAATGGTAGACAAGTGGAGATGAAGACAGGAATCCTAGCTCTAGTCTATCAAAATCCTTTCACGGGATTAGACCATGAGGATCCGTTTACTCATCTTACGAAGTTTTATGAGATTGCAGGCGCAACTGGTGCAACAGAAGCTGACGAAGAGTCATTGTTCAGAAGATTGTTTCCTCATTCCTTGATTGGGAAGGCAAAAGAGTGGTATCTTGACCAATCGACAACAGTAATGACGGATTGGAATCTTTTGGAGGAGAAGTTCCTTGAACGGTTTTTCCCACATAACCGGTTCATGGAAGCTAAAACGGCCATCGCGGTATTCTCTCAAGGAGCTAATGAATCACTCAACGAAGCTTGGGAGTGTTACAAATCTATGTTGAGAAAATGCAAGGGCCATGGTTTCGATGAGCTAACTCAAGTTCATATTTTCCGTAATGGACTCCTTCCGGTTCATAAGACCTTATTGGATGCCATGACGGGAGGTTCTTTAATGTCAAAAGGTGTCGATGATGCAATTGCAATAATTGATAAGATGGCACTTAATGATCACCAAGGGAACCATAATCGAGGGGTAGCTCAAAGAAAGCCGGGTGTGCTCGAGTTAGGGACAAATGATGTTATACTTGCGCAAAACAAGCTTATCTCACAAGAAGTGGAACTATTAACTCAACAAATCAAAGAGTTAAAATAACCATCAAAAGTAAAACAAATAGCTTATTGCGAGCTTTGTAAGGGTGAGCATGACACAGGATTTTGTCCGCCTCCCGGATTTGAAGAAGTTAACTACATGGCTAACCAAAGAGATTATCAACAAAGGCAACCACAACAACAACCATACCAACATCCTCATCAACAACAACAACAAAACTACCAAGGCTACCAACCTAGAGGTAACTACCACAATAACCAAGGTTATGGGGGTGGTAACTCTAGCCGTCAAAATCCGTACCTACCTCAACAACCGCCGGTTGCAACTTCTAAGCTAGAAGATACATTGACGTAATTCATGCAAATGTCTATGGCAAATCAAAAAAGCAATGATGCGGCGATAAAAAATCTTGAGACTCAAGTTGGTCAACTCGCTAAGCAAATAGCGGAACAACAAGCCGGACCATCTTTCTCGGCGAATACGCAAATAAATCCGAAGGAACATTGTAAGGCGATCACTACGAGAAGTGGGAAGGAGTTGGGCAACGAGAGTGAAAAAAGAGAGGTAGAGAGAAAAATTAATGATAGACTTGATGGCGAAGTTGGTGAATGGAGTGAGGAGGAAGTAGAAAATAATGAAAAAAATGGTGAAGTTGAAAAAGAAAACGTGGTCGAAGTTGAAAACAAAACGAATGGTGTAGTTGAAAAAAATGAAAGTGAAAAAGTGAAGGTGGATGAAGTGAAGAAGAAAAGAGAAAGAAACCCTAGAGCATCTAGAGGGAAGGAGGTAGTGAGCACTACTCTTGTTCAAAATTTACCATATCCGCATGCTCCATCTAGGAGAGAAAATGAACGGCATTATGCCCAGTTCATGGATATTTTTAAACAATTGCAAATCAATATTCCGTTCGCCGGAGCTTTGGAACAAATGCCAAAGTATACCAAATTCATGAAGGACATACTTACAAAGAAGCGGAGGTATACGGAACCGGAAACAATAGTGTTTGACGCTAGCTGTAGCGCTATCATCCAACATACTCTACCAAGAAAGGAAGTTGATCCGGGGAGAGTTACATTGCCGGTCACCGTCGGTGACGTTTATGTTGGAAAGAGATTAATTGATTTGGGGTCAAGCATCAATCTTATCCCTTTGTCTATTGTGAAAAAGCTTGGCAACATTCAGATCAAAGCCATCCGTATGACGTTACAACTAGCTGATAAGTTTACGACTCATCCTCATGGAGTAGATCAAGACGTGTTGGTAAAAGTGGATAAGTTTTTCTTCCTGGTCGATTTTATTGTTATTGATATGGAGGAGGACGATGATGCGCCTCTAATTCTCGGAAGACCTTTTATGAAAACCGCTCGGATGATGATTGTTGTAGACAACGGTTTGATGAAGGTGAGAGTACAAAACGAAGAGGTCACTTTTGACCTTTTTGAAGCAATGAAGCACTCAAATGACAAGTGTGACACTTTCTGGATTGATGTACTTGAAAAGGACACCTTTGAAGTAGCAAAACATGTTCATGATATAACTCCCATGGAGCTAACCCTTAATGACTCCTTCGAAGTTTTCACTCTAGAAGAAGAAGAAGCTCTTGATGAATGATTAAGAGAACTCGATAGTCTTACGGGGTTGCAACCATGGGAAGTAGAGGAAGAAGTCTTGAGAAAGGAAGTCACAGATGAAAAATCAATAATTGAATTGAAGGAGTTACCAAACAACTTGAAGTATGCATTTCTAGATGATACTTGTCGCTACTGCGAAAATCGGCGCCGGCTAGACAAAAGAGTCGCCACCGTGCGTTATTTATCCCAAAGGTGGGAAAGGAAACGCTCGAAGTAAACCTCGCAAAAACGGGAAAGGTATGGTCATCGCAACCAAAACCTGGGCTCGGGAGTCGGTTACGCAAGGGGAAGGTATTAGCACCCCTCACGTCCATCGTACTCGATGGGATCCACGCTTACTGGCTTGTCTAAAGGATGCAAAAACAATCTATCTAAGGCTGCTAAGTCTAAACGGAAGGAAACTGACTCGCTAGAGCATCGCGCTCTATGCCTACGTATTCTCAAGAGAGAAAGTCAGAGTCAACGTAGTTCGGGACTACGGAGAAAGTTTGCTCGCCAAGACTTCGCGTCTTGTGCCTACGTATTCTCGTTCGATACGAGAAATCAGAGCATGTCGTAGTTCAGGTTAACTACGGGAAGTCGAAAGGTGTTCTCGATCACACAGAAGTGAGAGATTGAATTGTTTGAAAGGTACGGGAACCTACGGAACCTAGAACTACGGTCTAGTCTCAAATGCGCAAGGGCATGAGAAAAAGATTAGTCGTCAGCGGGAAAGTCTTGATCGCACAGCAGCGAGAGAAAACAAAAGTTAGTTGTTAGTGTGCTCGCTAGGATATTGCATCCTATGCTTACGTACTTTCATACAGCATGAAAGATTAGAGCAGCCGTAGTTCAGCTTACTACAGCTAAAACAGGGAACGGTCTCGATTTCTCAACAGCAAGAGAAAAGGAACTCGAAACGAGACGCACACGCTGAATCCTAAACGTAGGAGCGGATGCGTCGCATATCACCCAAAGGGTGAGGCTAAACATCCAGGTTGAGTGAAAGAACTCTCCCACAACCTTTCCTACGTATCTAACGATCTCACAACACTCGACGGTCGCGAAAGAAAAAGAATCTGAAAAATGCTGGACGGAAAGGGTTCCGTTGGTCTTCGTCTTCGTGCAAGTGCAAGCTTCGTCTGCTTGTTTTTTCTCCTTTGATTTTCTCCTTGTTTATGCTTTTATCCTTTTTCGTGCTTTTCCTCCTTCTTTCACCTACAAGAGAAAACTTAAACGCAAAAAGGCATTAGAATTTATATCAAAAAATGGTAAGAATAAATCTCCTAAAAACTATCCTAAAAATCTCCCTAAAAGAAATTACCTAAATTCTAAATCTTCTAGAAAATATACTAAATTCCTAAATTCTCTCTAAAAGAAAATATACTAAATCCTATTCTAGAAAATATTATTTAAATGAAAATAGAACTAAATTTCTATATCTATTTTAGTACTTAAAACATATTCTAACTATACTAAACCAAAATTCTTTTAAAAGAAAATTAAATCCTAAACAATATTAAAGAAAATCTCTAAGAGAAATATCCTCTAAATTTCCTAAAAATAAATTACTAAATTTCTAAAGAAATTAAATTCCTAAACTATAATATTCTAGAAGTTATATGGCCTAACTAATATATTCTAAGAAATATACTCTAAGAATTTAAAACAAAATATTAAACTAAAATTCCAAAAACTACAGTTAAAAAAATGTAACAAAAATATTACAAATGAATGTAATGCAAGGGGTGTAGCAGTTATTACAGGGGGAGTGTGCTGCAAAAAATACAAGGAAATTGGGCCCAGCCCAACAAACAAACACACACAAACAAAAAAGAAATGGGAGGGGGTGAGAAAAAGTGAAACGGGGATGTCAGCAATAATAAAAAAACCAAAATTTGGGCCCAGCCCAATGAGCCATAACCAAAACGGAGGAACGGGGGGAAACAGAAAAAACGGAGGGTGTATGTGTAGCAAAAAAAAACGTTGGGCTTGAGGCCCAACGTTGTCGCTACTGCGAAAATCGGCGCCGGCTGACAGAAGAGTCGCCACCGTGCGTTATTTATCCCTCAGAGCGGGAAAGGAAACGCTCGAAGTAAACCTCGCAAAAAACGGGGAAAAGGTATGGTCATCGCAACCATAGCCTGGGTTCGGGAGTCGGTTACGCAAGGGGAAGGTATTAGCACCCCTCACGTCCGTCGTACTCGACGGGATCCACGCTTGCTTGGGTTGTCTACTGGATGCAAAACAATCTATCTACGGCTGCTAAATCTAAACGGAAGGGAATTGACTCGATAGAGCGTCGCACTCTATGCCTACGTATTCTCAAGAGAGAAAGTCAGAGTCAACGTAGTTCGGGACTACGGGGAAAATTGGCTCGCCAAGACATCGCGTCTTGTGCCTACGTACTTCCTCTGGACGGAAGATCAGAGCCTTGCGTAGTTCAGACTAGCTACGGCTAAACAAACATTCTCACACAGCAGTGAGAAAAACAACTGGTTGCACAGGGTCGGGAACCTATGGGCAAAACTATGGCTCGGTCTCAAATGCACTTGGGCAAGAGAGAAAAAGGGTACTCAATTAATCGTCAGCGGGAAAGTCTCGATCGCATAGCCACGAGAGAACAAAAGTTAGTCGTTAGTGCGCTCGCTAGGATATCGCATCCTATGCCTACATATCTTCGTCTGGTACGAAGAATCAGAGCAGCTGTAGTTCGGCTACTATCGGACCACAGCTCAAATCTCGTTTTATTCATCTCTGAAAAATGGTTACAATGGTTTGAATACTGAAATAAATCTCCTAGGAAGCGCTATCCTATTCTATTCTGAAAAATCGAGTGAAAATAGCCCCCTAACAAATGGGCTTCTAATTCTATCCTAAAAGTCGAAAAATAAAGTCTATGAAAATATCCCTAAAAGCAAATGCTTGAAAAAATATTAAATCGAAACTTTAATATTTTTTTCTTTTTCTCTTCTTTTCTCTTCAACATTTTTCTTTATATTTCTCACAATATTTTTTCTATTTTTCTTTATTCTTTTTCAATTTTCTTATTTCTTTTTTCAAATATTTTTTTCTATTTTTTCTATTTTTCTCTTTATTTCTTTTATTTTCTCACAAATATTTCTTTCACTTTTTCAAATCTCTTTTTCAATCTTTTTCCATATTTCTTTTCTTTTTCTTTTTTCTATAATATGTTTTTTTTCTACTTCAAATATATTTCTTTTTTTATTGTATTTTTTTTCTATTCAAAAAAAATAAAAAGAGGAAAGAAAATAAAAGGGGCTGGGGGTGTATATGGTACAAGGGGGAGTTTAACAAGAAAATAAAAAAAAATCCACACTGATTGGGCGCAGCCCAGTCTTCTTCAGCAAAAACGCAGGGGGGTGTGCTTATGAAGTCTGGGTGTGTTGCCAGATGCATCATTGGGCCCAAAGCCCAGAACTGCCCAAAAACGGAGGGGCGAGTGTGCCAAAAAAAACTGACTTGGGCCAGGCCCAATCTTCTCCCCTCCTCTCTCCATTCTCAGTTTCATGAAGAAACCCTAATCTTTTCTTCCTTCTCCTTCCGCCGCCGTCAACCCCAATCCCCTCCGTCTCCAATCTTTCTCTCAAATCCTCTCTCATTCTCAAAACCTCTCCCTCCCAGTATCCTTTCTATCGAATGATCTCACACCAAACGCATCCTGAATCAACGAACGGATCGTCTTGATGCTGAACACTTTGAAGACTGTCGAAGCTTCGCGAGAGTTTCTGGACATGATGGAGCTCAATGAAGATCGGTGATAAACGCGCTGTTGTTATGGTTGATGAATCACGAGGATCTGAATCTTGAACATTCTTGTGATGATTCGCATGGATCTGAGAACAAACATTGATGATTTCTGGAAAGACGAAGACGAACATTGATGAAGGTTTCTGAAGCTGATTCTTGATTGTTGATGGATTCTGGAAAACAAGACGATGAGGATGTGAAGATCTGGATCTCGTTCGTGTTTGATGACGATCTGTTAATGGCTGATGTTTGTTGATCTTTGGACGAAGATGAGTCACTTTCTGGAGATCGTTGAAGTTCTTGAGGAATGATTTTGGAAATCTGGAGTTCTTGATGCATGGAGATGAGGAAGGATGTGGAGTTGTGATGGATTTCCGGCGAGGGACGGTTGTGGATGGTGGTTTATTGATGATGAGGCCTGGAGAAGATGATGAAGGGAGGAAGGAGATGAAGATCTGGAATTGGAGTTCGCCGGTGAGGGTTGCACGGTGGCCGGAGTACATGCACGGCGGCCGGTGGGGATTCACGGTGAGCTGTTGCATGATCACCACGTGGTGACGCTGGTGGAGGGGGAAAGCGCATGCGTGCCACGTGGTGGCAGCGTGGCTGAGAGAGAGAGAGGGTCTGATACGTGGCGTAGCGTGGACGCGTAATGTGGGACCTCCAAATCTCCAACACGTGGCTGCGTCTGGCATTTATAGCTGAGCTGTTCGCTAGAAGCTTCTGGAGCCTTCTAGCACTTGCTGGAAAATTGTGGAATACGCTGGATCAATTGGACTCATTCTGGACCCTTTTTTGCTGAGTTTTTCCTGGACAAAAAATTGAACTGGGCTGCGAAAAAGGGAGATAAGGCCCACACGAAATGGATAAAAAACTGCACAAAAAACTGAAAAACAATTATCCTAATTACTAGACCCAATTAACTAAACTAAGTTCAATTAAACTAATTAACTCCTAATTAATATTCTAAAATCTATTAATTTTCTATAATATCTATAAAAGAAAATAAAACCTATTTATTTTTATAAAAGAAAACTCTTATTCATTTATTATTTTTATAAAAGAAATTCTAGAAAAAACAATTAAATTCTAAAAACTATTAAAGCTATTTAAAACTATTTAAAAATTATACTAATATTCTAAAAAATCCTATATTATTCTAAAATGAAAAAAAGCTATTAAAATATCTAAAATGCTTAAAAATCTACTTAAAAGAATTAAAACTATTTAAGATCTATTTAAATTCTAATAATATTCTAAAATGAATTAAATCTATAAAATGCTAAAAAAATGATTTAAAGAGAATTAAAAATATCAAAAATTCTATTAAATCCTAAAAATTGATTTAAAAGCTAATTAAACCTTAAAAAATCCTATAAAAATCCAGAAAAACCACCATAATTCCCAGAGGGACAAAATGAGCACTGAACGACACAAAAATAATCGGTAAAAATAAACGGGCACCGAAATATCCCCAAAAAACAATTCTACTGATCAAAAACACCTGAAACACGAGACGGGAGCTGTGATCCCTGATAAAATCATTACAAATGAAAATATGCAATGTATGCGATATGCAGATGCGAATGCGATTATGCGTCGAAACATCGAGCCAAATGCGAGACCCGGTTGGTCAAATTTTGGGGTGCAACAGCTGCCCCTATTCAAGCGGCTTCGACCTGAATGGGTGAAGAGCGCTCAGCCTTCAAACATTCAAGGTAGATGACGGTTGAATACAAATGGAACCCTGAAATTTGCCAACCGCAAGAATATACTGCAAAGCTGCTTGAGGAATAGCTTCCAATAAACTGAAGTTTGGTTGTAACGGCAACATCTGGTCAATTTTCTGATACAATTTTCTTCTCCTTTTCAACACCTGTGTGACGCCACAAGTATTGAAATAATGCTTCATAAAGCAAACACTTTGATTCCCATTTCTCTCATGGGATCAAATCTGGTCAACTCACAGTTCATTGTGAACTTGAGGACAATTCTCCTGGGGGATTCTGAATGGAACTGCCTGGCACCTGTTTTGACAAAGGGGGCAGCTTCAGAAGTCTGATATATGTCAATCTTTGTTGTTGTTATTGTTGTTGTTTTTTTCCGATGCTGACGTAACCACCAAATGAAGAATCACTCCGCTGGGGAAGAGAAGCTGAACCACACAACTCTGCAGGTGAACAAATTCGAAATCCAATAGGTAACCATCTTGGTCTATGTTTCGACATGCGTATGCTTGAAATGATGCAATGCCCTATATGACATGAATATGTTATGCGTTTTGTTTGAAAATGCGATGCCCAGACGACATGGATATGCTATATGCTTGTATAAACGATATGACTATATATGCAAATGCTAATGCAGGCTCGAGCTGCCAGAGAACACCAGGTCTGAAAACCACTTGGCAAAATAAATGCCGAAGATAACGTCAACTCTACTGGGGATG
This sequence comes from Lathyrus sativus, assembly GCA_963859935.3. Lineage (NCBI taxonomy): Eukaryota > Viridiplantae > Streptophyta > Magnoliopsida > Fabales > Fabaceae > Lathyrus > Lathyrus sativus. The sequence goes on from OZ012741.1 coordinate 536,268,816, forward strand.
ACCTGAAGTCACAGAACCATCTCAGCAATATAAATGCTGGAAACGAGAAATCAAATCCGCTGAGGATAACTGTTTTGCTGGAGAAATGAAAAGGCAACCCTGCTTGACAACTTTACTGGGGAAAGAAAGAGAACTCTGCTCGGGGATGCTTTCTTCCAACCATTGACAACTGATCGCACTCTGCGGGGATTGACCCAAACTGGGGTTGATTACGCGCAGCACACTGCTGGAAATGCTCCTGCTATCAAGGATATCAATCTTAATCTGCTGAAGATACTCCTGGTCCTACTCTGATACTGGGTAAAAGACAATCTCGACTCTTCCGGGGATAATAAGCAACTTTCATCTGCTGAAGAGTGGCAATTCTGATTTAACAACATCCACAAGGAATTCAAACATTACTCGGAGCACTGTATCTGTCGAGCTTCGTATCGGGGAATATGACAACATGCGGGTCATTGGGAAATACTGTGTCAGATACCTTTAGGTTTTTTTTTTTTTTTTTTTTTTTTTTTTTTGCATTTCTGGTTTTAGAATAAACATGGACTATGTACACAGTGGAAGATGTGGAAAATACTAGACGAGAACTAGCATTCAAAGGTGGACTACCAGGCGAGAACTGATAGGAAAATAGGTTAGGAAATTGATTTTTGTGTTTTTTGTGTTTTTGAACATCAGACGGGCTGACTGGATAACAGGCTGAGGTATAGACAACCAGGCGAGAACTGGCTGAAAGCTAACGTACACCAGGCGAGAACTGGTATACCACATAGGTTAAAACACACGAGAACTAATTACGCGATGACATGTACCAGGCGAGAACTGATACAACACTTGAAGAAACGGTGACCAAACGATACTTGGTTACCAATAAACTGCACCAGGACGGGAACTGCTGCTTACAATAAACTGCACCAGGACGGGAACTGATGCTTACGGAAGGTGGGCCAGGCGAGAACTGGTTACCGATTTGCCAGGCGAGAACTGGACTTTGGAAACGACTGGTTACTGACACGCAACAGGTTTAAACTGCGGGATAATGATCCAACGACAACAAGATCTTCTTATTTGAAAGGTTTTCGATAAGGGTATTGACATGATTCCCCGATACTCAACTCTGGCTGGGGATAAACAAACGGGTTTGAATGACTTGCTTCAGTATACTCAGCTGGGGATAAAAAGACTGGCTTGCACAACTTGCCCCATTACAATTCAACTTGCCTCAATCTATCTCCTGGGAATACTTGCTCTGAACAGCTTGCTACGAGAAGACTTCGAGAATACTTGCCCCGGCATCTGTACAACAACAGAATTCAATCTCCAATTAAACACCTAACAACCCAGTTGATTTCAACATTCTCTGCGATGACTTGCCCCTGAATGAGCGTTCTAGCGACTTAACCTGATCTGATTATCCATTGGAAGCATCTACTTTCAAATCTCAGCGCTCTGCATAATTGCCCCTGATTGGCTCTCGAGAAGACTCCTTCTGATCAACTACTTCTCAAATAAACTGCCCCCCGCTCAACTGGAACTTCGGGACTTGTCCTCAGACTGACTGATACTGAACTTACTGGAAGATAATGCCCCTGATTCACAAGGCTTCACAACATACACCATTCTGGTTCAGATTGCTGAATTACTCAGTCCTGCTCGATTATTCCCTGCTGGAACTTCTTCTATGCCAACTACTAACCTGCAATTAGAATTGTCTGTCTACGAATGGTAATCTTAATACAATGGTTATGCAAATTTTGAAAAAATTTGAGCTGTCACTCATTTATATGCATATGATTGTGAGTGACGAATGAATCAAAGTTCAAACGTAGTGCGTACGTGGTCAGTGAAAATACAACAAGGATGTGACTAGCAAGTCAAGAAGGAGTCAGGTTACTCAACCTTATCGTAATGCGCTTCAGACTAACCCTACCTCAATTAGGTCTTTTAAGGGTTGTATCGTGGTCGGGTTCACGGTTCGTGAAACAAAGGATATTTGGCTCAAATTTTGATTTGTACCCACCCCGTCTACGTGATGATCTCCGATCCTAAGGTTCAGTTAACCGGGCACAAGCGCTCGCCTCTTCGAGTAGTATGTTGAATGGTAAGAACCACAGTTAAGGAATTCACAAGCTTTTCTTCTAGAGTGATAGTTACTCCTTCTTCGCTTTCGGTGTCTGTGTACACGACTTTGTGATTTGCTGGGGAAAAACTTTCTTCTTAATCCCTTCTTTTTCATTCTTTTGATTCCCTAATTTTTGCCTGGACTGACTCATTTTGAGTTCTTTTCGATTTTTCGATTTCCTTTTTGCAGTCCAGCGGGATGCCCTAATTTTTGCCTAAGTATTAGCTTTCCAGCTCTTCTCTCTTTTTACTTAGCGGGCTTTCTTTCTTTCTTTCTTTTGGAACAAAGTCGTGCGACACTGGTTGTCTTGATTGCTCCGAAAGGATTGTAACTGTCTCACTCCTGATTGGTGAGGTTTGACCTCTTGAAAGGTATCAACTGATTGGTCCTCGAAAGACAACACTCTTCTGCAAGACTTGAATGCTCGGTCAAGCTAACTGTCAACTACCCTGCCCCGGGTTAAGATGTGAGGGTTAAAAAGTCCGAAAAAACTTCTACTTCCTGGCTCGAAGTGGTTGACAAGGGACTAACTCCTTATATCTCCAGTGTTTGGGGAATTTGAAACAATGCCTTGTACGTCATCGGTACGGTCTTATCTGAAAGCATACAATCATCGGTTATGAGTTTCAGTTTCGTCATCCTCCCTCCTAACTTTGCTAGTCACAGCGAAAAAGTGGAGTGAATAAAATGCAAGTGTCAGTGCAATGCAATAAATGAGCGACAGCGACATGATTAATTCAGAAAAATGCATAGTCACTTTATTATTATCACCATTCGAAACATACAATGCTTAAAGCAGGTAGTAACTAACAGAAAAAGAAACTACAGATGCAAATGATATAAACGTCTTAGAACTGCCAATGCTGAGGCGCCTGCCTGTCTGAACCACTGGCTTTTGCTGGGGAACGCCCTTCTGAGTCTACGAGCTTAGACAGCTGAGCGGTTAGGGATGAACAAACAGAAATCCTTCTCGAAAGGAAATGCGATCCTGATCAATCAACTGCTGTACCTTCGCCTGAAATGCTTTACAATCTTCGGTCGAATGCCCCGGAGAGCCACCATGATAACCACACTGAACGTGGGGATTGTACCCAGGAGGGTAAGGTTCTGGAACTGGCTTAAGAGCTTTCGGCTCCACCAAAGACTTCTGAATCAAAGATGGTAGCAACTGGCTATACGGCATCGGCACTGGGTGAGAAGGAGCATTCCTTCGTTCCAAATTGTTACGGGGTCTGTTCTGATTCTGACACTGATTCTGATAACCTCGGCCACGAGTTCGCTGATTTGCAATGGAAGCGACATAAGATTCCTGATAGAGTGCCCCAGGCACGGCTGTCTGTTCAGTATAGCAAGCCACGGGAGGTACTGATCTCTGATAAGATGATGAACCAACAAAATTCACTGATTCGCTTCGAGGATATTCAATCTTAGGCATGACTGAGTTGATCACCACTTCTTCTTCACTCTGATAGTCACAAGGGTATTCAGTTTCACCGGCTTGATCATATGAAGTAATCTGAATTTTCCCCATTCTTATGGAATACTCAAGGCGTTCTCCTAATGCTACCACGTCAGAGAAACTTGCCGGAACTCCGAGCAATCTTTTGAAGTACGGATATTGTAGGGAATCCACAAACATGCTTGCCAACTCTTGGTCTAACAGCGGTGGACGCACTTTAGCAGCAAATTCTCTCCATCTCTGAGCATACCTCCTGATAGGTTCATTGATCTCTTGAGACAACTCTTGCAAATGCATGCGATAAGGAGCAATGTCTAAATTGTAATCATACTGCTTCAGAAAAGCTCTGGCTAAATCCATCCATGACTGAATCTGATTCCTCTCTAACTGCATATACCACCTCAAAGATGCCCCAGTCAGACTATCTTGAAAGCAATGGATCATCAACTTGTCATTTCGCGCAAACGCAGTCATTCTTCGACAGAACATCATCAAATGCAGCTTCGGACAGCTATCTCCCGTGTACTTCTCAAATTTCGGCACTTTGAACTTGTAAGGCAACACCAGGTCAGGAACCAAACACATGCCTACAGCATCCAGGTTAACAGCATCTTTGGCTTTCAAAGCTTTCAATCCTTCTTCCAATGCTCGGAGTCTTCTAACCTTTTCGGGAGCTCCTGGATCTACCATCCTGGCTATCGGGATATCTCTTCGGTAATTCATCACAGGGAAAGCAACACCTTGATTGTTGACAGGAGGAGGACGCTCATTCTGGGCAACAAACTGCTCATGTCGATCTTGGTTCTCAACAGAAGGCTGTACAACTTGGTCTGCAGCAACATTGTTCACTTGCGGGGAATCTTCCATGGAATCATACAGAGGGTTGGACGCCATAGTGAACCCTGCCAAGGTGTTAGGAGACTGGAAATTGCCTTCAGACATGGCTACCAATAATCTTCAGCTGACTTCGACACTTGATTCTGCTCAAATCTACTCAACCCCTAGGTAGGTCTTCTGACAATCAACAGCTGCTCAATCCAAACTCCGGGTAATCACCTTCAGGAAACAAAGGCTGGATCAGAACTCGGGCTAGCTGGAGAATGATATGCAATGCAACACTGATATGCAAAATGATATGCAAAATGCAGCAAACAATGGGACCACAGCCCCCACACAAAATCTGAATACTGCTGCGCTGCTGACGGAGACGTTCTCTGAAAAGAAGACCAGAATAACGGGTGGGTTGGAAGTCAAGTTTCCTGCACATAAAAAACCCCCCACTCACAGGTATGGACCTATATCTGACAAGGTACGGCATCCTATGCGGTCGTCAGCGTCACAGACTTTCATGAGGAATGATACGATTCCCAGAAGGAGTGGCATCGTCATCTCATGAAGAGGCCTCACTTAGCTGACTTCCAATTGATCGGTTCCCAGAGTCGACAATCCTCACGTCTGAACTCCCCTCAGATCCTCAGGACCGGAAAGGAGCACCTCTGTGAGAACCTCGTCCGAGTGCGAATTTTCGTAGGGAACTGCGCCTGCTCAGCAGACAGGTTCGTCTACTACTTCTCCGCAACTATATCTAGGTGTATACTCATACTCGAGCCCAGGTCCGGCTTATCTCAATCATAGAACACCCGTAACAGCCCAACAGCAACAGATAATAACGATAAATAAGCCTCTAATAGACAAGCAAACAAGCGCTAGGATTGACTCTCTCTTAGGGGACGTTGGATCCCAAATGCATAAGAACTATCGCAGTCCCCAGCAGAGTCGCCAGCTGTCGCTACTGCGAAAATCGGCGCCGGCTGACAGAAGAGTCGCCACCGTGCGTTATTTATCCCTCAGAGCGGGAAAGGAAACGCTCGAAGTAAACCTCGCAAAAAACGGGGAAAAGGTATGGTCATCGCAACCATAGTCTGGGTTCGGGAGTCGGTTACGCAAGGGGAAGGTATTAGCACCCCTCACGACCGTCGTACTCGACGGGATCCACGCTTGCTTGGGTTGTCTACTGGATGCAAAACAATCTATCTATGGCTGCTAAATCTAAACGGAAGGGAATTGACTCGATAGAGCGTCGCACTCTATGCCTACGTATTCTCAAGAGAGAAAGTCAGAGTCAACGTAGTTCGGGACTACGGGGAAAATTGGCTCGCCAAGACATCGCGTCTTGTGCCTACGTACTTCCTCTGGACGGAAGATCAGAGCCTTGCGTAGTTCAGACTAGCTACGGCTAAACAAACATTCTCACACAGCAGTGAGAAAAACAACTGGTTGCACAGGGTCGGGAACCTATGGGCAAAACTATGGCTCGGTCTCAAATGCACTTGGGCAAGAGAGAAAAAGGGTACTCAATTAATCGTCAGCGGGAAAGTCTCGATCGCATAGCCACGAGAGAACAAAAGTTAGTCGTTAGTGCGCTCGCTAGGATATCGCATCCTATGCCTACATATCTTCGTCTGGTACGAAGAATCAGAGCAGCTGTAGTTCGGCTACTATCGGACCACAGCTCAAATCTCGTTTTATTCATCTCTGAAAAATGGTTACAATGGTTTGAATACTGAAATAAATCTCCTAGGAAGCGCTATCCTATTCTATTCTGAAAAATCGAGTGAAAATAGCCCCCTAACAAATGGGCTTCTAATTCTATCCTAAAAGTCGAAAAATAAAGTCTATGAAAATATCCCTAAAAGCAAATGCTTGAAAAAATATTAAATCGAAACTTTAATATTTTTTTCTTTTTCTCTTCTTTTCTCTTCAACATTTTTCTTTATATTTCTCACAATATTTTTTCTATTTTTCTTTATTCTTTTTCAATTTTCTTATTTCTTTTTTCAAATATTTTTTTCTATTTTTTCTATTTTTCTCTTTATTTCTTTTATTTTCTCACAAATATTTCTTTCACTTTTTCAAATCTCTTTTTCAATCTTTTTCCATATTTCTTTTCTTTTTCTTTTTTCTATAATATGTTTTTTTTCTACTTCAAATATATTTCTTTTTTTATTGTATTTTTTTTCTATTCAAAAAAAATAAAAAGAGGAAAGAAAATAAAAGGGGCTGGGGGTGTATATGGTACAAGGGGGAGTTTAACAAGAAAATAAAAAAAAATCCACACTGATTGGGCCCAGCCCAGTCTTCTTCAGCAAAAACGCAGGGGGGGGGTGCTTATGAAGTCTGGGTGTGTTGCCAGATGCATCATTGGGCCCAAAGCCCAGAACTGCCCAAAAACGGAGGGGCGAGTGTGCCAAAAAAAACTGACTTGGGCCAGGCCCAATCTTCTCCCCTCCTCTCTCCATTCTCAGTTTCATGAAGAAACCCTAATCTTTTCTTCCTTCTCCTTCCGCCGCCGTCAACCCCAATCCCCTCCGTCTCCAATCTTTCTCTCAAATCCTCTCTCATTCTCAAAACCTCTCCCTCCCAGTATCCTTTCTATCGAATGATCTCACACCAAACGCATCCTGAATCAACGAACGGATCGTCTTGATGCTGAACACTTTGAAGACTGTCGAAGCTTCGCGAGAGTTTCTGGACATGATGGAGCTCAATGAAGATCGGTGATAAACGCGCTGTTGTTATGGTTGATGAATCACGAGGATCTGAATCTTGAACATTCTTGTGATGATTCGCATGGATCTGAGAACAAACATTGATGATTTCTGGAAAGACGAAGACGAACATTGATGAAGGTTTCTGAAGCTGATTCTTGATTGTTGATGGATTCTGGAAAACAAGACGATGAGGATGTGAAGATCTGGATCTCGTTCGTGTTTGATGACGATCTGTTAATGGCTGATGTTTGTTGATCTTTGGACGAAGATGAGTCACTTTCTGGAGATCGTTGAAGTTCTTGAGGAATGATTTTGGAAATCTGGAGTTCTTGATGCATGGAGATGAGGAAGGATGTGGAGTTGTGATGGATTTCCGGCGAGGGACGGTTGTGGATGGTGGTTTATTGATGATGAGGCCTGGAGAAGATGATGAAGGGAGGAAGGAGATGAAGATCTGGAATTGGAGTTCGCCGGTGAGGGTTGCACGGTGGCCGGAGTACATGCACGGCGGCCGGTGGGGATTCACGGTGAGCTGTTGCATGATCACCACGTGGTGACGCTGGTGGAGGGGGAAAGCGCATGCGTGCCACGTGGTGGCAGCGTGGCTGAGAGAGAGAGAGGGTCTGATACGTGGCGTAGCGTGGACGCGTAATGTGGGACCTCCAAATCTCCAACACGTGGCTGCGTCTGGCATTTATAGCTGAGCTGTTCGCTAGAAGCTTCTGGAGCCTTCTAGCACTTGCTGGAAAATTGTGGAATACGCTGGATCAATTGGACTCATTCTGGACCCTTTTTTGCTGAGTTTTTCCTGGACAAAAAATTGAACTGGGCTGCGAAAAAGGGAGATAAGGCCCACACGAAATGGATAAAAAACTGCACAAAAAACTGAAAAACAATTATCCTAATTACTAGACCCAATTAACTAAACTAAGTTCAATTAAACTAATTAACTCCTAATTAATATTCTAAAATCTATTAATTTTCTATAATATCTATAAAAGAAAATAAAACCTATTTATTTTTATAAAAGAAAACTCTTATTCATTTATTATTTTTATAAAAGAAATTCTAGAAAAAACAATTAAATTCTAAAAACTATTAAAGCTATTTAAAACTATTTAAAAATTATACTAATATTCTAAAAAATCCTATATTATTCTAAAATGAAAAAAAGCTATTAAAATATCTAAAATGCTTAAAAATCTACTTAAAAGAATTAAAACTATTTAAGATCTATTTAAATTCTAATAATATTCTAAAATGAATTAAATCTATAAAATGCTAAAAAAATGATTTAAAGAGAATTAAAAATATCAAAAATTCTATTAAATCCTAAAAATTGATTTAAAAGCTAATTAAACCTTAAAAAATCCTATAAAAATCCAGAAAAACCACCATAATTCCCAGAGGGACAAAATGAGCACCGAACGACACAAAAATAATCGGTAAAAATAAACGGGCACCGAAATATCCCCAAAAAACAATTCTACTGATCAAAAACACCTGAAACACGAGACGGGAGCTGTGATCCCTGATAAAATCATTACAAATGAAAATATGCAATGTATGCGATATGCAGATGCGAATGCGATTATGCGTCGAAACATCGAGCCAAATGCGAGACCCGGTTGGTCAAATTTTGGGGTGCAACAAACGTCCACCAGCCTCATTTCTCCTTCACATTCTTCAGCCGAAAAAAACCCTAATCCTCTCTCTCTTTCTCCCCTTCACTGTTCACAAACCCCTAGCGGCGCTGTTTCCTCTCACTCCCTCACACTTCCTCTCGTTCTCCAAATCTCTCTCTCTCGTTCACTATCTCTCAGTCTCACAGCATTTTACAAACTTCAACACATGAACAAAACAATAAAAATGAAATTATCCATCCATCCTTGATGTTCTTGAAGCCAAATGACGGTTGATGAAGTTAATTCTCTGAAGTTCCATGAAGATCGAGATGTGGATTGCATGTGAAAGATTCTGGACCATGAGGGTTTCTGGAATAACAAACAAACAAAAATAGTTCATTGAAGATCTGAAGTGGATACGAAGCTCTTCGTTGATTGCATGTTTGAAGTTTATCGAAGATTTGAAATCTAGACGGTTTGTTGAAGATCCTGAAGATTATTGACGATTCTGGAGATACTTTGAAGGATCTTGAAGAACGATGATGAATCTTGAACGGATCTTTGATAAAGATCTGGACGAACATGTTTCCTGGCGATCTGTTGAAGAACTGATGATGAACTTTCGGAGCTTACGGAGAATCTAAGAACATCTGGATGAACATGTTTGATGCTGAACGATGAATGTTGACGAACGCGAATCCAGATGAAGCTTGACGTTCTTACGGATCTGGAACGGTTGATGATGAAGATCGGAAGACAATTCTGGAAATTGTAAGATGGTGGACCTTGAAGAACGATGATGAGGGAATGATGAACGCGGATGAATCTTGATGAAGATTCATCGGAGAAACTGGAAACTGAGATGAAGATAATGGATGTTAACGATTTCTGGAAACCTGGTGATTCGAGAAGTATGAAGATCTTCAAAGATCCTTGAAGATCTGGGAGCTAACTGATGAATCTTGATGATTGTTTTTGAGATTTTTTTGGAAAAAGATGAACAAGATGGATTTCGTATGAATGCTGATGAACACACAGTGAGAGTTGATGAAGATCTGCGGTGGTTTCTGGAAAATATAGTGAAGAACATGAAGATGTTCTTGATGATGAGCGGTTTCTGGGAAAAATGATGAAGATGATGAACTTCAGAAGATGATGGTGGTTGGATGAAGAGATTTCTGGCGTTTTTGATTTTTCCGGCGGTTGTTACGGTGGCCGGAGATGGTTAGGGTGGTCGCCGATGATCAGTTAGGATGGCCGGAGGCTGTTGCATGGCCGGCGGGGGAATTTCCGGCGAGGGGTGAGGTGGCGTTGCTGCATGCAGAGGGAGGGTGGGAGTGAGGACACGTGGGGGGGGGGGGGGGGGGAAGAGCTTGCATGGGCGCCAAGTGGCCTGCATGCGGAGAAGTGGAAGTGAGGTGGAAGAAGCCTAGATTACACGTGTGGCAGTGTTTAAATAGGACACTTGGCATGGACTTTGGGCTTTTCTGAGAGTTCATGGATAATGGCCCAATTAAAACTAATGAAAGATTAATACTGATTTGAATGAATTAAACATGATTTAAACGTGATTAAGGGAAAAGGAAATTGATTAACTGGCATAAAAAACAAAAAAATGATAAATGACTAATAAAACGAAAATGGGTTAATAAAGCGTAATTAACTACTGAAGATGATTAATGACTAATTAATACAACCTATTAATAAAACTATACACTAAAAATCTAAAAAAATCTATTTTAAAACTATTAACTATTAAATCTATATTATTCTATAAAATCTAATAAAACCATTAACATCTACCCTAGAAAACAATAAAACCTATTAAAAATTCTATAACACTACTTATTAAAATCTAATATTAATACTATCTATTTAAAACTATATTAAAAACTATTTCTAAAATCTATTAAAAATCTATTAATAAAAGAAACTATATTCTATTACTAAAAAAAAATCTATATTAATTCTATTCAAAATCTAAAATAAAATTCTATTAAAGTCTATACTATTTACTAATAAAATCTATAAAAACTATTTAAAATCTATATTAACAAAACTATTTAAAAAGAGCTATATAAAAAAAATAAAATCTATAAATTCTATATACTATTAAAATCTAGAAATCTATATTAATCTATTTAAGAAAAAGAACTAATATCCTAAAATCTATTAAAAATGGAACACGAGACCAAAGCGGAACCAACGGCAAAACCCGGACACCGAAATGTCCCCAAAAATAACAGCGCGAGCTGAAAACCCCGGGAAGCGCACCACTTTCCATAAATAATCTCCGATTATCCAAAATGGTCTGGAACCTCTGAAATATGAAAACAGGGCTATAATCCCGATAAAATCAATATGACTGGAAAAATGCACTGTATGCAGTATGCGAATGCGAATACGAAAATGCGTCGAAACATCAACCAGATGTGAGGAACCAGTTGGTCAAATTTTAGGGTGCAACAATACCGAAGAGAAGCCGGTTATCATTAGCAACCTCTTGTCTAAGAATGAAGAGTCCTTTTTAATTGATGTGTTAAAAAAGAATAAAGAAGCGATGGGGTGGACTCTTTCCGATCTAAAAGGAATTAGTCCTTCTTATTGTATGCACAAAATTTTAATGGAGGAGGACTTCAAGCCGGTGGCTCAACCACAATGCCGCTTGAATCCTACAATGAAAGAGGTTGTTAGGAAAGAAGTTGTAAATCTTTTGGATGCGGGAATGATTTACCCTATCTCGGATAGCCCTTGGGTGAGTCCGGTGCATGTGGTTCCTAAGAAGGGGGGCATTAACGTTATTCGCAATGAGAAAGATGAGTTGATCCCTACAAAGGTAGCAACGGGGTGGAGGATGTACATAGACTATAGGCGGTTAAATACCGCAACTCGGAAAGACCACTTCCTACTTCCGTTCATGGATCAAATGCTAGAGAGACTCTCGGGACAAGAATTCTATTGTTTTCTAGATGGCTATTCCGGGTACAACCAAATTGCGGTTGACCCGGCCGATCATGAAAAGACGGCTTTCACGTGTCCATTTGGAATCTTCGCTTACCGCAAAATGCCCTTTGGTTTGTGTAATGCGCCGACAACTTTCCAAAGATGCATGCAAGTCATTTTTTCCAATCTTATAGAGAAGACAATGGAGGTTTTTATGGATGACTTTTCGGTGTTTGGTGGATCCTTTGGTTTATGTTTGAAAAATTTGAAAACTGTGCTTGAAAGATGTGCGAAGACTAATTTGGTGTTAAATTGGGAGAAATGCCACTTTATGGTAACTGAGGGGATTGTTCTCAGCCACAAAGTCTCGTCAAAAAGACTTGAAGTGGATCGCGCTAAAGTGGATGTGATAGAGAAGTTGCCTCCTCCGGCTAACTTAAAGGGTATCAGAAGTTTTCTGGGGCATGCGGTTTCTACCGGCGATTCATCAAAGACTTCTCAAAGGTGGCTAGAGCTTTGAGTAATTTGATTGCCAAAGACCAGGTATTTCTCCTAACCGATGAACGTTTAAAAGCTTTTGAGATTTTGAAAGAGAAATTGGTCACCGCTCTAATCATAGTTGCTCCAAATTGGAACTTAAATTTTGAGTTGATGTGTGATGCTAGCGACTATGTTATTGGAGCAGTGCTAGGCCAACGAAAAGAAAAAAAAATTCATACCATACACTATGCAAGCAAAGTTCTTAATGAGGCCCAAGTAAATTATGCCACTACAGAAAAAGAATTGCTTGCAATAGTGTATGCTCTTGAGAAATTTCGGTCATATCTCATTGGCTCAAAAGTTATTGTTTACACCGACCATGCGGCGATAAAATATCTGCTAACCAAGCCGGATTTAAAGCAAAGGCTTATCCGGTGGATCCTTTTGTTGCAAGAATTTGATGTAGAAATTAAAGACAAAAAAGGGTCCGAAAATGTGGTAGCAGATCATTTGTCTCGCCTTGTCAATGATGAGGTGACTACCTTAGAAAAGGAAATCCGAGAAGAGTTTCTTGATGAGAAACTTTTTAAAGTGCAAGTGAGGTCGTGGTTTGCGGATTTTGCAAACCACAAGGCGAGTGGTTTTGTGCCGCTCGACCTAACTCCTAATCAAAAGAGGAAATTCCTCTCGGATGCCAAGTACTATGTGTGGGATGACCCTTATCTATTTAAGCTGGGCGGTGATAATTTGTTGAGAAGGTGTGTTACGGGTGATGAAGCCCAAAGTATTCTATGGAACTATTACAACTCGCCTTATGGCAGCCATTTTAATGGGGCCAGAACGACAAATAAAGTCCTTCAATCGGGATTTTATTGGCCTTCTATTTTTAAAGACGCAAATGCCCATGCGCAAAATTGTGACAGTTGTCAAAGGAGTGGTGGGATAGGAAAGAGAGACGAAATGCCTCTTCAAAATATCCAAGAAGTAGAATTGTTTGATTGTTGGGGTATTGACTTTGTCGGACCATTCCCACCGTCTTTCGGAAACGAATACTTATTGATAGCAGTTGACTATGTGTCGAAGTGGGTTGAGGCGATTGCCTCACCAAGAGCGGATTCTAAAACGGTCATAAGCTTTTTGAAAAGAAATATTTTTTCCCGTTTTGGAATCCCTCGGGTGTTGATAAGTGACGGAGGGTCACATTTTTGCAATGCACCGTTAGAAAAAGTTTTGCAGCATTACGGTGTAACGCATAAAGTGACGACTCCGTATCACCCGCAAGCAAATGGTCAGGCTGAGGTCTCGAATAGAGAGATTAAAAGAATTTTGGAAAAAACTGTGTCGAACTCTAGGAAGGATTGGTCACAAAAGTTGGATGAAGCTCTATGGGCGTATCACACAGCCTATAAAGCTCCAATTGGGCTAACTCCATTCCAATTGGTTTTTGGTAAAACTTGCCATTTACCGGTTGAAATGGAGCACAAGGCCTTATGGGCTTTAAATATTTTAAATTTTGATCAAGAGTTGGCCGGTGATAAGAGAAAAGTGCAACTTCTTGAGTTGGAAGAGATGTGCAATGCCGCATACCACTCAAGTTGGTTGTACAAGGAGAAAGTGAAGGAGTACCACGACAAAAAGCTCCGTAAGAAAGAATTCGCATCCTGGCAGCTTGTGCTATTGTTTAATTCCAGGTTGAGGCTTTTCCCTGGCAAATTAAAATCTAAGTGGTCCGGACCTTTCCGCGTCAAAGAAGTAAAAACGTTCGGAGTTGTGGTAATTGAGGATTTGGAAAAGAAAGACAGCTGGACTGTAAATGGTCAGCGCTTAAAGATTTATCTCGACGATCATGTGGACCGAGAAAGCTGTGCGTATCTTCTTGATGTTCCAGTGTGAGCGTCATGGACCGTCGAGCTTATCCGACGTTAAACAAGCGCTTGTTGAGAGGCACCTTAACATTGTAAGTATTTACATGTTTTTATGTCTTTTTATGCATTTTTGAGAAAGCATTGGAGTGAACTTGTGAAGTGGGCAATGCAGCAGAACCTTAAAATTGTTGTCATATTCGCTAGCATTCGCCTGGCGAATGGAGGCGAGCATTCGCCTGGCGAGCCTTCGCTAACTTTCTGCCCGGCGAATGTACGCTATCAGAAAAAAAATAAGGCATTTCAGATGGGCCACCTGGGCCCATAAACCGTTTCTCCCTATTTTCTCAGCAGAAACCCTAACGGCCTCCCCTTGCCTCACATTCACAATTCACATTTCTCTCCCAATTTGCTCTCTTGTCTTTTTGCTGCAAATTCCTCACTTCCAATCTAAATAATGGGACCTAGAATGATAAACCCTCACAAAAGAAAAGCCACTACATCTCGAATTGTTCCGATCCGTTCCGATCAGGACCGATTCCGAGGAGCCACACACGCTGCGCGATATGAAGCCCTTGAAAGGCGGAACATTGTGCCTGAGAAAAGGTTCAATCTGAGTGACACAGAAGATTACCGCACTATTGATGCTCTCTTTGTGGCAAAAAGGTGGGAGCGTCTGATGACTCCACTGGACGGTTACAACACTGAAATAGCGCGAGAATTTTATGCCAACGCCCTCCCTGACGATGGCGAAGTGTTCAGTTGGACCTCAATGGTCCGAGGAGTTATGGTGAGATTCGATCGGCGATCAATTAGTTCTGTTTTGGGTAACCCTCTTACTTTGACAGGTAGCCAGATTGACGACTACCACTGGGATTTGAATAAGCATCGCGATCAGGATGCTATAACCAAGGACTTATGTTTGGAAGGCCGCGATGCAGTGCGAAATTCTTCTGGGGTGGCGATTCGGTACCTCCGCGCTAATTTGAAATCGTTGGTACAAGTGATTCTTTTATTTGTGCTGACGAATGTTGTACCCAGATCCCACCACAACTCTGTACCATTACCGATTGCACACCTGATCCACTCCATTATGCTGAATGTCCAGATAGACATTGCCCGCATCATTGCGGACGAGATGCGTGCTGTGGTACTCAGTGGACGTGGAGGGTTAGCGGCTCACAAAAATGTCCCGCTGACCTTTCCTTGCCTTATCATGTCACTTTGTACTCAGGTTGGAGTTGATATCCCTCAGCGACGCCAAGTCACCATTCCGGGCGCAATCGATGATAGGTATGTGGAAAAATTTTGTAGAGCTAAACCTGCAATTGGTGAGACTCCTGGTGCAGGTACTTCTGTCGGCGGGCGTGGCCGTGATTCTTCTGGTTCTGGTTAGGCACCTCCTGTTTATGACCCCTTCCAGCAGCAAATTTGTGAATATAACTGGGATTGGATGGCTGCTCAACAACGAGCTACTTGTGACCTCCATGACTCGATGCATCTTTTACAGCTGCAAATTCGTGATCCTGCTGGGAGCCACCCGATGATGACAAGGGAGCAATTCCTTGAACATGTTGCATGGCCTGTGGACAGGCCCAATTTCGGTAGGGGGATGCTGAGGATGATGATCCCGCTGATGTTGATGATGAGGATGACGGTGATGATGAGTATGACTTGTCTGAAGGAGGAGTGATTTCGAGGAGTGATTTCTTGTTGTTCTGTTGTTCACTTTGTGCTACAAAGTGAAGTTTCTTTTATCTTGTAGTTTCATTTTGTTATTTTATGATGTACTCTGGATTTATTGGAAGTTTTTGTACTTGTACCTTTCACGGTACTTTTGACATTATTGGTGTTAGGCACCATTTTATGGTTCAGTTTTTTGTTAGTTATTTGTTTGAGTTTTTAATTATTTATTTTTGGTTTAAAGTTTTCCTTTATTTTATTTTAGTCAGTTTTATGTTAAGTTCTATTCAAGGGTGATTGTAATTAGGTTAACACCCTATTGTCGAGGTTTAGTTTTTGTTGTAGTTGTGCATGAGTTCGTTCAAGTGGGACGGCGATGATATTATCTTTATCACAAAACTGTTTGACAAGGTACTCAATTACCTTGTTCTAGAATTTAAAATGTTGTAGAACTTATTATGCTAGGAACAATTTTTGCACCTTTGTTTCGTCTGCAACTCTTTTGATTGATATGTCATTTAGGTCCTTTACCACAAATGTAAGAATCCTCCTTTTATGTGTACATATGCTATGGATGGATGGTGAATTTTGTGTATACGTGTAATTCATGCTTTGTCTTTTGTTTCTTATAATTTTGTGGAAGTTCTAGACAGGATCAATGCACTTGTTTCCTTTGAGCACAACCAGTTCTAAATACAGATATACCCGTGAGCAGTGAGTATTCGTAAACCATTTTTGAGCCTAAACAGTTGAATCCTTGCTTGAAATAAAGCGAGAGTTCAAAAATCTTGTTCTTGAAACCTTGGAAATTTGGATTAATTGTTCTTTTGCCGTAAAAAGTAAGAGCATTCACTTAGGGGACGAGAAAAGACAAGTTGGGGAGAACGAATGTCTAACGTGGTAATTTGTCACAACTCTTGAAAAGCTTTGCAAGCATTGGAAAAAAAAAGAGAAACACTTGTTTTGTGAATACAGTGTAGAAAAAAAAAATATATATATATATATATATATATATATATATATATATATATATATATATATATATATATATATATATATATATATATATATATATATATATATATATATATATATATATATATATATATATATATATATATATATATATATATATTCAAAAAAAAATGATGAATGAAAAAGAATGCTTGCTAGGTAGAAAAATATTGAAAAACAAAGTGAGTTGTGAAGGATTCAAATGAGGAACTTGTAAAACAAAGTTGAAGATGTGTAAATAGTTGTACAGTGAATGTCTCTTTTGCATCGGAAATTTCGTTTCAATGGCTTTAGATATGTCCCTTGTTTGTTAACCCGACCAAGCTACAACCCTTTAAGTCCTATGTGATCTTGAGCTTCCATAATTTTGTTGTAAACATTTAGATATTGTATGAATTATATAGTATTGCATTATTCATCATTTGAGAGAATTTTTGTCCCACGCTTGCATGCGTGTTTTTGCTTCAATCCTTTTTCGAAGTGGAGTGTAAGAATGGCATGTCATGAGATTTAGTTGTTGCTTGAAGCATGGTTTAATTTGTTCTAGAATTTAGTTCTTGAACATTATCTATTGTGGAATTGTGTAATTGTTTGCTTTGTTGCTCATGTTGTGTATTTGAGCCGAATATTTTCACTTGGATTGATTTGGTCTTGAGCAAATCCTCCTTTTTATTTTGAGAGGCATACTTTGCTTGAGGATATGCAAATAAGTAGTTGGGGAGAGTTGTTAGATCCCAATTAGAGTAGATATTTGATTCCTTTTTAGTAGTATTTTTAATCATTTTAATCTAATAGTATTCAATTTAGTAGTCGAATTCGTTTAGTTCATGTTTGTTTTGATCCAAGTGAAAGATGTTCATAATATGGCTGTTAGTGTGCAGGATTGACACTAATAAGAGCAACTTGGGAAACAAGGCAAAAAAGTTTGGAGAAGTTGCAAATCAAGGCATTCGCCTGGCGAAGCTCAGCGAGCGCCAGCGAATGTTCGCCAGGCGAGTGCTAGCGAGCTGGAGCGAATAATTCAGAATTAACTCGCAGACTTAAATGATAGGAAGTTCTCCATGCGAAGGTTCCAGCGAAGCTTCGCTACCGTTCGCCTGGCGAAGGTGCTGGCGAAGAAGTGGTAGCTTTCCTCATGCAGATTCCAGTAGCAAAACCACCCATAGTTCGCCTGGCGAGTGAGGCCAGCGAATGTTCGCCTGGCGAGTGTTTCATTCGCCTGGCGAATGCACGATAACTCAGAGGGCGGTTTGCTAGTCAGAGGCACTTTGAAGTGTCATGCAACTTTTGGTTCGCCTGGCGAAGGTCATGGTTCGCCTGGCGAATGTGCGCAGACAACACATATTTTGTACTTTATTTTGTTGCTTTATATGCCCTTACTTGACATTTTTGGGGGACATCATCATATATCATCTTGTAACATTACAATAGAGCTCTAGAACCCTATAAACTTATTTTCTTCTTTATTTTAGTTGATTTTGTGCAATCAAGGAGAAGTGGAATCACATCCTTCATTGATTCTCCTTATGGATGTTCTTCATCTTCTCCATTTTCTTCTTGTTCAAGCTACCATGAGAATGAGTAGCTAAGTTCATCTTTTTGTCAAGGTTAGATGTAGGAAATCATCAAACTTTGTATGTGTATGGATGATCCTCATTTGTAAACTCTTGGATGATTAATATATGGTGAAAACCTTGTTGCATTTACAATCTTTTATGTTGATTGAAAGTATGCATGCAAAGTGATTACCGAAACCTAACTTTGGCAATCTTTATTCAAACCTTCAAACCCTTATTTTTACCGTTATTTATAACTATTCATGCAAGATACCGACTTTAAAACCAAAACCCCCTTTGATACTACAAAACTACGAATTTAACAACTGTCGAAAGGCGGCAAATCGTATATTCCCTGTGGAGACGATAACACAAACCCGACACTTTACCATTGTAATCCAACAACTGTGCAGGACAAGTTTTAACAGCTAACTATAAGTTAAGCTGGATGTCACACTCGATGTCATGACATAGGTCATGTGACATCAGTGCACAGGTTTGTTATTCAGGTAGCTATAATTCATGAAACAAACCAGAAACTCAAGTTGGAATACAAGAGATATTTTAGACACCCTAGGGGATCAAATATGGACCTGATTAAAGTGGCAAACGTGCAGAATTCTGAAGAGAGGTTTTATTATGGATAAAACCTAATTTATGCACCAAGGCCCAAAGGACTACAGCTGCTATAAATAATAGAAGAATCAACTTAGAAAAGTAACTCTTGACAGAAGAATAGAGAGTGCAAAAGCAGAGAGTCCAAGCAAGTGAAGTAGGTTAGTCTTCACGTGTGTAAAAGTCAGTTTAGGAATACTTGTAATCCAAGTAATTGTCTATTTGATAATTGCTTTGGTTAGGTAGATTCTAGGCAGTGTCTCACTCAAAGCTGTGAAGCAAGAGTGTGTGAGTTCCTTGATTGAAACTGTGAAGCAAGATCAAGGGTTGTATGAGGTGCCTCTTCATACTGAACTATGTAATTGTTTGATATCACTGTTGTGTGATTGAGGGGGAGTAAGTGGGTATACTCAGGTCTAGAGTGTCTCTAGGTTGAAGTGTCGATGGGTAGAGATTAAGTGAGAAGTGCAAACGGTTGGTTTGACTTTGAATTGATTCTGCTTAAAGTGAAGTTCCTCCCTGGCTTGGTAGCTCCTAGATGTAAGTGTTGTTGACACTGAACTGGGTAAACAATTGATGTGTTATTTACTGCTTTTAATAACTGTCTAAATAGTCATTGTTGTAGTCAATGTCACAGTGGATGTTATAACTCTGACAGTAACATCCATCGTGTGAAGGCCAGAATTTTCAGTATTGACCATTTTCGACAATCTTTCAAAAAGATGAGAAGGCATGGTCTAAAAATGAATCCTCTAGAACGTGCTTTTTATGTACAGGCGGGAGATTTCTTAGGCCTTGTGGTCCACAAAAAGGGAATCAAAATAAACCAGAATAAGACCAAGGCTATACTGGAGGTGAAAGCACCATCGACAAAGAAGGAATTAGAGTCACTGTTGGGCGAGATTAACTTCTTAAGAAGATTTATATCGAATCCCAGCGGAAAGACTCAAGCCTTCTCACCTCTGCTTCGACTCAACAAGGAAGGGTTCGAATGGGGGAAACCTCAGCAAGAAGCACTCGACAAAATCAAGAATTACTTGAGTCATCCTCTAATTCTGTCACCACCATGTAGGAATATGAGCATGAGGTTATATATATATATATATATATATATATATATATATATATATATATATATATATATATATATATATATATATATATATATATATATATATATATATATATATATATATATATATATATATATATATATATATATATATATATATATATATATATATATATATATATATATATATATATATATATATATATATATGCGTCAGATAAAACCTTAGAGAGCATGTTGGCTCAAGAGGATGAGAATGGTGTCGAAAGAGCCATTTACTACCTTAGTAGAGTTTTAAATGATGCAGAAACTAGGTATAGCATAGTTGAAAATTTGTGTTTATGCTTGTATATCTCTTGTACAAAGTTAAAGCATTATATAAAACCAGTTGATGTTTATGTTTCGTCCCATTTCGGTATCATTAAACATATGTTGTCCAAACCGATTTTGCATAGTCGAATTGGTAAATGGACGTTAGCTTTGACTGAATATTCCTTAACATATATGCCTTTAAAGGCTGTTAAAGGACAAGTGGTAGCAGACTTTATAGTCGACCACTCAATAAGTGAAAATAACATAACTAGGGATGGTAATAGGGCGGGGCGGAGTGAGTTTAACTATACTCGCACCCGTCTCCATATAACACACCTGCCCCCTGTTGTACCCCAAAATTTGCCCTCACAATACAAGACTTTGTGCTTCTTGAAGGTTCACAAGGTTCACAAGATTCACAATGTTTACAAAGCTTTCCTAAGGGTCATGAGGTCTACAAAGCCACTTCATGATGTTCACAAGGTTCACAAAGTTCACAATTGGTCAGAAGAGTTGACAATTCCCTCAGACAATGCACCTCCTAAGCAGTGCATCCGAAACTAGGGTTTTGACTTTAATCAGGCTAAATGGACTTCCAAGACTTCAAGTGAGCTTCATAACATCTTATATGTGTATAAGAACCCCCATGTCAAGTTTCAAGACTTTTCTCAAAAGTTTGCTCAGTCAGATGATCAGATAAGTCAAAAGCAGTCAATGCAGTTAAAAAGTCAAACTGAGGTCAACTGTGGTCAAACCAAAGTCAAACTTCATGATTTTTTGCCAACATCAAGTATATGAAGTAAAATTCATCATTTGATCAAGGGTTGATCATGATTCATCAAGGAGATTCCAGATCATCAATAATCAGGAGTTTCTAAATTAGGGTTTCCTCAGTAAAAGTCAACTGAACTTTGACCAGGCATAACTTTCACATACTTCATCACCAAGTCTCCATCCAAAGCTCATTTTGAAGGAAATTGAATTCTCTACAACTTTGATGTTGAAGGTTAAGCCCAAAAATGCTTTATTTGAAAGATATGATCTAAGACATTATGGGTCATTTCAAAAGTCAACAAAAAGTCAACAACTTCAAAAGGGCATAACTTGATATTGGTAAATGATATGGACCTGAAACCAATGGGGTTGTTTAGAGGACTCTTCAAGCTTTCCAAAAAGTCCAAGAACACCATCATACCTTTAAAATTGAGAGAAATGTGCCCTTGCAAAGTTGGGCAATTTTGTGATGGTTTATGTTGAAAATGGAGGCTTAGAAGTATTTCTTTCCAAATGGGCTGCCTAATTTATGACCCAATCCATCTCATAACATGGTGCACGACCCAATTGACCAAAATTCATCATTTTTATTATTTTTTATTTATTTATTATTGATTTAATTCATAAAAATCATTTTAAATAAATAAAAAATATAAAAATCTATTTTTGGGTGAAGATTTTGTTTCTAGAAATTCATAATCATTGATTGAATTAGAATGAGAAGGAAATCATGTGATCTCTCCCAAATTATTATTTTTTATTTATTTATTATTGATTTAATTCATAAAAATCATTTTAAATAAATAAAAAATATAAAAATCTATTTTTGGGTGAAGATTTTGTTTCTAAAAATTCATAATCATTGATTGAATTAGAATGAGAAGGAAATCATGTGATCTCTCCCAAATTATTATTTTTTATTTATTTATTATTGATTTAATTCATAAAAATCATTTTAAATAAATAAAAAAATATAAAAATCTATTTTTGGGTGAAGATTTTGTTTCTAGAAATTCATAATCATTGATTGAATTAGAATGAGAAGGAAATCATGTGATCTCTCCCAAATTATTATTTTTTATTTATTTATTATTGATTTAATTCATAAAAATCATTTTAAATAAATAAAAAAATATAAAAATCTATTTTTGGGTGAAGATTTTGTTTCTAGAAATTCATAATCATTGATTGAATTAGAATGAGAAGGAAATCATGTGATCTCTCCCAAATTATTATTTTTTATTTATTTATTATTGATTTAATTCATAAAAATCATTTTAAATAAATAAAAAATATAAAAATCTATTTTTGGGTGAAGATTTTGTTTCTAGAAATTCATAATCATTGATTGAATTAGAATGAGAAGGAAATCATGTGATCTCTCCCAAATTATTATTTTTTATTTATTTATTATTGATTTAATTCATAAAAATCATTTTAAATAAATAAAAAATATAAAAATCTATTTTTGGGTGAAGATTTTGTTTCTAGAAATTCATAATCATTGATTGAATTAGAATGAGAAGGAAATCATGTGATCTCTCCCAAAATAGCAAGCACTCATGATCAAATATTTGAAATTTATACAATGATCTTTTTGAATATTTTTTGGATCAAATATCCACACAACACATCAATGTTTCTGACCTAAATCCATCACACATATATACTAAGCACAAACCCTAGCCTCATTCACGAATTTGCAGCAGCCTAAAGGTAAGATCAAAAGCACAAAAATCTTTCAAAAAGTCATATTCGGGTTCTCAAATTCAGAGCATTGCAAGGTATTTGAAAGACATAGCAAGCTTCCTTGAACTCTTCTGATCATAAATCATCATCCATATGCATCGTATACACACCCAATTGCTCAACCCGAGTTCATCTTGACCTTGAATATTTTGTTTTCGAATCCATTGATTTATCATGTTTAAACTGTTTTTGATTGTTGTAGGATGTTTAGAATGAACTCTAGAACGATTCTGGGTGGTTCAATTGGATTTTCATTGCAGGAACAAGAATTCACCATGATTAGGGTTTTCGGCCCTCTTTAGGGTTTCACGATTTTCAAATGATAAATGGATTTGAAAAACATAGGACGATTGAAAAACTCAGTAGCAATACAATGGTGCAATCAATTTTGTGAAATTTTGCCGTTTGGATGAAGTTTGTGTTTCACAGGGTGGAAGAACTCGTAACAATATTCGTAGGAGAAAACGTTGCAAAATCCGCAGGTAATGGGAGGAAGAAGAAGGCCAGTTCGCGCCTGTTTTCAAATTCAAATTTTATTAAAAAAAATAATATGAATTGTTCCTGGATATATTTCACAATTGTATGCTTAGCCTGATGGTTGTTGTGCTTCCTGGAAATCAAGCTGGCCTGGGTTCAAACCCCAGCCAGGTAAGTTTCCGCTTTTTTTTCTTTCCTCTTATTTGATTTAAATATTATAATATTAAAAATTAAATATATTATGTATATTTCTCAATAATAAATAAATAATAATAAAATATGTCTGTTTTCTTTAATTTTAAAAAATATGTTTTTTTTCACAAATTTTGTTTCTATATTTTATGTCTAAATTGCAATATGTATAAATTAGAAAATTTTTGTATATAACTAAATCCTATTTTTTTTATATAAACCCTAAAAATTTATTTCTCATATAAACCCTAATTTCATAAAACTCTAAAAATATTTTTTAATACAAATCTAATCCTATTTTTTTTTTAATGTTATTTTCTAATATAATTATTATATATGTATGTTTACTATAATTCTTACAAATTTTTGTAAATATACTTATAAACATTTTTTTTACATAACTTTAGTTTATAAATAATTGTGCTTATAATAATTAAATTTTTTGTAGTAACTTCATGATTAAAATATAATTTAATAATTTGTAAATTAAAACAATTGTTTATTCATATTTGTTTTTTTAGTCGATTATATTAAAAAATTGTTAATTTCTTATTATTATAATATTTGGATTAATTTTGTTTATTCTTATTTACTAACCCATTTATATTCTAATCATGCTTATTATTTTGTTAAATATTGCTTACTAACCCCCTTTATTATTTATTATTGCTTATTTATATTTTATTTATCTTTGCTATTTAATTATTTTGCTTATTATTTTGTAATTGTTTCTGGGATGTAAAGTTGTTTAATTATTTAATTATCATTATGGTTAGTAATTAGGGAGTGTAACAACATGTATGTAATATTAAAATAAATATCGCTTTTAAATAAAGATAATTAAAATAAACATTTCACACACGTAAGTCGATTTTAATCGCCGTCTCACTTCCTAAGGATATCCCTCAAGTTGCCTATGAATATTGGTTAAGTGGGGTGTATAAAGCAGGTCCCTCAAATAAAAAAAAATCATCAAAGTCCCTTATGGTTGCCTTTACGAATCAAGTCCCTTTCGAAAAATGATGATGGTCCCTTATATGTGCTTATTACACCCCACAATGGCCTTCAAAGTCAAATTGTCCCTCACATACCCCTTAACATCCAAAGTAAGGACTACCTACTCCATTATAGTAGGGATAGTCTTACTAAAGGAAAGAATAAAGAATAAGAAAGACCTTAAAACATTAGGGTAGGCTACTCCTAGATACTTGCTCACTTCAAAACTGTTTCACACTTAAACAAATTTTCAACAAGTTTTCAAACAAGTTCTTAACACATCCTTACATGGATTATTTATTAACTATTCTGAAAATTTTCTATTCACACACTACACTTTCAAAACAATTCAAAAGTGAGCTTAAGTACCTAAGAGCCCATGGATAACCATGGATGAAAAGGGTGCTAACACCTTCCCTTTTCATAACCTACCCCCCGGACCCAAAATATTCTCTAAGGTCTTTCCTGTTCTTTTATAACCTTTCCTTATGGATAAAATAAAAGTCGGTGGCGACTCTTGCTATCCGCAACATTGTTTAAAGTCAGTTCTCCCACCGTGTTACACCCCCGCCCCTAAGCTCAATCGGGAGTAAAAATTTACCTTCCAGAACCACCTCCAGTGGAGAACGGGTGCATGAGCACCCGCCTCGCCCCCACCCGCAAAAATTTAATTTCTTTTTAATTGCAATAAAAATTAATTATTTTAATAAATTGATTAATGATTTAATTAAAATTTTAACTAGTAAATGAATATTAACTTGATTACTTTGATTATTTTAATTGCAATAAGGGCATTAATAATTTAATTAAAATATAATTAATAAATTAATATTAAAATAAATAAAATAAGGGAATTAAAATAAAATGCATTATCTGGGGGCGGGTGTGGGCGAGCCTTAGTGTCTACCTGCACTCGTAGTTAAGAATCAGACTTTCCCCGCACCCGCACCTAATGAAATCGGGTTCTCTGTTAATTTTAGAGCGAGTGCGGGTGGGTCCGAATTTGTTTGCCATCCCTAAGCATAACCTATCTCAAACTTGAGCCTTGGAAATTATACTTCGATGGCTCTAGTCATTGAGATGGAACCGGTGTAGGAGTGTTGATCATTTCTCCTGACAAAATTCCAACAAGATTCAAGTATAAAGTCGAAGGTCTTTGTTCGAATAACGAGGCTGAATATGAGGATTTATTAGCTGGACTTGAGATATTGTTGGAATTAGGGGTAACTCGAGTCGAAATACTGGGAGACTCAGAGTTAGTCATAAAGAAAATTTAAAATGCATCAAATAGAATCTTATTATGTACTTTATAATAGCCAATCGATTACTGAAAAGGTTTGAAATGGTTAGTATTCGACACATACCTCGATTGGAGAATCAAGTAGCTAATTATTTGGCCCAAATTACTTCAGGGTATAAAATCTCGAAAGAAAAATTACAAGATGCAGTCGAAGTTAGAGGAAAAGTTATGTCAGCCAGATTGTCCCCATCAGATTTGGAAACAATAAAGTTAGGGTGCACTGATAAAGAGAATTTTGAAATCCTCGAAATAGATAGCTTGATGGATGGAGATTGGAGGAAACTAATAATAAAGTATATGTAAAACCCGACGGCATTCACAGAGCGGAAAATCAGGTATCATGCTTTAAGTTATGTTCTTTTGGGAAATGAGTTGTTTAAAAAAGACTCCTGTTGGTGTTTTACTTAAGTGCCTTAGTGAATAAGAGGCATATTTAGCCCTTTCAACTGTCCATGATGGGGAATATGGGGCACATCAGGTAGGCCATAAGATGAAATGGTTATTATTTTGACAAGGCATGCATTGGCCCACCGTATTAAAAGCTGTATTGAATTCGCTAAAGGGTGCCAAGAGTGCCAAGTACACGCAGGTATACAACATATTCATGCGAGTGAATTATATTATATAGTTAAACCATGGCCCTTTAGGGGCTATACTTTGGATTTGGTTGGAGAAATTCGACCAGTGTCATCTAAAAATCAAAGGTACAGTTTTGTAGGTATTCACTATTTTACAAAATGGATCGAAGTTATACCTTTTCCAAATGTCAACCAAGAAGATGTAATTGAATTAATCAAAAAATATACTATTTATAGATTTGGAATTCCAGAAACCATTACAACAGATCAAGGATCAATTTTTATTAGTCGAAAGATGCAAGATTTTGCCAAGGAAATGGGTTTCAAATTGTTAACTTCTACGCCCTATTATGCTCAGGCTAATGGTCAGGTCAAAGCAGAAAACAAAATAGTGATAGGTCTAATCAAAAAATATGTGTGGAAGAAGCCTAGAAATTGGCACAAGACTTTGGATCAAGTGCTTTGGGCATATTGAACCTCTCCCAAAGGATCGACCAGTGTAACTCCGTTTCGATTAACGTTTGGACATTATGTAGTGTTACTAGTGGAAATCTACTTGCAATCAACGAGGATCCAAAGGCACCATGAGATTCCATCATAATCCTATTGGAACATGATGTTGGTTGATTTGGATGAAGAAAGGCTTAATGTCTTAGAATTGTTAAGAAGGCAGAAGAAAAGAGTAAAGAGATCGTATAACAAGAAAGTTAAGGTTAAAAAATTTTCGCCAGAAGATTTGGGTTGGAAAGTAATTATGCCTATGGATCGAAAAGATAGAGCCCTAGGTAAGTGGTCCCCTAAATGGGAAGGATATTTTCAAGTTATACAAGTCTTTTCTAATGGTGCATGTGAGATTGAAGAATTAGATAATGATAAAAGAATCTTGGAGGTAAATGGAAAGTATTTGAAAAAATATTAGCCTACACTTAAAGAGATAAAGATAACCAAAGAATAATCATGCGAGAAAAATAAAGCTAATATGGTAAATAAATGTGCCAAAATGGCTTAATTCATTACAGAAAAATGCCATAAAGGGCCAAAAGTCATGATTTGAAAAAGAAGGAAAATGCCACAGAAATTTTTTAGAAGGGAAGATAGTCTTTCATATTTTCGTACTTCAACTTTTGAAGCGTCAGGCGGTGTTTGCAAAGAGTCTTGTTGTCGAGAGAGCTTAAATTTCTTTCCTAAGTTGTTGAGCTTTTTCAAGATGTTGAAGGCCAGCCTAGATCTCTTTTGCCACTTCATCTTCGACAGAGCTGAGCATATTAGTCTTGCGTTGCTTGGCCTGAGAGATTTTGTTTTGCAAAATGACAATTTGTATCTCCCATTTTGCAATGCTCTTATCACATTTTTCAACCTCCTTCTTATTCTACTCAAAAAGTTTCTCGAGTGTCGAAACTTTTTCAGTAGATGTCGAGACAGCCTCGTATGCATCTTTTTTATTGCTATTTTTTTGGAAAGGTTGCTCAAGAAGTCTCGAAGGCTGTTGATATCAGAGGCAACTAGATCAACCATCATGCTCAGCTCCATAACAACATCAACCACTTCTGGGGAAACTTCCAATATATTGATTTGTTTCAGAAGTTTCTTGAGACCAAAACTGACAGAAACTTCTTATCCAGGATTTGAAACAAGTCCACTACAAAGATTTTTTCTTTTATTTGCATAAGCAAGTCTTTATTAGTTTTTCCAGTCAGAGTGTTCCCTGAGGAAGTCAAAGTGTTGGTGCTTTTGTTGCCAAAGTTGTATTGGGAATTGAGCATAATGTTTAAATACTCTAATGGTCGTTGTACTTTCAAAGGTTATAGCTCTTCATGGAAAAGGCTAATCAATTGAGTATCAGTCGAAGTGGTGGTTGTAGGATCCTTAGATTTGTTTTCTTGGTTCCCTTTGTCTACTAGAGCCTCCACTTCATTTTTTGTTTTAGACGCAGTTTGCTCTCCTTCTTCTTCTTCTTATTTTTCTTCTTCTTTTTAGTCTTCTTCTTCGTTTTCTTCCTCTTCAGCAAGTTGATCATCTTTGCTTTGTTCCTCCTCAAGATTACCCTTAACAGTTTGTTCTATATTGGGCATCACAATTCCCCATAAAAGATCAATAATTTATTTCTCAACCAGGTCCTCTTTTGGAATGGTTATTTCGACATGAGGAAACTCTACCACAGGAACGAATGACGTCTTCTTGGGAGCATTTGCATATTGGATTCCTTCCTCAGAGCCTTTTATCGAGCCTTTCACAGAGGCCCCAGAAGGAGTTGTTGGATGGTATCTAGGATCACTGTTGGTTGTTGGAATAATCTGTTACACCATGGGTTGACCTCTGATGTCAGTGGTAACCTGAAAAGAGAAAAGCCATAGAATTAGAGGGATAAATGGTGAAGAAATTTCAAGGTTGCAATATAAGTATTTACCTTGAGATCATTATCCCCAGGGCTAGACTTGTTACTTTCAGTCTATGTTGCGTTGCAAGCAGGGGATGCTTTTGTCAAGAGTTTTCCAGCCTTTGATTTCAGTTGATTGAAGACTTCAGTTATTTTTGCCTGCTTTCTCCTCCTTTTTAGGGTCTGTTCTTTAGGAGGAGACTAGTCTTCCTCATCTTACTCAATTATAATTTGACTGGAAGCTCCGCTCGATTTTTTCTTCTTTGGAGTGAGGGGTGGCCTTCAAGAGCTCTGAGGAGAAAAAAGTTGAAGTATCAGACCACATGAGATTCTGAAGTAAAGAAGAATAAAGTAAGAGATTTACCTTATTAATTTCATAGCTTTCTTCTTTTTTTTCTTTGATTTTTTTCTTCTTTTTGGGTGCAACCTTGATAGTTGAAATTTAAACAAGAATAATACAAGTAAAATGATAAAAAAACAAATAAGGGAAATCTAGTTCGAAAACCTACCATCTCACACCTTCATATATTTTGAATTCGATGCAAACATCTCTGATACCGATATGAAGAGGACCTTTGAAACTGTCTAGAGTATGCTTAGTCGCAACCATCTGCTAAGCCTTCGGTTTCGATTGTTGACGAAGGATTTTTATGGAATCTCCACAGATAAACCAGTATGGAAATGGAGGGGCAAGGGCCATTCCAAAGTCATCACTTGGTAGTCGAGGAAATTTTTTGAAAGCCATTGCGTACCATTCCCTAGGAGGAACGAACGAAGGGAGTTCTAAATTCTCCATTTTCTTAAAAAAATTCCTTTAGAGTAACAACTGCCTCGCATACGGTTTGACTAAGATCATCTGGTCGATAAACAGTTTCAAAGTACTTCTAGAATGCTTGGATTTCTTTGATGTGTGTCAAAGTACCTTTATTGGTCTTCTCCTGCATAAAGAGGAAAGCTTGATTAATGAGTTGAGTAAAAGAAAGAGCATCAAAGAACTCCTCTGCATAGTATGTTGACCACCAGTGGTTGAATTCTGGGGTGAAAAAGAAGCACCATGTAAAACCAGTGGGGATGAGTTGAGCCTTATTGGAGTAGCGAGCAAGTTGCGTCGAAGCCATCTCTTCAGTATACTTTACATTATGAAGTAGAATAACACCTTTCTTTTCAAAAAGACACTTGGGGAGAGCTTGGACTAACCTAAACTGTCGGGCCACCAAATTTGGTTGGTAAGCAACCAAATCCACTTGAGACTTTGACAGATTCAGTCTGTTACACCCCAAAATTTGCCTAACCTTGTTGAGACTTGGTTCATTGTTTCATTGCATTCATTCATACGCTAGCATAGGCATTGCATTGATATGTATGCAGGGATCAAGGGATGTGATCATCTTTTGAGCCAATGAAAGGTTTGAGAACCTCTTGAAGAATTTCATTGAAGGGTATAAGGGTTGATGTCTCCTCAGTTGAAGCTGAAGATCCTCAAAGATGGGGTTGACTGCAAAGTTGATGGTCTCCTAATTTGAAAGCCATTGAAGCTACTCAGATGATTCTGAAGCTACAAGTATGATCTTGAAGGCTTGCTAGAGCTCATATGATGTCTTGAGAGCCATCATGAGACCTAGACAAGTCATTGATTGAAGATTGAAAAGTTTTACCATGAGTGGTAGAATTAGGGTTTGACTGGTCAACCCTAAGTCAACAGATAAATTTGAGGAAAGTTGAGACCTATCCCCAATACCATGTGATCTTGAATTGATGCTTTAAGATGCCTAGTGGATGATTCCAAAGCTATTTGATCATGATTGACAAGTTTGAGAAGTTTGAAGGCTAGGGTTACTATGCTTGACAGTGTAAAATCCCCTAGTTTGATGGCATTTGCCAAGGAAGATAAGTTGAAATGCAAGCATCATATCACCTCTTGAGGGTCATGGGACTTGTATAGGATGTTGTTATCTTTAATTTGAGTGGTGGAAGTCCTTGAGAGGATTTGTAGAACTCAAGCTATGGCCTTTGCAAGTTACATGTCATCTGAGGGCACTGAATTTTGTCTGCAAAAGTTGTCTGTCTTCCAACCAACGTTTGACCCTCAAGGAAGTTTCAAATGAACTGGGGCCAAACATAAGAGTTGTTCCTCATGGTCTCCCCTTTCCAAAAAGGTATGGTATGCCTTCATCTGATTTGTAGAACTCAACTTATAGCTTGTGCAAGTCAGGGGTATTTTGGGAAAGTGGAATTATAGGTCATTCTTAGCCTATGCCTAAAGCTCATACAAGGAAGCTTCAAATGAAAAACTTCACAACATAAAACTTGCTTAGAATGACATTTTGAGTCTAAAAAAGTGGTCATGGAAGTTTGGAAATGCATGGAACTCATATTTGTAAAATTGACCTAAAAAAGGCATGAAATAAGTCCATTAAAGTACCAATTTTGGGAATTCCTCAATACAAGGCCAAAGTGAATGAAATTATAGATGATTTTGAGTAGAAAAAGCATTTGGAGATGATTGGCAATGTTAGATTTTGAATTTGAGGTCATTTGCTCAAGGTTGCTTTTGGTAGCTTATAATGTAAGTAACATATGCCAAAACCAACAAGGGATCAAACCAAGCTTGCAATGCATTCTAGCACACTCAAAATACCATTTGGGGAGAAATTCAAGGGAGAATGAAGGGTTGCAACAAGGAAAGCATGGACTGTCATGTGAGATATCATAAAGTGAGATTTCATAGCATGAGAAGTTCATTATCTCCTTGGATTGTTCCAGAAGATTCTAGAGTGATCAAACCACATCTATAAAAGGAATAGAACTGGTGCAGGGCATTGGTTAGAAGAGATTGAGCCAGAATTGAAGGATAGCACTTGGAATTCTCAAGCTTGCATCAAGAATCGAATTGAGGAATTGAGGAAGATCCAACTTCTCCTTTTGCAAACAGAAGCAAGGAGGTGATTCCCTGAGTGATTCCACAAAGAATTGAAGCTTGGTTTGAGCTAATTACCCATCTGTTCTTCAAGAAATCAGGTCTGCAACTTTCTCCATTACACCATAATTTATGCATTGATAATTTAGTTTGTTGTCATAGAATGGTTAAGAATAGGTAGATGATCATGCCTGGTAGTTTTGAGAGCATTTGGTGAGGGTCGAAAGTGTGACACCAATTCTTTAATGATCAATAACAAGGAGTTTAGTGAATGATAATCCAAGATAAATAGCATGCTAGAACCAGGCAAGT
Source organism: Lathyrus sativus (assembly GCA_963859935.3). Taxonomy (NCBI): domain Eukaryota; kingdom Viridiplantae; phylum Streptophyta; class Magnoliopsida; order Fabales; family Fabaceae; genus Lathyrus; species Lathyrus sativus. Next base: position 536,300,782 of record OZ012741.1, read on the forward strand.
GTGAGGATCATGTTAGTGTAAAGAAATCAAGGAATTATGGAGGTTGAAGTTTGAGTGCCATGGAAGTTGCACCATCGGGTTTGTGGTTTGAGCAAGGTTCAATATGAGATAATGCCATGAGCGTGTTCAGGGGAAGAAATGGAGCATTTTTGCTTTTTACAAATTTGAATTTGATCAAGTTATGAGAGAGTACGAGTGGTGGAAAGACTGGTGATTGAACCCTGGTTTCATGAAGGATTTCTCCAAACCCTAGCTCAAGGTAGGAGACGACCTCTCATCCGTTGGATAATGCCAAGACCGTTGACTGAAGGAACCATCGGACGACCTCGATTTAAAATTGGAATAAGGAGGGAAGTTGAGAGATGAATGAAACGAAGCGTTTCATTAAACTGCTTCGTGGGCTTTGGTGTCAGATTCACTATCAACACCCCCACACGAGGCCCACTTTGAAATTGCACTAATATTTGTTTCTATTTGCACCGCTTATTTTTCTTTTTCTTTATATTTTCTTTTTGATTTTCTGGACGCACCATGGGCCTAACACGTTTAATATTCACACCCCCGGTATTGGGCCCAGGCACATAGTGAACTGGATAATGTTACTGACTGCACCTCCCCTCTCTTTTATTTCTTTTTAATTGCTTTTAATTTCTTTTAAATGTTAGGAAATTCATAATAAATTGGAAATTAGGTATTTTTGAGTGGTTGTTTTTGCTATCATTTTATATTTCTGTCTAGAAAAATATCAAATAATAAAATTGGCATTTTATCTTCTTTTAGTATTTTTAGTATATTTTCTCTTTTAATGAATTTTTAATAGTTTTTAGTTGATACTTGATTTTGTATAATTTTGTTTAGGTAGTTCCCATTGAATTTTTGTACCATTATTTTTAGGATAGTTAAATAATAGATTTAGTATCCCCCTGGTTTTTATACCAAGAATTTTAGGGTTCTATTTTAGTTAGTTTGAGTAGTAAACATTAGAATGATCAAATTAGGGTTAAAATGTAACATAGGTTCATTAGAGTGCATAGAATTTGGATTTTTAGGATGGATTAGAGTAGGGGGAATATATGGGTTAAGGGTAGGTATGTATAGAATCCCCTAGAATCTTATTAGAATTTTATATAGCATTATGGTATTTTTAATGGATTTTTGAATGTATGGTTGTTATATGTGTTGCCTTGTGGGCCTTTTGTTTGTTTTGCTTTGCTTGTGCCCTCTTCCTTGTGCTTGTGGAGCTTGGGATTTGATTTGAAGATAAAGAAAGCATTGTTGAAGCATTGTAGAGACCATGAAGACTTGAAGATGGAGCTTGAGAGCTTTGTTTTAGTTGTTTTGTTTTGTTTTAGGAATTAGGGTTAGGATAGAGTTTAGTTAGATGAATTTCTTTCTTAAACATGGGTGGTATCTTTCACCTCCATCCTTCCCCATGATTCAAGGTCCTTCCATGGTGCTCACCTCTCTCCTTTGGAGGGATTAGTGATTGTACCAAGGGAGTAGAACCTTTGAGGGAGCCTTTCATTGATGTTGAACTCTTAAAAGCCACCTTTGGTGGACAATAAGTTGTTCAATATCCCAGCTTATCCAGTTAATTGATTCTCTTGGTTTGAAGGAGCATTGAGTTGTTTGAAGATGAAGATTTCCTTTGAAGAAAAGAATTGAAGACTTCCATTGCAGTTGTTTCCTTGAAGAAGAAGATGATTGAAGAGTTTGTTTGAAGATCTCTTGCACTGAAGATATGAGCTGAAGCTTTGAAGAGGATGATTCCTTGAAGATTGTTGAAGTCTGAAGACTTTGTGAAGATCAAGTTGATACTTGAGTTAGGAGCTGAAGCTGTGAAGAGGATGAATCCTTGAACATTGAAGGTTGCATTGAAGATTGATGAGAAGCTTGAAGATGTTATAGCTTGTGCTTGAAGCTTAAAGCAAGTGAAGAAGATGTTTGTTTGCAAGATCAAGTTGAGGCTTGAGAAGGATATTGAAGCCTTGGGAGATGAAAGAAACAAGTTGATACTTGTGTTAGCTACAGTCAAAGCCTGAAGAAGCAAGTTGAAACTTGCTGTTGAAGATGAAGCCTGAAGGTGGAGTCTACAGTTGAAGATAGCTTGGAGCTGCTGAAGCAGGGGTCCTGTGTGGCTTTTCTTTTACTGTATTATTTGTTTGCTTGAGAGCATTCCCCATAGGCTTGAGTGGAAGCTAGCCTTCCCTTTCCTATTGTTTGATTAGGTTCGAGGTTGAGTGTGACTCCCTTGCCTCGCTTGTATTGTGCATAGCATGCATCTTTACCGTTGATTATTTTACTGTTTATTTTACTGTCTGTTTGTTCCCCATTGACATGGTTCCCCCTAGGTTCTCACTTCTCTCTGAGGAGAGAGTGATGATTAGACTTTTAGGCTGAAGCCTTTGCATGATAACTTCTAGGAGTTCCCAGTTCTCAACCTTAGGATGAATCCTTAGTTGCGTTCTCTTCTCATCTACAAACAGCTTAAGATACAGTAATCATGAATGATTTCTTTCGTACGCTACGAGCCTTAAGCTATCTAGGGAACAGCTGTTGGAGAGTTTCTTTCCAATAGTTGGGATGTTTAGTATGGTACCCTTTGGGTGACATGCGACGCATTCACTCCTAGGTCATAGTCTTTAGTGCGATTGAAATTGCAAACACAATAAAAAACACTTCTTGCGTAAAAGATTGAAAACAGACTGAAAACCATTTTCCCTGAAGGGCAAGCAAATTAATGAAGACTTTTCTGAAGAAAAGAGTGTTGTTAAACTTCAGCGCCACCGCAAACAGGCTTCGCCCCTAACTGCTGGAACTGCTGTTTAACCTTACTCGGGTAAAAACTGTCTGAACAACCCGTGTTCCGTTTTGTCCCGAACTACGTTAGCTCTGATTTTCTCTGATGAGAAATACGTAGGCACGAGATGCGACGTCTTGGCGAGCCACCTTCCACCTTTCACCCATAGTTAGCCGAACTACGTCGACTCTGATTTTCTCTGATGAGAATACGTAGGCCCAAAGCACGATGCTTTGTCGAGTCCTTTTCCTTTCTTTTTTAGGTTAGTTTTGTTTTGCTTTAAACCAGCCTTGATAGGTAGATTAGATTAACAATCCGTCTAGACAACAAACAAGCGTGGATCCCATCGAGTACGATGGACGTGAGGGGTGCTAATACCTTCCCCTTGCGTAACCGACTCCCGAACCCTGAGATTTGGTTGCGATGACCGGTCCTGTCCCGTTTTCGCGAGGTTTTTCCTGTTCGTTTCCTTTCCCGCTCGAGGGATAAATAACGAAAGGTGGCGACTCTTGTTGTGCCGGCACCCGATTTTCGCAGTACCGACACAGTCGAAGCGTTAGCAACCTTGGAATCAAGAAAGCTTTCCAGATCTATAAGGATTATGCTTCTTGAGCCTTAATTGGGGTTGAGAAAGGTCTAGTGAACCACTTAGGACCATATTTCATTGCATCAAATTAAGCCATGTTCGATGTGAACTCATGACGTTTGGAAAACATTATGACATAACTTAAGAACATTGGCCTAAGTGTTTGTCCTTCTTCGCTGGGAGTGAGTTGGACCAAGCGAGTCTCTTCGACTCTCCTATTCCTGATGTCTTTAGCAGTCTCATCGATTAGGTTTTTATTGGGTAGGTTGGCTTCGAATGAGACATTCATCTAGAGTTGTAACAGCCAGAAGGGACCAGAAAGTAAAAGGTTTCCTTTTTCTCCTAAGTTTTTAAGTCGAACTACTTCTTCACTTAGTGACTCATAGATATTTACTAATATCATCTTGCTTAGGAAAATATCATGACCCTTGTGAAGCTGAATGGCTAGGATTAAAGATATCTATGTTGCTTGAAGGTACTTTGAGAAAAAGACACAGTGGGATAGCCATACAGTTAAAAAAGCTATGTGTTCTCGATCAGAAACATCATCAGTTATTTTGTCGAAGAAGTGTGTTATGAAGTGAGAGTATGTGGCTTTGGCAGAGGCAAAACCTATGGAATCATCGAATTCTAGGTCGGGATCGTAGGGGTTTCCAGTGGGTTTAATCCTTGTGATAGCGGCTATGTTGAAGAGTGTAGGGGCCATCATCCCGCAAGGGAGATGGAAAGTATAGTGGGTGTTGTCCCAAAATTATAAGGAAGAAACCAATATAGTATGACAATAATCAAGACTCGTTTTCGATAACATAATCAAGTCGTAGATTCCTAGTTTCTTTCATGTTTGGGATTTTACTTTCTCTATTTTCGCTAGCCAGCTCATATAATTGTAAGATTCTTTGAAAGAGGGGGTTTCTCTAAAAACTTTAAAACTATTGTTCATATACCTCAAATCTATGTTGTTTAATACTACCACATCAAAAGAAGTTTTTTCAATCCTAGTTTTGTTTGCTTGACCTATGGGTTTTGATTCATGGTAAGAGGGGAAAATCCCTAGATTTTTTATGATCAAAACTAGGAAAAGGCAAAGGACCACATAGGGCATGTATTTTACCAAAAACAGTAAGGGGAATGATTACCTGAGATTCATATATCTTCCTCTTTTCTTCCTCAAGTGGTTCGGGGAGGAACTGTTGGTTTCCCATCATCATAGGTGCTGATAGTGTGTCAAACGAGGGAAGTTGGGAAATCTTCTTCAGATCTTTAGATTTATGGCTTTTCTTGGAATCTTTAAAATTGGTGGTTGAAGACACCATTATTGAGATTTGAAGAGAATATGGGTTTTGTTTGGAAGTTTGGGAAATATAAAGGGAAGGAGAGTGTTTGAAGATTTTTGGGAGTGTAAAAGTTAAAATGTTTAAGTTTGGAATAATTTATAAGCTCGTGGGAGTTTAAAGGACCTCAAATCAGCATTAAAGAGCTGATAGTTAGTGGGGCACATGTCCTACAAGGACCGTTTGATGAAACGTGGGCAATTAATGCCTAGTGCACGATTTCCTAGTATCTAGGAATTGTGATGATGACTCGACTACCCGGTTTTCTTGATTGAGAGTCAGTGGTATTCGAGCAAATTTATCAGGTCTGTCAGAGACCAGGTTTGAGTTATGTTCTGAGGTATGGTTTGGAGCACTGTTTGTGGAGATTTGGTTTGAGCAGTTTTGTGGGTTGCTTGAGACAGATGTTGTGGGATGGATTTCTCAAAAATGTGGCTCTTGATCTCTGCCATATATTTGCATATTGCATCATCCGCACATTACATTGTTTGCATGATCATGGTGCATCTCATTAACGTGTGTCTGTGTTGCAGGTGCATACCCTTGATTCTAGTGCCCCGGATTTCTGTCTGCTACTAGCTATGATGAAGAAGACCGTCGCCTACAAATTGCCTACCCCAGATGTGGCCTCCTTGTTGGGTCTGATTGCTTTGGCTGGTGACGATGCGAAGAGAAGTTTCAGGAAAAGCTATGGGAAGCTGCTGAGGTTGGTCTCTAAGCCAACTGTGTACGAGCTGAATGGATTGTATGCGCTGATGCAATTTTATGATCCTCCTTTGAGATGTTTCGTGTTTCCAGACTTCATCTTAGCTCCGACTATGGAAGAGTATGCTGCTATGTTAGAGCTGGCTATCCAGGATAGAGTACCCTTTGTTCACATGGATGCTAAGCCCAAGTTGGATGATTTAGCTGCTGCTTTACACTTAGATCCTTCAGAGTTGTTATTAACCACGTGGAACGGAGTTCCTGGTTTCTCTCTCAAATTCCTGGTGGGGAAAGCCCAAGAGTACGCCAAGAGTGGTTGTTGGGTTGTATTCAATGCTATCCTGGCGTTGTGCATCTATGGCATCATCCTGTTCCCGAACATGCCTGATTTTGTCGACCTGGATGCCTTCTACTTGTTTGCGTCAGGAAATCCGGTGCCTACTTTGATAGGGGACTTCTACCATTCTCTGCACTACAAGAACGAGAACCGGAGAGGGAAGAACGTCTCTTGTTGTGTACCTTTTCTGTACATGTGGTTTGACAGTCACATGCCTAAGAAGGGTGGCTTTGTGGAATCAGCAGCTACGGCTGAATGGTCTCAACGTCTGATGGGACTTGCTGCTGAAGATATCGTCTGGTTTGATAGGGATCTGTTGGGATCAGATATCGTCTATAGCTGCGTCGGGTATCCTAATGTTCCCATGATTGGGAGGAAGGGATGTATCAACTACAATCCTTCCCTGCTGGTTCGCCAATTCGGCTATGCTCTGAAGAGTCCGCCTAAGGAAGAGGAAGTACAGGAATCTCTGTACTTCACCGGTGATTTGAACGGAGAACTGCTAGCCAAGCTCCAGCATGCTTGGAATCACATTTGCAGAAAAGGGAAACCACTATTAGGCAAGAGTGACAGTCAAGCCTACGATTCGTACAAGGTCTGGATGCAAAATAGGGCGGAGCAGGCACTGATGCCCTTTCTTGCAGTGCTACCTCCTACTCCCCTCATGATTGAGGAGCCGACTACTGTTCTGATCGATAGGTATGAACATGTTGTGAAGGAGAAAGAGGAATTGATGAAGACCAACGAGAGGTTGGAAGAGGAGCTGATGCAACTCAGGCGTGAGAGAAACGAAGCGGTATTCTCCTTCAAACAGCAAAGTGAGCTGGTAAGCCAGCTGGGCACGGATTTGGCCGAGCAGATAAAAAAGTGGGAACAGTTGGGGGTTGATTTCAAAAGCTCCCATGATATGCTAGAGTCTAAGAAGAAGGCCCTTGATAGAGCCTACCTGGAGATCTCTACATTCAACAAAACCTGGAATGCTACACTGATCAATAACAAAGAAAGAGAGGACAAGCTGAAGCTGCGAATCTCCGAGTTAGAAGATCAGTTGAAGGCCAGCATCCGGAAGTCCAAAACAGAAGCAGTGCGTAGCTTCTCCCTTCAAGCATCGCTGAACCAAGTCGCCGAGCGCAGGAGAGAGTCAGCATCTCAGAAGCGGAAATTGGACGAGTGCTTTGGAGAAGGTACCTGGGAGGAATCCATTGAAGAGCTTCAAGGTACTATCAGGCGAAGAGATGCGCTCATCGAAGGGTTGCTTGCCCGACCAGATCATCCTAAGACTAAGAGATTGTTGAAGGAGTATCGATCCTGTAGTTGCACTTGATTGCTGTATGTATTGTTGTGTGCTGACCATCACCAGACTTGTTGGTTGAGGTCATGCCTTTGTTTGTAATTCAGTGATGTTGTAACTTCGCCTTGATAGGCTCGTTTTCAGCAATATATGAGATGTTTCTTCCATGATTGGATCCAAGCTCTTTATCACTGCTCTGTCACCGCATTGGCACATTGGCACTAGAATTGGGGGTGATCTCCCTAACGCACATACACACACTGCATTTGCATAAATCATTTGCATAACAGGTACTCCGGGCTATTTACTAACCCTTAGTGTTTTGCAGGAGTTCTATTTCAGGATTGATCACAGACCAGCACACCGCTATTCAACCAGAGCCAATCAGCTGAGGGTAATGGAGCAAGTACAGAACGACGTTCAAGAGCTCAAGGACAGGATGACCCACTTCATGGACATGATGCAAGTAATCGCCAACAGCCAGGATCAGCTGAAGAACCTGGTGCAGCCTCTGATCGCTAGGCTGGATGCTGACGGAGCATTTCATGCTGGTGAGAATGCTCAGCCCCAGGTGGGCGCGAACGGAGGGGATAACTCCGTACCGGTGGTGATTACTCCTAATGGAGTCTTGAATGGGAATACTGGAACGGGTGCTGGCCCAGCGGGGGTTGTCAATGGTACAACTGGAGCAGCAGTTGTGAATCAAGGAGGCGCTAGTGCTGCCAATGGGAACAACCATGCTAACTCCCAAGGAGGAGGTCCTGCCGGTTTGGTCTCGGGACAGGAACGTCAAGATGATACGCTCTCTCTGGGGGGAGCTGATGCTGAATTGAACGCTGAAGCGAAACTGAGATTTAAGGCTTTGGAGGACAAAGTGAAGAGTATCGAGAATGTGAGTTCCATAGGGCTCGATATGGCTGGTATGGGGCTGATTCTGGATCTGAAGATTCCACAGAAGTTTAAGGTACCTGACTTTGAAAAGTACAAAGGTACAACCTGCCCGAAGATGCATCTGCGGTCATTCTATCGAAAGATGTCTGCCTATTCTGACGACGAGAAGTTGCTGATGCACTTTTTTCAAGATAGCTTGTCTGGACCATCCCTGGAGTGGTATATGGGTTTGGAACCCAACATTGTTCGTAACTGGAAGGAGCTTGCTGAAGCATTCGTCCGTCACTACCAGTATAACAGTGATTTTGCTCCCAACCGTATTCATCTGCAGAATTTGTCCCAGAAGAGTGGGGAAGGTTTCAAGGAGTACGCACAGAGGTGGCGTGCTGTGGCTGCTCGCGTTCAACCTCCCATGGTGGAACGGGAACTTGTGGACTTGTTCATGTCTACTCTACCTGGAATCTATTATGAGAAGCTCGTCGGCGGAATGTCTGGTAGTTTCTCGGATCTCATTATCACGGGTGAACGCGTCGAGAATGGGATTAAGATCGGGAAGATCCAAGGTGAAGATACTTCCTCAGCTGGAGGTAGGCGGAATCTAGGTAACAGGAAAAGAGAAGGTGAATCTCGGAGGCGTAAATATGATACGGGATTGGCCTAATAAGTCGTAGAGTTTGTGCCTTTATCGCTGTAATACCTTAGGAATGATTTAGGGATATTTTTAGGGCATTGGGGAAGGAAATCGTAGAGGTTTTTGGGCTAGTTTTGGTGCTGGTGCGTAACAATGATTTGCTGTAATCGCGAGTTTGCACATTGAACATTCGCTCCAAACTCGCATAACGAACTTGCTAGCGAATGTAGCAGAGTTTCACGAATTCTGATCTTGTGCAGTGATGTCTTGATGTTTTGATGTTGTGATTTCTTTGATGAATTACCATGAGTATGACTATGATTCTTCTAAGATTTTGTGCTGGTGCATAACAACGATTTATTGTTATCGCGAGTTTGCACAATGAACATTCGCCCCAAACTCGCATGGAGAACTTGCTAGCAAATGTAGCAGAGTTTCATGAATTATGTTCTGGTTTAGTGATGTCTTGATGTTTTGATGCTGTGATTTTCCTGATGAATTACCATGAGTATACTTGTGATTTCTATGTGATTAAATGAATGTATTATGAATTACTATGAGTATAGTTATGATACTTATGTGATTAATACATGACTGTATGATGAGTACCCATGAGTATAATTGTGATTCTTATGAGATTAATACATGATTGCATGATGAATCCCCATGAGGGTCTGTGATGATTTGTGACATTGATTCCATGAGGTTTTGATTATTTTATGATAACATGATTATTATGATGATTTTAGTGAATGATGATGCACCTAATGATTGTATTATGAGGATGATATTGACGTGTGCATCATGCATTCATATGCATTCCAAACTTCGGTTCAGGACCTTGATTCTTGTGGCTTCAGTCCCATTGTATGGATGTGAGGTATTTTGTTGTGCTCCGATTCTCATGTAGAATCGATGCTACTGTTGTGGATCTATGAAGGGTTGATGGCCCAGTTTCCATCTAATTTGTTGATTGGTACCATATGCATGAGTCTTGTTGCATTTGTAATTATGTGACAATTGGTGTAAATTATAATGTTGTGGCCTTTAATGTTCCTTGATGATTATGATGATGTTGAATATGAAAATGACGTTGTTTTATATATTGATTCCTATATTGATTCCTATATTGATTATTATGAATCGTTTTACTCACCCCGCCTATTTGAATGTTGCCTCCATGTGAGTAACGCGCAGATGACCAGGTTTAGTCGTGGATGCTGTCGAGGACTTTTGAAGTTTTTGGGTCGTTGGCCATTGTGGTTGACTTGGATGATCTTGCTCTGATAGTGTAACATTGGGTTGGGGTCTTTGAGTTAAACTATATTTTATTGGGTTTTTGTTATGTTTATTGCTTGCGGCGCAAAGAAAACCTTGGATTATTTCCTTTGAGTTCCGCTGCCTTTTGAGTAATAATTTGAGTAATTTTGGGAAAACCCGTTGTTTACAGAGCATTGACCTTGATTTGAATTTATTGAGAAATGTACGCCATTTGAGGTGATTTTATAATGTTTAAAACTTTACTTTATTAAATTCGATTATTTTGCCATAATATCCGTGGGGTAAAAAAGGATGTTACATTAGTGGTATCAGAGTAGGTTGGTTCGTCTGACCAAGTTGTCTAATGTTATTTGTTTCCTAGTATGCGACATGTGCGTGAAAACACTGTTGGTACACGTTTATTTTCTAACCTTTGTCTACAGAAGTGGGAATGAAACAAGTGGGGGAGAAGCTTGTGCTTCTCCAGGATGCTTCAAGTGTAGAGTGGTGGCTCAGTGTGTCGGTGAATGCTCTTATAGTTTGGTAAAGATGGTTTATACCCCATCGTGATTTTTGGATGTCTATTGAAAAATTGAGGAACTGATCACCCTTAATCTCTTGTTGATAGTAGATGGGACCATGTTGGATGGAATAAACGTATCTTGTAAGCTTAGATGGTCTGTGTAATGAATTATTTTGAGTTAAGTAAGTGCTTACAGATTGTTTTGGTGAGTCGGTGCAGGATGATGCTGAGATGTTTATTTTGATGGAAATTTTGAATGTTAATAAAGTGGGGAAGTTGGTGGTGTGCCAATTATTTATGATTATCTGGAAGTTTTTCCTGATGAGATAAGTGATTTACCGCCAGAAAGTGAAGTGGAGTTTACGATCGACCTAGTTCCTGAAACTAGTTTGGTAATGATGGCTCCATATCGTATGTCCACACCGGAATCAAAGAAGTTGAAGAATCAACTTGAAGATCTGCTTGAGGAGAGATTCATTTGTCTGAGTGTGTCACCGTGGGGTGCACCAATTTTGTTAGTTAAGAAGAAAGAATGTTATGTGAGGCTGTATGTGGATTATAGACAACTGAGCAAGGTGACTATCAAGAATAATCATCCAATTCCAAGGATTGATGATTTGATGGATCAGTTGGTTGTTGCAAGTGTGTTCAGTAAGATAGATTTGAGATCTGGGTATCATCAGATTCGTATGAAGCCTGAGGATATTCCGAAGACAACTTTTAGGATGAGGTATGAACATTATGAGTATTTTGTGATGCCATTGGGTGTGACTAATGCACCATGTGTATTTATGGAGTATATAAACAAGATTTTCCATCCTTATTCAGACAAGTTTATGGTTGTGTTCATTGATGATATTTTGATATATTCGAAGAGTAAAGAGGGTCATGTTGAGCATCTGAAAATTATGTTATCAACGTTGAAAGAGGATCAGTTGTGTGCAAAACTATCAAAGTGTAAGTTTTGGTTGAAGGAAGTGAGTTTCCTTGGTCATGTGATCTCGAGTAGAGTTATTATGGTTGATATGTCGAAGGTTGAAGTTGTATCGCAATGGGAAGCTCCAAAACCTGTTTTTGAGATTAGAAGTTTTCTTTGGTTGGCAGATTATTATCGAAAATTCATTGAAGGATTTTTTTCCAAGTTAACTTTGCCATTGACGCAGTGGACTAGGATGGTTCAAGCTTTTGTTTTGGATGCAAAGTGTGAAAAAACTTTCAAGAGCTTTTGAGAAGGCTAACAACAGCTCATGTTTTAATTTTTTCGAATTCAGCATAATCATTTATTGTATATTGTAACGCTTCATTGATGGGATTGAAAGGTGTGTTAATGCAACATAAGCAAGTTTTAGCCTATGCTTCAAGACAACTTAAAGTGTATGAGAGTAATTATCTAACGCAAGATTTATAGTTGGTTGTTGTTGTGTCGAAGCTTTTGAGGCATTATTTGTTTGGTTCGAGATTTGAGATGTTTAGTGATCATAAGAGTTTGAAGTATTTCTTTGATTAGAAAGAATTGAATGTAAGGCAAAGGAGATAATTGGGAATTTTGAAGGATTATGGTTTTGGTTTGAATTACCATTCGGATAAAGCAAGCATGGTAGCTGATGCATTGAGTAGGAAATCTTCACATATACTGATGATGATGGTAAAAGAGTTAGAACTGATTGAACAATTTCGAGATATAAGTTTGGTTTGTGAAGAGATTTCTTATGGAGTTAAGCTTGGTATGTTGAAGCTTACTAGTAATGTTCTTGATGAGATTCGAGAAGGTCAAAAATCTGATTTAAGTTGGTAGATCAGTTGAATTTGATGAATCAAAGTCGAAGAACTGGTTTTCGGATTAATGAAAATGGTATCATGAGATGTCGTGATAGAGTTTGTATTCTAGATATTGTTGAGTTGAAAAATAGTATTCTTGAGGAAGGACATTGAAGTAGATTGATTATCCATCCCGGTGCTACGAAGAGGTACTAGGATTTGAGGGAATTGTTTTGGTGGCCAGGGATGAAGGAAGAAGTGGTTGAGTTTATGTATGCTGGTTAGACTTGTCAAAAGTCGAATATTGAACATCAAAGATTGTTGGGTCTGATGCAACCGTTGAATATTCCAGAGTGGAAATGGGATAGCATTTCTATGGATTTTATGACAGATCTACCGAGGACTTTGAAGGGATATGATTCGACTTGGGTGATTGTGGATAGATTGACTAGATCGGCTCATTTCTTACCAATGATGATTAATCATTCTATGCTGAAGCTAGCTGAGATGTATATTTAGGAAATTGTGAAGTTGCATGAGATACCGTCGAATATTGTGTCAGATGGAGATCTGGGATTTACATCGAGATTCTAGAAGAGTTTGCAAGACGCTTTGGGTACCATGTTGAGATTGAGTTCTGCCTATCATTTGCAAACGGATGGACAAAACAGAGATAGCTATCCAGTCTTTAGAGGATTTGTTGAGAGCTTATGTGTTGGATCAAGGTGGACCTTGGGATAGTCATTTATTATTGATTGAGTTTACCTACAACAACAATTATCATTCTAGTATTGGAATGGTATCGTATGAGGCATTGTATGGTAGGAGATGTAGGCCTCCTTTATATTGGTATGAGTCTGGCGAGAGTGTTATGCTCGGACCTGAGATTGTGTAAGAGACGACTGAAAAGATCAAGAGGATCCAAGAAAAGACGAAAGTTTCGCAGAGTTGTCGGAAGAGTTACCATGATAAGATGAGGAAAGCATTTGAATTTAAAGAGGGAGATCACGTGTTTTGAGATTTACGTTGGTAACTGGTGTTGGCCGAGATTTGAAGTCTCGAAGCTCACACCACGTTTTGTTGGTCCGTATCAGAGTGACGCAGCAAAAGTGTGGGAGAAGTAGCATGTCAGACGGCTTTACTGTCGTCGCTTGCAAATTTGCATAATGTATTTCATGTGTCTCAGTTGAGGAAGTACATTCCAGATCTGTCACATGTGATTCAGATGGATGATGTACAAGTGAGAGATAATTTTACTATTGAAGCATTTACAGTATGGATTGATAAATGAGAAGTGAAGAAACTGCAAGGTAAAGAGATTTCCTTGGTAAAGGTAGTTTTAGGAGGACCAGCTGGAGAAAGTTGGACTCGAGAGCGTGAGGATCAGATGAGGGAGTCGTATCCGAATCTATTTCCTTGGGGTAATTTTCGAGGACGAAAATTCTTTTAAGTGGGAGAGAGTGTAACATCCCAAATTTATTGGAATGTTTATTTAATTTATTTAAATAGGAATGTTCGTATTTTTGGTAATTTGCGGTGGTTGGTATGAAGTATTGAGAATTATGGATTTTGGGGTATTTATTTAAGTAATAGTATATAATACGAATATATTGGTATTATTATTAATTTAAATAAATATAAGTGAATTAAGGGCAAAATGGACATTTGAGGAGGAGTTAGTGAGGGTGAAGTTGGAAAACCCAATTTTAAGGCTCAAAGTTAGGTTTAACAAAAAGGAATTTTGAGGGAATTAAGATTCATTCTTGTTGGACCTTGAAAAGGGAAGAAATAGAGGCAAGAGCTCCGAGGAAGAGGATTAAGGCAAAAGCTTCGCGAGGTTTCCAAGAATCAAGGAGAAAGGTTTAGAGTCAACAATTAAGGTATGGAGAGTATTGTCTTCATTGTTTTTAATATGTGATTCAATGTGTTTAAAGCTGATTTAAGGGTTTAGGGATTTTTGATTGAATTGTTGTTGCCTTTCTGATGGCGAGTTCAATGAGTTTGAGAGATTTGAACTGGTGGTCTGATAGGTTTGAGGCGTAATTTTGGGAAAACCCGTTGTTTACGGAGAATTGACCTTGATTTAAATTTATTGAGAAATGTACGCCCTGTGAGGTGATTTTAGTGTTTAAAATTTTACTGATAAATTCGATTATTTTTCCATAATATTTGTGGGGTAGAAAAGGGTGTTACAGTCCTGACGACATGAGTTTTTCGAATAGTAAGAGACATACAAGACATGCAAAAGTCGTTCGAGGCGTCAAATGATACTATCAAAAAATGTACTTTTCTTCATTGATGTCGAAAATGACATTTTTGGGAGGCAATTTGTTGGCTCTTGGTTTCAACGCCTTAATGGAATTAAAAGTAGGAAATAGAATTCCTGAAGAAATTTAATTATTTTGACTGGAGTCATATTTTGAAATGGGAGTCGAAGGCGTCCTTTCGCCAGGATAATCTATGTTATAGACTTAGAGATATTTCTCAACAGTTGGAAGACTCGATTCCACAGAGGTGTCACTAAGGGTATTTCGACGAGTTCATTTGAATTCAAATAAAAGAGGGAAAGTCCGTATTCAAAAGGAGACACGTGGAATGCTTCTAGGATTCGAAGGCATACATATTGACACTTGTCTTGATTTCGTTTGCTAGTCGTTAATGACAGTTATTTTTTATTATTATAAATAGCAGGTCTTAGTGTTAGGATTTGTGTATGTTCAATTGTGTACAAATTCTTTAGTATACTCCAAGTACCTGTGTGTTGAGAGAAACGAGTTTGTAAGAATGTACGTTGATGTAACACCGGTTTTTCATTTCAATGAAATTTAATAAATCTCTTTCTCTAAGAATTTATTCTTTCTTTATGCAAATTCTTATCTTCGTCATTTACCAGTACTTCGATTTTACTTCTTGTCACCTAAATTCATTTACATTTGAAATAAGTTGCTTTATCATGAACTTTGTCGAAGTGTTCATATTTTTTAAAAACTTTATTTAAGATGAATTAGCACAAGTCCTAGGATTTGTGTGGTTGATCCTGCAAGTAAAACAATTTTTTTTTCGATATGTAAGACTAGCGAATATTAACCAATTTTCACGGCGAACAACTAGGCACCTATCATGGATTTCCACCTAGACTCATCTCCACATTACGCGACAAGAAAATACAGGACATACAACTATGCATAATACAAATACAATTAATGCATAACACACGACCCACAATGATCACACGCGAGTCACATACTCACTGTATTTCCCTATAGAATTACCATATTTGCCCAAGCATGTCCATACAATAAAAATCTCATCAACATAGGCGTCAAACCACACATCACATAGAAATCCACACAAAAATTCCATGTTTTACCATATTTCCTATGATTACCGATCCTCCTATGTCTACTTACGTCACATTAGTCTTACGAATCAAAAGGAATTGCATTACACGCGAAATTAGGAAAGAAATCGTGAAAACTGAAAAATCACCAGACAAGCCCGCTCATGCGCGTATGTGTTGGTGCAATAAAGTAGCAAGCAAAAAATATTAAGTACCCAGTTTTATCGTCTCCACAGGGATTAGTGCGATATGAACGCCGTTCAACGGCCTCTATATTTCTAAGCTTATTGTTCAAAAGTTTTGGTTTAAAAGGATTCAACGAACCATAAATAAAAACAGAAAATATAAAATAAAGACTGAAATATAAACGAAGCCTTGTTGGGATTGGATTTCATCAATTGATAACATATGCATTCTTCTGATCAAATTAAACACAACGCAATCATTCGTCTAATACCCTTACGTATCACCCACGATAAAGCTTATCTCTAACGCAGCGCCGAGAGAACAACCATGTTGTCTCATTGGTGATCTCTCATCCAACAAAAACACAATACAAAGCATTACGAACTGATACTCGTGCAAATGTTAAGCCTAAACCTATCTCTAGAATTTAGGACCTAACAGGTAATCATCCTAGATCCAGATCTGAATAGTATATCTCTATCACGAATCAAATCAAAGATAAATAGGGAAACAAAGACGACACCCATATCAGATAAACGGTTGTTTTGCATAAAACACAATGATCAAAATACGTACACACGCTTAACCCTTTTTATATGTATTCATCTAATCCGTCAAATGGTTATGAACATCATTCTTCATCACTATTATCACATACCCATACAATATCATATTGATCCTACCCATGCTACTTAATCAACACAACACCATAGAAGATACAATGAATATCAACATACAAAACCATGTCAAAATTTTGTTCATTGATAGAAGAAAATCTGAGATCAGAGATGTGAAATGGTTTTGTCAAGACCCACAAATAAGCAATCAAAGATAATCAATCAATAGAGAATCCAAACTAGTTCACAAACATAAATTAGATGAAATACATAAGGTATCAAAAGATTATATTCAAACCCAAACAAGAGATCAAAGATCTTACCTCCTCCCTCTTAGGGTTTTGTGTTTCTCTCTCTAAAAAATGAAGAGAGATAAGTTTTGATGTTCCCCAATGTTACAATATGGAATAATGATCTAAAAAGCAATAAAAACACTTAAATAACACATTCAGGATCTGTCATGTTCTCCTAGCGAAGCCTTCGCTCTGATTTCGCCTAGCGAATTTATGGTCCTTTCGGTTCTGCCCAATTCTGGAAGTGTTCGCTACCTGCTCGCCTAGCAAACTTTGCTGGTTTTCTTTGCTAGAGCTTCGCCACCCCTTCGCCAAGCGAACTTGACAGCATGCCCATTTTTTGTGTCTTACTATTCACTTGTTTTGTGCCTAATTTCTGCACAATAACACACAAATCAAAGGTACCAAGAGGTATTCTCATAATGTTGCAAACCAACCAAAGCAAGAGTGGTTTTCAACACTTTCTTGACAAAAATGAGTGAAAGATTCCAACATTTGATAGATCAAATAAGTGAAATTTGGCGTCTAACAACTCGCCCCAACTAGATTTTTGCTTGTCCTCAAGTAAAGTATGACTTTCATTTTGCAACAAGAGAATTTGCTCAGGATTAAGATTCACCCAAGAATGGATAAAATTGGCTCAAAAACAAATGATGTAAACAAGCAATGGTTTCAAATATTTAGAATCAACCAATGCACAAGAACTAAATTCTTAAAACAAATATTAAGCCATGCATCAATCAACAATTATGTTTTTCATGAATGAATCACTCTATCTCTCCTCTTTGAATAAGAATTGAAGAAATTACGCGTTTGCAACCGCGGGGAAAATTTCACTCATCTAACAACAATGCCAATATCAACTCAATTCATACAAAATCTAACAATCAAAAGTGAAAATATGGAAGTAAGAAGATCACTAAGATCTTTAAGGTTGTAGCATGGTCGAGTTTACAAACAAGGGACATTTCTAAGGCCATTGAAACGAAATTGCCGATGCAAAAGAGACATTCACCGAACACGTTATTTACACACCTCAACTTCATTCCATTTGTTTCTTATTTGAAAACCTTCACAAACCTTATTTCACAACTTATTCTTTCACTATTTTTCTTTTCCAAGCAAGCGTTCTTTTTCTTTTCTTTTTTTCATATTCACACAATTTTTTTTGGTGTTTGCTTGAATTTTTCAAAAGTTGTAGCAACCTACCATCTTTCTTTTTCATTCTCCCCAACTTAACTTTTACTCAACCCTCAAGTGAATGCTCTTGGCTTTTTATGGCAAAGAGGACAATTAAAACAAAATTCAAGTGGTCAAGAAAATTTTTAGACTCTCACAAAATTAAGAATGAGATTCACATTGTTTAGGCTCAAAGGGGTTAACGAATTCTCTCTACTCACGGGTAAGTTGCATTTGGACATGGTTGTGCTCAACACAAACAAGTGCCTTGATCATTTCTAATGCTTCCATAAATTTACAATGATAACAAGATAAAGCATGAATCATACGAATCAACAAAGTTTATCAGAAATCCAACATTTAGTAAACAATGGAAGCTTTCTCACAAATTGTGGTTTTTGGTCCTAAGTGAAACAATCATTCAAACAAGTTGCCAAAAGAACAAATTTCATTTGCACAAAGACTTGAGTTCTTAAACATTCTAAAATTTTAAATAAAGGAAGCCATGTACCTTGACAATATTCACTTGTTTCATACTATCATCGCCATCCAAACTCGGTCGAAGTTTCATTGAATACTTTTACACCGATAGCAACCACTCTAGAACGAGTTTTCGTCATTCTTGAACACACTAGAAAACATAAAAAGAAACAAATATATACAAAATATACAAAGCTTAAAAACATAGAACCGTTGTAATGCACTTCAAAATCTCAACACCAATCCTCGGCAACAACGCCATTTTGTTGGTGCAGTAAAGCAACAAGCCAAAAATATTAAGTACCCAGTTTTATCGTCTCCACAGGGGTTAGCGCGATATGAACTCCGTTCAACGGTCTCTACATTTCTAAGCTTATTGTTCAAAAGTTTTGGTTAAAAATGGTTCAAGGAACCATAAATAAAAACAAAAAATATAAAATAAAGACTGAAATATAAACGGAGCCTTGTTGGGATTGGATTTTATCAATTGATAACATATGTATTCTTCTGATCAAATTAAACACAACGTAATCATTCGTCTAATACCCTTACGTATCACCCACGACAAAGCTTATCTCTAACGCATCGTCGAGAGAACAACCATGTTGTCTCATTGGTGATCTCTCATCCAACAAAAATACAACACAGGGCATTACGAACTGATACTCGCACAAATGTTAAGCCTAAACCTATCTCTAGCATTTAGGACCTAACATGCAATCATCCTAGATCCAGATCTGAAAATTATATATCTATCACGAGTCAAATCAAAGATAAACAGGTAAACAAAGACGACACCCATATCGGATAAACGATTGTTTTGCATAAAACACAATGATCAAAATACGTACACACGCTTAACCCTTTTTACATGTATTCATCTAATCCTCCAAATGGTTGTGAACATCGTTATTCATCACTATTATCACATACCCACACAATATCATATTAATCCTACCCATGCTACTTAATCAACACAACACCATAGAAGATACAATGATTATCAACATACAAAACCATGTCAAAAGTTTGTTCATTGATAGAAGAAAATCTGAGATCAAAGATGTGAAATGGTTTTGTCAAGACCCACAAATAAGAAATCAAAGATAATCAATCAATAGAGAATCCAAACTAGTTCACAAACATAAATTAGATGAAATACACAAGGTATCAAAAGATTACATCCAAACCCAAACAAGAGATCAAAGATCTTACCTCCTCCCTCTTAGGGTTTTGTGTTTCTCTCCCTAAAAAATGAAGAGAGATAAGTTATGATGTTCCCCAATGTTACAATATGGAATAATGACCTAAAAAGCAATAAAAACACTTAAATAACACATTCAGGATCTGTCATGTTCGCCTAGCGAAGCCTTCGCTCTGATTTCGCCTAGCGAATTTATGGTCCTTTCGGTTCTGGCCAATTCTGGGAGTGTTCGCTACCTGCTCGCCTAACGAACTTTGCTGGTTTTCTTCGCTAGAGCTTCGCTACCCCTTCGCCTAGCGAACTTGACAGCACGCCCATTTTTTCTGTCTTACTATTCACTTATTTTATACCTAATTCCTGCACAATAACACACAAATCAAAGGTACCAAGAGATATTCTCATAATGTTGCAAACCAACCAAAGCAATAGTGGTTTTCAACACTTTCTTGACAAAAATGAGTGAAAGATGCCAACATTTGATAGATCAAATAAGTGAAATTTGGCATCTAACAGTATGACTCTACTCCATACGAGTATTACCTTGCTCCCTCACTCCAATGCCTGCGTATGTTATGCATAGGGCCCAAATTCCCAAGTATTATACGCAAAATATCTTCTACCTTACGTGTATGACCAGAGGGGAATTTTCCTCAAAACTCTTCCAAGAAGTCCTCGTACGCGTAATGGACTCACTATACGTGTATTGCCCCCTCACTTACGCGTATTAGGCTTCCCTTACGCCTACCAACAAACGTGTGGGTTGGCCATGGGTACAGGGCACGTAACGTGTGGGATGTCTCCCCTTACGCCTACCAACAAACGTGTGGAATGTCTTCTCATACGCGTATTGCCTCCTTGCTTACGCGTATGGGCAGTCTGCAACAACAAAAATTATGTTTACGCATCAGTCTGTTTTTTTACCCATTAGAGTACCTTCAAGCTCCTAATTTTGACCCAAAACAGTATTCATACTAGTATATCCTTAAAGATTTTACTCTACTTCATTAACTTATCATTCAATTAAGGTTTTTCATAATTTAAGCCTTAATTTCGTCATCTCCCAAAACCCATATTTCCCATATCTGTTGTCATGGTAAAACACAACAACAATTCACAATTTCCACGAATTTTACATCATTATCATTACACAAAACAAAAATTTAACACTGAATGACACAAATACAAAATCAAACAAAACAAAAAGAATAATATACATAAAATCCTAAGAGGGAAATGAGCCCTCAATACCCTCTCATGTTCTAATCACCGTTATAGAACTTATTTTTCCCCTTACTTTAATTCCAAGCTTGATCTCTCTAACAATGATGGAGAATTCTTGGTTTCTTCTTTCCCTAACTCTTCCTTCTTCTCACTTTTATCTTTACGTAAAAATTGTTTCTCCAAACTTTTTTACCACTTCTCCCTAATTATATTTATTTTCTTTTATTTTAATAATAATAATATTAATACTAATATTACTAGTGGTAAATACCCTATATAACTATTAATAATATTTATAATAATAATAATGAAACATTTCATCCATCACCAATTATATTGTTATTATAATATTATTCTAAGGTTTTATTTCAATTAACTAATTACAACTAAGTTCTCACACTTACCCTTATACACATACCTTTATACCAACGCCAATATAATTGTATAAATAAAATCACAAAATGACTAAATATTTAAATGAGATGTTACACTTCTTCCCTGCAGAGTTTTGCCAATAAACTTGTTCATCCTTATTTTCATCCAAACTTCATTGCATTTTCTATCTTCACTTCATCTTCGCATTTCGAAGGACAAAATTTGGGGTCTTTTCGTATTTAATTATCTTCCACCATAAATGCACGAAGACTGATGTCATTCATACCTTCTAGTTCAAGTTAATTAAATAGGGGCGTCTGTCATACCCCAATTTTGGCCGGGCATTTAAAATTCATCTGATACATGTCCATTTGTCAAGTTTTATATTTTTAGCCATATACACTTTTTATCATCAAATATAATCACCATAATCATGCATATATGCATTATAGTAAAAGAAGTCAACATTTTATATGTTGAACAAATTGACTAAAATTGTATTTTTTTTTATTATGCATTAAAAAAATTTATAATCATCAAAATGTTCATTTGAATACTACTAATCATTTTCACGCATCATAACACAAAAATTGAAGTTTCTAAAAGATATGAAATATCTCTAATTTATTACATCATTATTCCATGCATATATTACATCGTCATTCACTATTTAATTAAATAAGTTTCTAAAATGCACTCACCACTCTTTCCATAATTTTATAAACTACCCTTTTTAGAACCTATAAATAAAGTCATTCTCATTAACAAATCTCACCACAAATCATTCACTAAACTAAGTCAAAACTCTCTTCATTTTTCTCTTATGTTTGTCATTTATTTAATTTTATTGCACTTTTATTTTTTCTTCATTTATTTAGTATCTTAATCATCATAATTTTGCATGGAAACTCAATTGATTTTAAATCAAGAGTTGAAAAGTGTTTTTGAATCTCCATAAGTAAAAGTGATTTGTTGTGGTTTAATTTTTCTATGCATTATTATTCTTGTTGCACTTAATTAGTATCTTAATCATCCTTTATTTTGTATGGAAACTCCATTGATTTAAAATCAAGAGTTTAAAGTGTTCTTGAACTCCATGAACAAAAAGGGTAAAATGTAAATTGATACTTGTTTTACATTAATAATGTATCAAACAACTTTCTAACATCATCCCGAGCATTAATTCATGATTTGTTTGCCATGAGGGTGGATAAAATGATTATTCTTATTAAAAACGTATTTATTTTGCAATAAAATACATGTGATTAAAAATGTAGAAACAAGATATGATGTTTTAAATTAAAAAGTTAAAATCAAAATATAAACAAAAAATGAAAAAAATGAAAAAATGTGACAAAAGTGCTAAATTGACCAGATGAATTAAAAACGCTCGTACAAAATTAGGGTATGGTAGTTATTACCTTCACATGGCTTTGGATTTTGCATGCGTAACCCTAACTTCTAGAAGATTTCAAGATACACGAGGTCGCAGAAGCTTTTGTCATTAATGATGATCCCCACCATTAAATGATTGGCTACGCTAGAAATTATGATTAATAAACATGTTGCGTGAGGAGTTTCGTCCACCTTTTTGTGGTCTTAAAATCCTAACATAGATTTATCTTTCAGTCACTTCTTGATGTGCATGTTACTCTATGAAAGAGACTTTTTATCTCTAAGTTGCCTTTGATTGACCAAATCAATATCGAGGATCAAAGATGATCCAATATTAGAAGGATAAAAAGTACCCTGAGAAGCAGGACCAGAGGATACTTTCTTTATCTTATCATGACAGTTACAACAAACGTGCCTTAAATTAGATGAATCTAATTGTGAAAATTTGTAGGAATCAAGAGTTGATTTCCATAGACAATGCAATTATTCCTTCGAGGAACCGAAATTGTTTGGTGAATGGTGAAATAGAACATTGACACAATGAAGTGAGATTTTAGTATGATTAGAAATAAGACTAATCTGCAAGGTTAACACTCTAACGCTCATGTCAGTGAGAGAATAAAAAATGATGTTAGAGTGAAAATGAATTTAAAATCATACATTTTTCTTCACGTGAAATTCCTCATATATATAAGAGTTCTGAGACGTTTAAGATTTATATTAGACATATGCCTTCACTTATTTGGCTTTGGCCGATCTAGAACAAATACTATTAAGAAATTTATTAAAAGTTAAAATCATTATCGAAGCATATTTTTGGCACCTAGAAGTGAAACCTAGTTACAAATTTCTATGAGTGTTCGTGGTGGGGTTTAGATCCGTTTTGAGGTAAAAACTCATGCGATCTAAATATAAATATACTCGTAATTCAGTTTGGTTTTAGATAATTAATTAAAAAATCATATCATATCAGATCCAATTTTATGCAATTTAATTTGAATCGTTTTTGAACATCCAAATATCAAAATTTATATTTTATTAAGCTTATAAAAATACTAATAAATAATAGATTTGATATAATATACAATTTATAATATATTAAAAATTAATATTACAAGATGAGACGAATTGAAAAACAAATTAAATAATAAAAAAAAAACTAAACTCATAAGTATTATTAAAAAACTAAATATTTTCGAATGATAAATTAACACAATATATTATATTAATAAAAAAATATAAAAATATATACACATAATTCAGTTTAGATCGGTTTTAAAAATTCAAATTTAAATATAAACCTTCCAATAATATTGCATTCTTTAAATTAATTTACCATTTTTATTTGAATTAGTTTAGATTTTAACTCCTCTAGAAATTTCTTTTATTATCTCACATCATTTATGAAAGTTTAATTGATTTACTAAAAGTTGAAGAAATGGAGAAAATAGAAAGAAGTATGTAAGAAGACAAAGTTCATCCAGATCGGTAGTAGTGTGTAACAGTTGTTTCCGTTGCAAAAACACTTTCCATCTTCACTTTCAAACACACTCTCTCTCTTCCATTCACCAAGTGACACTCACATTTCCTATTTCCACCATGCCCACAGCACAAACCGTCGCTTTCTCGTGGTATCTCCCCCTCTTTCTTCTTCTGATCCTTTCTCCGTTTTGCGGCGGCTCCGGTGGCGGAGACGCTACTAAACAGGAGCTATGGTGCGTGGCGAAAAACAACGCGGAGGATGCCGCTTTGCAGTCGGCGCTGGACTGGGCATGTGGCGCCGGTGGAGCAGATTGCCGACCAATCCAGAACGGAGGACCTTGCTACGATGTTAACAGTGTGCAGAATACGGCGTCGTTTGCTTTCAATGATTATTTTCTCAAGAACGGTTTGACTGATAATAGCTGCAATTTCAGTAACAACGCTGCTGTTACTTCCTTGGACCCTAGTCAGTAATCTTCTCTATCTCTATGCTTTAATCTTGCTTTGTTTTTGATTTGGGGATTTCTGAAATGCATGCAATGTAGCTGTTATGGATGAATAATTTTGTTGTCTTTGAGGGTTTTTGGAAGATTTTTTATTTTTTGTTTTTATTGTGCAGAACTTTTACTCTCTTCTGGGTTTTTGATTTTCAGGTCATGATAAATGCAAGTTCCCATCTGGGTAAGTGTTTTATAATTAGGGTTGTAACATTGATTTTGAAGGTGTTTTAATTGAGTGAGTTGATCTACGATTGAAACTATTTTAGATCGAATTTGGTCTAAAGTAATGAATGCTAATATGTATCCAGTGAGTTTAGCATAATCACTTGTGAGCTACCAAAATTTTGCAAAAAGCTATAATTTGGAGTTTCAACAAAATCGCAATATCACATTTCATTATATTGAATTGTGTTGATTGGTTTTTATTGACTTACAAATTTTCTTTCTTGGCTAAATCTGCAAAATATAGTCTAACCTGAGCTGATACACTTTTTTCCAATCATGTTGTGAAGTAAGCTGAAATTTTAAGTTTAAATAGAATGGAACTTCAAGGTTTGGATCTTAGTGTATTGAGATTGTTGATTGTGAAGGTTTAACCGGAGTCCCATTTTTTGTGATGCAGTTTGGCGGCGATCAATGTAAGTTCAACTGGATCGACATCATCAGCGTCTGCTGGATTGGGATCTAGCGGAAATGTAAGCGGATGCAGAAAAGCTTCTTGGAGATGGTGGTTTTGGCTCTCGGGCATCACTCATTTGCTGCTCATGGTTTCAGTTTATGTGTAATAACAGGAGGTGAAAATAGGCACTGATTGGATGAAGGAATGGCAAGAGAAAAAAAGCTTTCCTCGTTTTTGTTCAGGCTGCACAGGTTAGAAATTTTAGGAATATAAAATTGGGCGTTACTATCAATGTAGAACCGAAGTGATGAAATATATTGCTTCTGTTTTTGAATATGTATCTTTGCTGGTCTGTTTGAAATTAAAGTAGACCAAATTTGAGAGATTCGGGCTTGGTTGCAATTACAGTTTTTGTTAAATCTGTAGCTTTGCAGGTCTGTTTTCAGGCAAGTGCTTTTATATATATATGCTATTTCTATAAGAAAAGATAAAATAAAGTCGAGCAGTTTGATACAAACTACAAGTTGTTTTTATAAGTATTGCTTCTCCTCAGTCATTAGTTTTGAAATTAAAGTATCCCAATTTGCAGAAGAATTGTGCTTGGTTACTACCATTTTTGTCAATCTTGAAGATTTGGGTTGAGTCATTGCATCTTTAACAAAAGGAAGTTCATTCTTAGTTTCCATAATGCAGTAAATCCATGTTAGTATGTCACATGATCTGATCTGATTGGCATGCAAAACTTTGCTGATGTAGATATGTCATGCGATTTAGTGAGCAGTGACAGACCAGCACTCGTGGCCAAACAATTTTCACGGGCCTGAGTTACTGTAGTAATTTACAAAGAATATGAATAACCTATGGATCAAAATCAGATGATTTGGATTATAGTCTCTTGTTGATTTTGAAAAAGAAAATTTCTCCTCCCCTATGTTCTTAAATTGAATCACAGTCTGAATGACAAAAATTCTGATACTATTTTAAATTGTATATGTTGGCTAATTCAGATATACTGGGATCTGCAAAATCGCAAACAATACCAGAAAGAAAAAGAACAGAATCATAAGTAAAAAATAATTTCTTAAAAGTTGTGTATTGAATGTTTTGTAAGACAAATTTTCTATTTATAGGATTCTTAACATGTGCCATTCCCTTAGGGTAAGGGAAAATAATGTTGAAATTCAACAAAATATCTTTGCATGTATAAAACATATTTAGTTTACTAATCTTTTTTTACTAATTATTGGTAACATCTGTTGCATAATCAACATTTATGCGTATCTTTTAGCTATCACATCTATAGGTTCTCCATCAAGTTTACTATACTCACTCTTTCTAACAAAATATAGAAAAACTCATGCTTCTGATTTCTTTCTAACAAAATATAGAGTAAACTTAGGCAATCCATTTCCAAAAACTAATGCTTCTGATTTCTTTTTGCGCTCTTGTCCCCGTAGAGCAGTAGGTTGTAATGCACAACTGTCTTTAGACGTGCTTGAAATATTATGACAATTAGGATGTCAATTGGTAATTGTGTAGGGATATTATCGAATATAAGAATGAAAATTTAAATATGTGACATCTCTTTTATTCACCTTTAAATACGGGTGGAAATAGGTCCGACCGATAACAGGAGTTTATGGCCTAACTTACACAGGGTCAGGGTCAGGTCAAACCAATTTTTTTATAGAGAATTTCTTATTCCACCCCTTGTCTTTCTTAGGCACCATGTCCTATGCCTAAAATACTCTCTGATTTTAAAGATGTATCTTCGGACGCATATTTTTTCAGTTTTTTAAAATTAATTTCGTAGATATATCTACGAAATATTTCCGTATGCGTATTTACAGAAGAAAATCAGATATAGAATACCAGAAAATCAACATTGCAACGATAAAATCAACATTCATAAAATAAAATCGGCGTTAGATGATGATTTCGACAGAAATTTAAATACTACATTTCAATAATCTGGGGGACTAGTGCACATCTCTAAGATGTCATCGACCGTTCTTCGGACCGTTGCCTCCAACTCGAGCGAAATTTTCTCTTTAAAATCGAAATACGTTCGTCACATTGCGCTAACATCGTCTTGATTCTTGAGCTCAAACTTACTATAAACAACGCTCCCTTCGTTGTCAACTGAAGGTGAACGATACTTAAGTTTCACAACCTTTCGTTTGTCAGTGTAAGGTAGGCGATATTGGATCTTGTCTATGATATCGGTGAGGGGGTGAGATCCATGAGCTTGAACGTCCTTCCGAGTGTTTTGCCGTCGAAAAATGAGACACTTGCGACATACCAACGAATCTTGATTTCACACAATTGAGACATTTTTTTATTTGTGTGAAAGATAACAAATGAAACCCCAAATTTATAGAAAACCTAGGTAAATACGGACCGACTATTTTCTGTCAAACTTTTTTCCGGAGCTATATCCACGGAACGACCCCATAATTATTAGTTTCGGAGGCGTATCTCCGAAACAATCTGACGCTTAGACGTTTTAGAGGTGCATCTACGGAAGTTTCCCTGAACTGAATTATTTTGAAGTTTTATCCAACATTTACCGTTTAAAATTATTCCGTTGATATAGCTCTGAAAAAAGCAAATTTTGGAGAAAAAAAAAAGGTGCTCCCGGATATGTATCTCCGGAAGCAGAGGCATAAAAGGAAATGCGATAGGTGCCTAAAAGTATCAAGGGGGTGAATTAAGAAATTCTATTTTTTTTAAATAGAAAAGGCCTAGACTTTTTTACAAGTCTATTTAGTTAAAATGACTAAGCCTCAACCATGAAAAAAACTTTTTAACCCTAACAGGACGACCTATTTAAATAAACATGAATAATTTTTTTATTATCATTATATTATGTTTTATACATTGAGTTGAAATACATAAATACAAATTAGTTATCTTGAAGAACTTATGAAAATAAGATGAAAACAACTTATGAAAAATATTATAAGTTATTTTTATAAATTATCTTAAACAAATAGTCTCACAAAACTTATACTAATAAATAAGTTAAAGTAAATAAATGCAAATACATATGTCTAAAATAATAGGCTTTTATGTAAGTTAATAGGCTTACTAGACCTTAGAAAATACTAAACTCAGACTTAAAATAAATCTGTGACAAACTACATGATAAACTTAGACTTCAATTTTTTTAACAGGACAGATTTAATCTTACCAAAAACTATCTTGAGTGAGTCTGTTTTCACCTTTAAATATAAATGGTGCATTTCAACCAATATATTATTTATAAAAATAAAACAAAATTACTTTACTTGCTCAATAGATTTTGATTCACGTCTTCTTCAATGCATATGACTCACTGAGTTTATGGATGACTTTGTAATTAAAAAGTATTTTACAAAACTTCAATATAAAACTAGAATTATTCTTTTTGTACAAAAATATTATTTTGACACTATAATCATACACCTATACCATATATTACTATTCACTTATATATATATATATATATATATATATATATATATATATATATATATATATATATATATATATATATATATATATATATATATATATATATATATATATATATATATATATATATATATATATATATATATATATATATATATATATATATATATAATTTTGATTTTTTCTAACATTTTTATATTCTCTTCTGTAAAAATAACTTTTGTTAATGATATATAAAAACTTAAATAGTAATATTTGTAGTTTAATTTGTAGTTTGGTAATATGTGTCTTTGACAATAAAAAAATAATTTAACATGGAAAAATTAATTAGGCTAACTGAGTGGATAAATAGGTTAATATAGTTTATAATTTGGTTAATGGGTGTCTGATATAAAAACATAAGTAAGGTTGTGATCTTATCGGATCAAAAAAAGATTAGCAGCCAACAACGTGTCGTGAGCGCTGGTGATGATGAAGAGAAGGGAGTGTACCTGCAAGGTACTCCGATGTTAAAGTAAGAAACGAAGTAAAGAGAGAGTAAGTACAGAAATGCTAGTGAGTTTGGAATTAGAATACCTGACCCTCTGGTGAAAGAGGGTATTTGTAAGAGCAAGATTTGTCTCTACATGATTATCTCTATGTTTTGATGATAACAATTAAGTATTTGTGAAAGAACCATTTTATATTCTAATGTTTGTTATGTGCAGATCATGATAATTAAATATATAAGATCAAACAAACAACATAAACGTGTGCAACTAATACAATATGAGAGTTACTATGTGTGACGTATCATAAAGCGCTTATGGGAGAAGTTAGTTTGCTTATGCATCTGATCATGATCAGAGAGATCCAAGGACGCTGGATATTGCAGTTGCAATGCTCCTGTGGATTCTGCTTTGAGTAGTGCATCTGATCTGAAAGAAAACAAAGCATATTGAAGAAGCAAGTATGGCTCTATATCTGGTCACAATCAGAAAGATCCAAAGATGATGTATATTGCAGTTGCAATGCTCTTGTGGATTATGCTCTGAGAAGTGTATCTGATTTGGAAGCTATCAACGCATCTGAGATATAGTCCTCTGAAGACCAAATGCAGAAAGACTCTGAAGACGTGTTCTGAAGATCAAGACTCTGAAGATTCTGAAGACATAATTTCTGAAGAATCAGTCACGAAGATTCTCAAGACTGTTTCAGAGGAAACTTAGATCTTGGAATGCTGAAGAATGAATTCTGAAGTTGAAGATTGTGTCAGAAGAAGATTCACCCAGACAGAGGCGTATTGCTCATCAGATAAGCTGCTGCTATTAAATCTGATAAACATGTGTTTAAACAACTCTGATGTTGAAGCTTTCATACCAAAGTAGTTGCTGAACTACTCATCAGATGAATCATCAGAAGAACCAAGTCAAAGAAGACTACAGTACAACGCATGCAAACATTTCACTATGACAAAGATGTTGGTACTATTCATAAGTGTGGTTTCCAATGTTTAGATATTAAAGTTACAAGCAAAGGTCACTGTTCCAACACGTGAGCTTATTCTATCCGTTGGGAAATGACCGTTGGAATATTTGAATGGACATCTCTGCCCTCAAAATGTATCTCTTGGATGCACTATAAAAGAAGAACATTTGATTCATTCAAATGTTAGCTAGCATGTTAGCAAGCTAATCACATAGAGCTTATTACAAAGCAAGCCAGCTTGTCAGAAAGCAATGATGCTGACGAGTGAAGTTAGCAACACAGCTGATTAGCAAGAAAAGCTTTATGCTAAGAATCTGTAGTGCTCACATAAGAAAGCTTTTAAATAATATGGAAACTAGTGTTCTAATAATCTCATAGAGATTTATCTTTAGATTAGTTTCTGTATTAGTATGCAAGGAGTTGTTGCTCAATACTTGGCATGTACTTAATTAGGAGTAATCTGCTTGATAAGAAGCACTCATGTAATCTCCGGCAACACAAATTCATTTTAGAATTAGTGGTCCCTCAAGTGATCTTGTGAAGATCAGAATACTTGAGATGACAAGTGACAGTTGTCATTTGTGGAAGTCTAATAAGAGATCTTTTATGATCGGATTCTATTAGATGTCAATGAACGTTATATCCTAAGGGATCCCTGAACGTGTCATTATCTATTTGTTAGTCACTTGCAGTTAGCTTGTGCAACTGTAATCAGTTTGGTTATAGTGGATAAAGTTCTTTCTTGAGTGAGGAGAAATCACCTTGGAAGGGTGGACTGGATTAGCTTGAGAGTTGCTCAAGAGAACCAGGATATATCATGTGTTCTTTACTTGTGTTATGCTTTATTTTATATGCTTCCGCAATGCATCTTATAGAACTCTATAGAAAACAACAAGTGAAGAAACCCAGAAAAAGTTTTAATAGAGTAAATACCCAATTCAAACCCCCCCTTGTGTATTTCTCACACCTTCGGTTGGTATCAGAGCCTAGTTCTGTTATTGATGGATATCAAATACCTAACTGTGTCAAAAAAAGATCCTAAAGCTGTGTGAAGAAATACTCTTGGTGGTTTTTCACTTCTCTTACAATTTCAGTCTCATATCAGTTTTTGAGGATGATGAGTACTAAAATTATAATATATTGGATTACCTTGATCAAGTCACTGATTCAGTTTGAAGTTTTTGAAGTTTTCAACAACAAAATCTTCTCCACTAGAGCTTGAAAGAAGATTGAAGAATCAGCTAACAAGAGAGATTCATCAGATAAGAAGTTTTCTGTTGAATGCTTATCTTTTAATACGCTTGGATATACAACATATTTGCTCAAATAGATCAAATCATCAGAAAGCAAGAAATCTTGTTTGCTGAAGATTATTTCTATATGAGTATGAGATGTTTTCAAGAAATAGATTAGTCCACTCTTGACTTTCTCATGAAAAGCTCATTGGGAATTTTCTTTAGTAAATAAAGAAATATTGTTGGGTAATGTTTTTGATTCATAAGAGTTTCAGAACGAAGTCTGCATAAAAGGGCTAGATCAGAGCAAGCTCAAATCTTGAAGAAATGATCCCTCTGATTCAAGGCATCTGAAAGTTGTTGTCCTTGAGAAGCTTCAAAGAAATCTGTAGATGTTTCGTGTAAAGAAGTTCACTAACTCATCATGGATATGATGTAAGATGAAATCTGAGATTTTATTAGAAGTAGCATGGACAATTAAGTTCTGTTAACTTGAGATTTTATCTCAGTTGAACAAACTGTAATTGGTAAGATGTTATCAGACATTCTTTCTCAAAAGTTCATAATCATTGGATCCTGAAGTCAAGTTGTTCAGAAAGATACAATGACAGAAGTCATTCAATTTGTTTTTTAAAAGCGATTTAAGTCACTGGTATTGTTCAAAATGAATAAGTCAGTTGACATTCTTTTCAGAAGCAAATGTACTGTCAACTCTGGTTGAAATAACTCTGTACGAGTTAACTCAGCATTGTAAGAACAAAATTGTCATTTAGACTGTGTCATATGATGCATCTAAGTTTGATGATAATTGTATCAAGAATGGATCTGCATTTGAGTCATGCTAACAAAATCAGAAGATAAAGCCTGATGGAAGTTAGATGCTCTAAATCTTGAAGATCAGAATATCTATGCTCTGAAGATGTCTCTCAGAAATCAGATGGATGATGTGTTGATGAAGATCTTGCAGAATGCAACCAGAGGATTGAGACAAGTCCAAGAAGAGTTATTCAGAAGATCCTACTTCAGATTCTGTTACTGGTTTGTCTCACAAGATTATGAAGAATCAGAGGCAAACACTGTTCCAGCTAAAGAATCAGAAGTTACCCAGGATGCCACTCCATTAGATGCTTCTGAAGAACCAACACTGAGAGGATCCTCCATAATTAAATCTTCTCTTCCAGAGGAGACGTCTATTGGAAAGATGGATGATCCCAGAAGAACAAGATTCTCTCTCAATCCTTAAGGCTAGTCAGCAAGAAGGTTTTTACTACATAGAGACATATGCTTCTGTGATAAGGTCAGAATTCATAATCTTGTTAATTTCCTTTGTTGATCAGAATAACATCAATCTAAATCAGATGTATATTAAAAATACTTTTTAAATGGTTTAATTGAAAAAGAAGTATGTGTTCATCAACCTCCTAGTTTTGAAAATGAAAGATTTCCAGAACACGTTCTATAAATTAAAGAAATCATTCTACAACCTAAAACAAGCTCCCAGAGCATTGGTATGAGAGGCTGAGTAATTTCCTTCTGGAAAACAATTTTATCAGAGGAAAGGTGGATACAACTCTTCTTCATAAATTAATTAAGAAAGAAATTTTAATCTGTCAGATTTATGTTGATGATATTTTTCTTTGGAAACAAATATTACGCTTGGAAAGGAGTTTGCTAAATGTATGCAGGCAGAAGCTGAAATAAGCACTCCGAGAAAAGTAGAGAAAACATTGTCAAAGAAACCCCCTCTGCTGTACTTGATCTTAAGTTGATGACTCTGAGCAAAGAGTGTAAAGATTCAGAAACTTCAGAAGACTCAGAAGTAAAGCTACAGAAGTAAAGCCTCAGAAGCGAAGCTACAGAAGCTACAAAAGATTCTGAGGAAGCAAAGCTACAGAAGATTCTGATCGTATGATGAGAAGCAACTTTACAGAAGACTCTGAGTGCACTTATCTCAAATGCTGCAACTGCAGAGGCTATGAGAATCAGAATACGCATGGCTCTGAAACGTCAGCAACGAAGCTTACATATGGATAACAAGGACATCTGAAGAACGAAGATCTGCTATGATCTGAAGCTTACTCTGGAACTTCATCAAAAGATCTGAAGATTAATTTGATAAGGGGAGAAATAGAACTTCATCAGAGGATCTGATGCAAGGAAACATTTCCGTATTTGTTCACTCAATAGATGCTGATCAAGATAAGTTGAGTTGCAACTTCACATTCAGAAGAATCTATTATGGAAATCAATGAAATCTAGAATCTGATGTAGAGAATCTCTCCTGAAGATAAAGCAAAAGTATCCAAAGCTCTAGTTCTTCAAAATCAAGTACATATATTGAAGAAAGAACAAACTTCAAAAGAAATGTATATAATCATAAAGGATGAAAACATTCTATACAGTAGTCAGAATGATTACTCAGAACCGAATGCAATTAGTATCTATCATGGTGTATATTGTTTCTGGAAGTCCAAATTGATATCAAGGACTCAAAATTAAAGCACTAAGATTCAAGTCATGATTGATTTGATAACAAGCTTGAAATCAGAAACTAAAGATGGGTTAGCAAAAGAAGTCACCATCAGATGATCTGATGCTGGTTGATAAAGAGCAAGATTGACATTCAAATAGATGTTAGAAATACATCTTGGTTTGATGATAGTTTGTGATGATTAACTACGTCTATTCAAAGGATAAGTTATTATGATGCAAGAATTGTCTGGAAGAAGATAGATGATCAGAAGATGAAGACCAAAGGAAGAATCTGGAATTCATAACTATTGTTCAAAATGATACAAACATCATAGGAGATATGTTTCTATTCAAAATAAAGGAAGCTGAAGAAGTCATTATGATTCAAAAGAAGAATGTAGCAGAAAGAAGATTAATCTGTCAGAGAGTAGCCATCTAAGACTCTCATACATTCAACGTACACTCTGGGAAAAGAAGAGGTTAGTAAAATGGTAGATGAAAAGCTGTACAGAGGTATGAGCTGTTCTCTTCTGTATTTTACTGCTTCTAGACCTGACATTCTTTTCAGTATATGTTTATGTGCTTGGTTCCAATCAGATCCTAGAGAATCTCACTTAACAGTTGTTAAGAGATTTTTGAGGTATCTGAAAGATACTACTAACGTGGCTCTGTGTTACAGAAAATTAGTTGAATATAATTTAGTAGGTTTCTGTGATGCTGATTTTGCTGAAGACAGAGTTGAACGCAAGAGCACATATAGAAGCTGTCAGACAATCTGATCCTTGTTACAACAAGAAGCAACTCAAAATAGCACTCTCTACTGCAGAAGCAGAATATGTTGTTGCTGCTTATTGAAGTATCAGATGCTCTGAATAAAGAATCAGCTAGAGAACTATCATATGCATTAGACTGAAGAATCAAAATGCATTCTTCGCACATTACCTTCTATTGGTGTCAAAGATACTCCTCTAAAGATCTGAGCAAATCTGATGTCGTAGATCATCTGAAGATTTGGATTATCTGGAAGATCTGGATAAAAGATTCAATTAGAAGAAGTTCTGTCAAATCAAACTCTGATACTTCTGAAGTATAGTGTTTTGATGTTGAAGAAACGAGATGAAGAAAGATAATAGTCAGATTGGAAAGCACTCGATAAAGAATCATTCTGAAAATCCCAGAATCTCAAAGGAATATGAGCTCTCTGAAAAACGAAAGTTTTAACTCTGAGAGCTCCTCTCATCATCTGCATCTGCTCCGTTAAAAGAGAATATGTTTTCAACAATTCCTACACCTTCATTTGAAGTGGTTGAACTTTGAATCTGGATGCTTTTCAAGTCACTAGAAGCTGAAGTTCAACTGGTTAAGGAAAGAGAAGACAAGCTAGAAAGGATAAGAAACTTCAAACTTGTTACTGAGAAGCAAAAAGAAGCTGAAGAGAGAGCTATTGAAGAAGTGAGAATTCTAGCAGAGGAAGATTCAAGAAAAGAAACTGTCAGATTGACACAAGAAGCTGAAGATGTTGAGAAGGCTAAGCAAGTTGCTGTAGTTGGTTCTTCTTTGGAAACTACTCTTGTACGTTGAGAACATGAAGATAGTGAGATTCAAGAAGATCAACAAGCTATGAAGAAAGAATAACAAGTTTTCAGTGAAAGCTTTGCTGAACAGAAAACTGTCAACAACTCTCTTCTATGCATGCTTCAACAAATTCTGGAAAAGGTGTCATTCTATAAGAATTAAGTACTCAGGTTTTATTTCTTGACTCTATTAATTTATTTTCTGTTATTAAAGAGGAAGAAATAGAATATATTTTAAATCTTGTTTTTTAATGAAAACTCACCTTTTTGATGATGTCAAAAAGGGGGAGAAATAGAAAATGATTTTGATATAACCTGGAGAAATAGAATATGTTTGATATAACCTAAAGAGAATTCAAAACATCAACTCTGATATAAATTGTGTTTACTACTAACTGTATGTTTGATGTTTTACCGAGGAACTCTGAACAATTTCACTAGGCATTCTAAAGACAGGACAAATGAAAGAACTCTGAGTTCAAATGAACTGGTTGTTCACTTAATAGAAGTTATACACTTCGTGAACATAGATTCAGAATCAGATGGACCCAATACTGTTCAGAGGATGAAAGTTAAAGTTATCTGGAATCCTAATGTTCAGAAGATGTAAACTGTCTGTGATTATGATAATCAGAACATAAGAATCAAAAATCTTCATAGAAGCAAAAATTGGTTTCAGACTCAGAATCAAGAATTAGTATCAGATCCGGTATTAAACTAATTGGTATCAGACTCAGAATCAATTAGCTTCAAGAGACCAAGAATCAAGACTGTATCAAGCTCAGAAGATCCAAATATCTGACCTATTGTAGCCAGGGGGAGTTCACCCAGAAAGGTTCACAAGTCAGGATATTTGATTTTCACCCAGTCCGAAACTCAGGGGGAGTTTCTCATCTGAAAGAATAGCGTGGCTAAGTTATCAGAAAAGAATTGTTAAAACTCTGTGCTACAGATGTTCTAATGAACAATAGCAAATGCTTCAGAAGGCTCTGAAGTTATATGGCTCTAATACGATGTCTAAAGAAGATAAGCTCTAAAAGATCTGAAGATGGAGTTCTGCTGAACAAGTCCAGATGCTAAAGGCTTACGCTCTAATAGACCATAGGGAAGTATTCCTTCTAGTCTATTATATTTTTATCATATCAAATTTCTATTATGTGAGTCTTGGGATCAGAGTAAGTCTCTGAACAAGCAAAAAAGAAATTTTGAGGTTAACACATTCAGGGGGAGTTGTTGCTCGAAAATCTGAATATGTTATGCTTGGTGATTACCCTGTATAAAATGTTCTATCAAAATACATGTTTTTGTCATCATCAAAAAGGGGGAGATTGTAAGAGCAAGATTTGTCTCTACAGGATTATCTCTATGTTTTGATGATAACAATTAAGTATTTGTGAAAGAACCATTTTATATTCTAATGTTTGTTATGTGCAGATCATGATAATTAAATATATAAGATCAAACAAACAACATCAACGTGCGCAACTAATACAATATGAGAGTTACTATGTGTGACGTATCATAAAGCGTTTATGGGAGAAGTTAGTTTGCTTATGCATCTGATCACGATCAGAGAGATCCAAGGACGCTGGATATTGCAGTTGCAATGCTCCTGTGGATTCTGCTTTGAGTAGTGCATCTGATCTGAAAACAAACAAAGCATATTGAAGAAGCAAGTATGGCTCTGTATCTGATCACAATCAGAAAGATCCAAAGATGTTGTATATTGCAGTTGCAATGCTCTTGTGGATTCTGCTCTGAGAAGTGTATCTGATCTGGAAGCTATCAACGCATCTCAGATATAGTCCTCTGAAGACCAAGTGCAGAAAGACTCTGAAGACGTGTTCTGAAGATCAAGACTCTGAAGATTCTGAAGACATGATTTCTGAAGAATCAGTCATGAAGATTCTCAAGACTGTTTCAGAGGAAACTTAGATCTTGGAATGCTGAAGACTTGATTCTGAAGTTGAAGATTGTGTCAGAAGAAGATTCACCTAGACAGAGGCGTATTACTCATCAGATAAGTTATTGCTATTAAATCTGATAAACATGTGTTTAAACAACTCTAATGCTGAAGCTTTCATACCAAAGTAGTTGCTGAACTACTCATCAGATGAATCATCAGAAGAACCAAGTCAAAGAAGACTACAGTATAACACATGCAAACATTTCACTATGACAAAGACGTTGGTACTATTCATAAGCATGATTTCCAATGTTGAGATATTAAAGTTACAAGCAAAGGTCAATGTTCAAACCGTGAGCTTATTCTATTCGTTGGGAAATGAACGTTGGAATATTTGAATGGAAATCTCTGCCCTCAAAATGTCTCTCTTGGATGCACTATAAAAGAAGAACATTTGATTCATTCAAATGTTAGATAGCATGTTAGCAAGCTAATCACAAAGAGCTCATTACAAAGCAAGCCAGCTTGTCAGAAAGCAATGATGCTGACGAATAAGTTAGCAACATAGCTTATTAGCAAGAAAAGCTTTATGCTAAGAAGTCGCAGTGCTCACATAAGAAAGCTTTTAAGCAATATGGAAACCACTGTTCTAATAATCTCATAGAGATTTATCTTTAGATTAGTTTCTATATTAGTATGCAAGGAGCTGTTGCTCAATACTTGTCATGTACTTAATTAGGAGTAATCTGCTTGATAAAAAGCACTCATGTAATATCCGGAAACACAAATTCATTTTAGAATTAGTGGTCCCTCAAGTGATCTTGTGAAGATCAAAATACTTGAGATGACAAGTGACAATTGTCATTTGTGGAAGTCTAATAAGAGATCTTTTGTGATCGAATTCTATTAGATGTCAATGAACGTTATATCCTAAGGGATCCCTGAACGTGTCATTGTCTATTTGTTAGTCACTTGCAGTTAGCTTGTGCAACTATAATAAGTTTGGTTATAGTGGATTAAGTCCTTGCTTGAGTGAGGAGAAATCACCTTGGAAGGGTGTACTGGATTAGCTTGAGAGTTGCTCAAGTGAACCAGGATATATAATGTGTTCTTTACTTGTGTTATGCTTTATTTTATATGCTTCCACAATGCATCTTATAGAACTCTATAGAAAGCAACAAGTGAAGAAACCCAGAAAAAGTTTTAATAGAGTAAATATCAATTTAAACCCCCCCTTTCTTGTGTATTTCTCACACCTTCAGTATTTATAATGTGCCCCAAGCGTTGGGCCACAATTATTTGCATTGGGTTGGATCATGAGGTCTGATACGAATAACTGCCAGTGTCTACGTGGCGTAGGAAATACCAACACGGGTCTTCGTCTTGGATAAACTGCCCCACAATCTTCAGAAGGTGGGTGACCTATTCTTTCAGACGCGGGTAGTTTCCTGATGTCGTGTCCCCGTGGGGAGCACGTGGAGACTCATGAGAGCTCCCCGTGTGAGATAATGAATTGGGCCTTCCCCGACGAGGAGTTGGGTTGGGTTGTGCCCGACGGTGGGACAACCTCTGGCCTAATCCAGAAAAGGAGCCCCCTAAGTCGTTGCTTTGAAGTAGGAGTAATGACTTAAGACTCAACCTTGGTGTTGAAGAGGGACGCATGGACTTGTTCAGAGGAATTCCTCGGTCTGCTTACCACATATGGTCGTGGTTTTCTTTTCTACTTCCCTCGAGGGAATGTCCTCGGAAGCACAAGGGTCGGGCATTGTGCCTGATAGATTGGTGGTGCGATGTGGGTGGAAGAGGTGTACACATCATTCCCTCGAGCAGTGCGTCAGACTTCGAAAGGATGCGCGTGACGTCTCCTTGAGCCACGTGTCAGAAGCAATGAATGCCTATGACAACTACAAGTAGAGTGCTTGAGTGCCTACGAAATGCTTCTCTTCCTGCGCTAGGGTTTATAAATAGAGGAGAAGGGCAGTTCATTTGCATGCCCCCTCATTCTAGCTCAAGAATCTCTCTCCAGATCTTCTCTGCTATTCTCACACTCGTTTGTCGCCATCGTCGCTATCAAGTTTTTGCTCCGCAGTCCTACTCCAGAATCCTTGCACAAGTAAGTCTTCTGTTCTTTCCCAGAATTTATGCCTTTTCCGGCATGTTATGCTTTTTCTGGGGATTTCTCGAGTTTTCGGTGGCTTTTCCGGGGAGTCTATGAAAAGTTTCCGGCGAACTCATGAAGTTTTTGATGAATACGCCAGGGAGTTCATGAGGATCATGGGAAACTGCATGAAGTTTCCGATGAAGGCCTCGAGGACCTACGGTGAAGGTCTCGGGGCCTTGAGGCTTTTAGCGTCCTCGACGGGTTCGACGTCGAGGAACCTTTCTCCCCGTAGACGTGTGAGTATCGCGAGAAAGTCTCTAGTCGAGGAAACTTTTAATGTTTGACTGGAGGTAATTTACGTGCTGGGGAACGTTTCTCCCGCAGATGGAGGTTTCGTGTTTTGCGTCGAGGAGAGTCTCCTCTCGGGTACGTGCTTTTCGGCGAGGGCTTCGGTTGAGGAAGTTTGTCGAGCGTTTCCTTGCCCCCTCTCTTCGCCCTTTCACTTGATTCGCGGTGGAAGGGTGGATTTTATCTTAGATGCTGAATTCACCGCTTTCCTCTGCTTTTCAGGTAAAATGGACACAAAATCCTGAGGGTGTCATCATGATCGACGAAGAAGTCGAGCTCGATGTGGCTGACGAGGAAGTCGAGGTCGCACAAGCCCGCACGCCGTCCGATTGGGTCGGGCAGAAACCTTTCAGCATTGCCTCGCGCTTTGCTTACGACGACTCAAATGACTTTGCGACTATCTAGGGTCTTGCTGAGGGGGCTTTCGCAAATTGGATGGTCTACAAACTTAGAGAGACGCACTGGATATGCTCGTCGTTCAACAGTATGCGGTTTCCGATGTACGTGTTTGCGTTTCGAGAAGCAGGGCTTCGTCTGCCCTTCGTCGACTTCCAAAAGGGGGTGTTCCAGTGGTTGGCTTTGGCGCTTTGTAGCTTCATCCCAACGCGATCACGTTCATGCGGGAGTTTGAGCTCGTGTGTGAGTGACTTTGCGTTGGTGCCACGCTCCCCTTGTTCTTCTGCACCTTTCACCTTTAGTGGCAATCCTTCCAAGACCGACATAGTTGGGCATCTCTGAAGCAGCCGAGGAAGTTGTTCAGGGCGTACTTGGATTCTATCTGTGCTTTTAAGGACAGATACTTCGTTGTAAAGCCGGTGTCGCATTCAGCTGTCGATTTCCTGTTCGACCGCGTGATCAAGCATGAGAACTGGCGACCAATAGAGGCTTTGGAAGAGAAGTTCTCCCTTGAGTGGCAGGAGGGCCACTTCGACAAGGGTACAAACATCTATATCACCAAGCCCGACGATCCAGACGCTCAAGATCGGCTCGCTTATGGGAAGATAGTTGAGTTCATCTCTAACTTCTCTCTTGCCAAGTGTGTCAATAAGGACGAGAGTTTTATTTGTGACGAGCGCGGGGAGGTTCTCCACAAGTCTCGGTTAATTAACACCAAGGACCTCATCGAGTGCAGGTTTGAAGAGGAGACCCAGCTGGAGGAGGAGGTAGATGTTAATGTTTTTCTTCTATTTGGCCAGTCTACCACATTTTGATTGTTGATTTTGCCTGGCCGACGTGCCGTATTTTATAATTTGATTCTTCCCGGCCTGCGCACCGTAGCATTTAGTATTTGAATAATGGGATTTTCTCACCACTTGTAATATGATGTTTCTTTTAATGTTGGCATTTTTTGTATTTTTTGTCTGCCTATTTGGAATTCGTGCTTAATGACTTTATTGTCATGTCGCAAAGTTATTTTTTGTTTGAGTGAGGTTTCAAGGAGGGACGCCCCCGACCGGATTTCTTCGACTAGGTCCAGCTCTTCCCTTAATGCTTCATCGTTCATCTCCTCGTCGAGAGGAGATTCAATCCTCCTAGAGGGTTCTCTTATTTCTACCGGAATTACTGCCTCAAATCCGTACGTTAGTCGGAATGGGGTCTCCCCGGTGGTCGAGTGTGGGGTCGTCCTCTAGGCCCAGAGTACGCTGTGTAGCTCCTGGACCCACCTCTTTTTGGCTTCGCCTAGTCTTTGTTTTAGGCCTCGTAGAATCACTCTGTTCGCGGCTTCAGCC
Source organism: Lathyrus sativus (assembly GCA_963859935.3). Classification (NCBI taxonomy): domain Eukaryota; kingdom Viridiplantae; phylum Streptophyta; class Magnoliopsida; order Fabales; family Fabaceae; genus Lathyrus; species Lathyrus sativus. The sequence goes on from OZ012741.1 coordinate 536,342,075, forward strand.
CGCCCGTTTGTCTGCGGGTGTTCGACAAATGTGAAATGCTGCTTTGTGTCGAGCTTGGTGATGAAGTCCTGGAAGTTTTTGTCGGTGAACTGCATCCCGTTGTTAGTGAAGAGCGCTTGGGGCACCCCGAACTGGGCGAGTATGTTCCTTTTGTAGAAATAGAGTATGTTATGCGCCGTGATTTTGGCGAGGGCCTCGGCCTTTACCCACTTCGTGAAGTAGTCGATGCCAACCATCAAGTATTTGTTATGGTATGACCCTATGGTGATGGGCTCGAGGATATCCATTCCCCACCTTGCGAAAGGCCACGGGGACAAGAGTATTTTGAGCTCGTTGGGCGGTGCTAGGTTCATGTCCCCGTGGCATTGGCACTTGTCATATTTCTTGACGTGTTCCTTCGTGTCTTGCTGCATCATGGACCAATAATATCCTGCTCGCAGAGCCTTACGGGCGAGGGATAATCTACCAAGGTGCTGGTCATTGATCCCGTTGTGGATTTCCTTGAGTATGTGAGGGATCTTGGATTCCTCGATACATTTAAGGAGAGGGGTGGAGAATCCCTGCCTGTACAGTTTGTCCTCGATCAAGACGTAAGAGCAAGCTCAGCGCTAGATCATGATGGCTTCCTTGGAGTCGTTTGGGCAGCTTCCCCTTATTGAGGTATATGTATACTGAGGTCATCCAACAATTTCTGTCACCGATGGTATTTACGTCGACGGTCGAGGTGGATTTCTTGATGCTTGGTCGAGAAAGTACCTTCTGGATGACAAACTTGTTTCCACCTTTCTTCTTCGTACTCGCAAGCTTTGACAGGATGTATGCCCGGGTGTTGCACTCGCTGGGAATATGCGTCACCTCCGCAGAGTCGAACTTATTCATCCTTTCTTTTACTAGGGCTAAGTACTCGACGAGGTTGACGTTTTTGGCCTGGTACTCTCCCCGACGAGTTGGGAGTTGGTAAATATCTTCACCTCTTTCGCGCCAAGGTCTTGGCTAAGTACAACCTAGTGAGGAAGGCCCTGTACTCGGCTTAGTTGTTCGAAGTCGGGAAGGATAGGGCGAGGGAGACCTCGATCAGGATTACTTCTTCGTTCTCAAGAATGATGCTGTAACACCTAACTATTTATTCTTTTTGGCGTTATTTCTATGTTGGTGTGTCCTTATGTGGAGGTGTGTCTGAGTGTGTTGGTAGATGCCCTTAGACTGTAAGAATTATTTTAAGAACGATTGGAGTTTAATATTAATATAATATAATTAATAATTGGTGATAATTTAATAATTAATAGTAATGTTATTATTATTATTATTATTATTATTATTATTATTATTATTATTATTATTATTATTATTATTATTATTATTATTATTATTATTATTATTGGAGTAAATATAAAAGAGGGATTTTGGGAGAAAGAGGAAACACATTAAAACTGCTCATAACCAAAATCAAAGGAAAAAGAGATCGTGACCGAGAGGAGTTGAGAAGAGAAGAAGTAACCACCGGAGAGAATTCACGGTAGTTGCAGAAGAGTCGCCAGAGAGCTAACGGGAACCGGAAGCGTAGAGTTGACCTCAATTCCAAAGGTAAGGGTGGGATTCAATTCTATAACCGTGGGTATGATCAATTTCAGGTAGGGAATTGAATCATGGGGTTAGTTCCCGTAGGTTGAAGAAATATTAAGGGTTAATGTTTACCTGTGCCTGAGAAACACTATGGGGTAATGCCTGTCTGTGTATGAATGAGTGTGTTATGTCATTAGTTTTGGGGGAAATTGGGAAACGGTGCCAACACGCGCTATTTTCCCATTTATTAAGAAGGTGTTGTTATTATGTCCCTATTTAATTAAATTAGAAGTTGTAGTTATATTACCCGTATGAAAGTATATGAAAATGTGTTGAGTTCTTATTTGTAGTAATGATGTTGTTAGTTGTTCTCTGACATGAAAATGTTGTGAGTTCTCAATTGTAGAGACGGTGTTGTTTTTAAATGTTTTCTGCGAAAATGTGTTGGTTTCTTATTCGTAGGAACGATATTGTTACTTGTTCTCTGACATGAACAAGTTGAAATGGTGAGTCCATGATGTATGCGAAATGTGATGTTCTGTTATGGATAATTGGTTGTAGGCTTGATGCCTTGTTGCACGATTGTTGCACAGTTGTTGTTGTTGTGTTATAGTCCATAATAGTTGCATCTCATAGCATATCATTTGGCCTGGATTGGAGACGGTTGTGTCTTTGATGACAAAATAAAATGATTGTGGAGTGAGTCTCCCGGATAATTGTGGAGTGAGTCTCCCGAATAATTGTGGAGTGAGTCTCCCGAATAATTGTGGAGTGTTGTCTCCCAAAATGGTACCACGTGCATATGCACAATTGAGTCGCATAGAGTCGCATTTTGTTGCGTTTGCACGTGATGACGTGCTGATGAGATATCTTGCTTGTCGTGGTATATATGAGCGATGAATCAGTGTAGTCATTATTTATGATATTTATAAAGCCGCGAGAATCTTAATTGCTGTGATATAATCCTGACATGACTTTTATCATGCCTTATGTTATGTTGTTGATATCTCACCCTTTACGTTGTATGTTACCTCCGTTGGTGGTCATTTGCAGGTAACTCGGAAGAAAGTGTCGCTTTATGTTTAAGGTCGTTGGTCGCTCTGATACGTAGCACTCTGGAGGGGATGGACGATTAATGTTATTGTTTTAATTGAATTCCTTGTTGCTGAATTTTATTAAGTACTATGGAAATAGATTGGTTGTTTCTGATAATGCCAAATGTTGCTTGGATGCATACTTGTTTTAGTGAATTGATGCAAGATAACTACTTACTGAATTTTAATGGAATTTAATTATTACGAATCGTTGGAAGTGTATTATAACATGTCATTTTATGATTAAAATGTTAAACAAATTATCGTTGTCTGTTCATCCGAATCTGTGCTACGTATGTTATTAAATGATCTGTTGCAGGCGTCTTTTGTTGGTTAAGTTGAAAATGTGACACCTCTGATGCGTCCTATAATTCGTGAGTGTGACGGTCGTCACAGCTCCATGACGCTCGTCATGACCGTTACGGTCGTGACATACATGACGGTCGTCATGAAACCTTTTTTTGCTGCAAAACTCTGAAAGTGTTTTCTGTTGTTTCTCTTATTTTTCCGTGAGAGTTTAGAGTGGGGTGTTACAGATGCCTGTTGCACTTCCTATCGAACTGGATGTCCCATCGACATAGACGGTTCACTTATGGGTTTCGTGCTTCGGGGAGGTCGGGGTGGTCATATATGCGATGAAGTCGGACAGAACTTGAGCCTTGAAGGCCTTTCTGCTCTCGTGATGGATGTCGAACTCAGAGGGTTCGAGCGACCATTTGAGCATCCTACCCGCCATGTTCGAACAATCGAGTAGCTTTTTGACGGGCTGATCCGTCCAAACAAAGATCGAGTGTGCCAGGAAGTAGTGTTGCAACCTTATGGTCGCGTTGATGAGGGACAAAGCGACCTTCTCGATCTGCTGGTACCTGAGCTCGGGGCCCTGTAAGGCTTTGCTAGTGAAGTAGATTTGTTTTTGTCCCTCGGGGGTTTCATGGATTAGAGTCGTGCTGACGGTCTTAGTTGCAACGACGAGGTACAAGTATAGAGTCTCCCCGTCTTCAGATCACGATAGTACTGGGGGTTGTGAGAGGAATTTTTTAATATGGAGGAGAGCTTACTCGCACTCCTAAGTCCACTTAAACGTGACTTCCTTGTGCAAAAGCTTAAAAAATGGGAACGCATGTTAGACAGACTTGGCCACAAAGCGGGACAATAAGGAGAGCATTCCGCTTAGGGATTGGATTAATTTCTTTGAGTTTGGCATTGGGAACTCGGTGAAAGCCCTGCATTTGTCGGGGTTCTCCTCGATTCCTCGCTCTGTCAAGTTGAAACTGAGGAATTTTCCTGCCCGGACACCGAAGATGCATTTCTCCGGGTTGAATCTTATTCTGCATCTCCTCGTCGTATCGAAGACTTTCCTGAGATGGGTTGTGTGGTAAGTTTCTTCTCGTGATTTCACAATCATGTCTTCCATGTATACCTCGAGCATGTCTCCGATTTCGCCCCGGAAGACCTTGTTCATCATCCGTTCGTAAGCCGCACCAGCATTTTTCAGGCCAAAGGGCATTACTTTATAGTAATAATTGACTGACTCGGTCATGAAAGCTATGTATTGCTTGTCGGTCTTTTCCATGGGGATTTGGTTGTATCCCGAGTATGCGTCCTTGAACAACAGTAATTTAAAATCTGCAGAATTGTCGACCAGCTTGTCGATGTTAGGCAATGGATATGCATCTTTGGAGTATGCCCGGTTAAGGTCAGTATAGTCAACACACATTCTCCATTTTCCATTAGATTTTTTTTACTAATACAACGTTAGATAGCCAGGTTGTGTATTGGGCTTCAGAGATAAAACTTGCCTCTAGGAGGTCTTTTACAGCTTTTTCAACAGCCTCCGCTTTCTTGGGAAATTTCCTACACCTATGTTGTATTATGGCCCTAGCGTCGGATCTATGGTGAGCTGGTGGCAGGCCACGTCGGGGTCAAGCCTGAGAATCTTTGCAGCACTCCACACAAACAGGTCATCATTCTCCATGAGGCAGACCTTCAGCTGCTTCCTCGCCAGGTCGGGGAGCCTTGTGCCGATCTTCATGCTTCTATCAGGGTCATCCTCGAGAGTGATGAGCTCGAAGTCTCCATCTGGAGTGGGGCGTACTGGATGAGGTGGCTGCCCGTTGCCGCCATTTGCTGGAGGTGCGTCTTCCGGTGCTTTGCTCTGCTCTTACTTACTAGGGAAACGGCTTTCGAGGTCGATAGAGTTGACGTGGGGCAGCGGCTTCTGCTCCTGGGACTGGGTTGGCTCGTTGGCATTCTTGGGCGGAATGTTGATTGGGTTGAGCCCCTTGGTGTTCGCTTTGAAACATCTTTTGTCTGCTTCGATGTCTCTGTGGATGGTAACGACTTGACTCTTAGTCGTGTAGTACTTCATCTTTAGGTGCATGATGGAAGACACTGCGGTCAGCTCGGCCAAGGTCAGCCTTCCCAGAATGCATTGGTACATATAGGGGCACTCTATCACCAAGAAGCGGACATTGACCTTCTTTGCGGTCTCTTCGGATCCGAAAGTGACGAGTAGCTCCACGTAGCCTCATGGCCTCGTGGTGGTGTTGTTGAAGCCCTGCAAGTCGGAGCCGACATACAACATCAGATGGATCTCGTCGAGTTGGAGAGTAGTGAACAGGTGGGCTACATTATGTCCATCGAGCTCCCTTAATCGAAGAGAATGTGGCGAACGTCGAAGTTTTCCATCTGGGCCCTGATCAATAAGGGATGCTGGAATTGGGGGCGTCGTCTGGTAGCTCTTCGAGGTAGAAGGTGTTCTGCTTCGTGTAACACCCTGTTCCCAAAATAAAATAAAACAATCAAAATTTCCACAAATATTTTTCCAAATAATTTAACTGCGTTTTTATATAAAATTGCAGCGGAAAAAGATATGGTCTGTCATAACACAAAATATCATATATATATATATATATATATATATATATATATATATATATATATATATATATATATATATATATATATATATATATATATATATATATATATATATATATATATATATATATATATATATATATATATATATATATATATATATATATATATATATATATATATATATACATCATCCATATCCATCATCATCATCATATATATAGTAACGACCATCTGCCCCAAAATACATAACATCATCACCGATCAACATCAAACATCTCACAAAATATCAGATACGCCACGGGGGCACACATATAAAAAATACACAATAATACTCCCAAAAACGCCCCGATGTTACGTATCAGAGCAGTCCTACGGAGACACCACAATCCAACTAGCTAAACACCTGGATTGTTTGTACTTCCGAAGAAGCACAGACCACAACAGTAACAAAGGGGTGAGAATTAAGATCACATAATAATGGCATAACAGTACATGAAATAAAAGAAAGAAATCAATAATAATACTATTTCATATACATATCATCCGGACTCACGGTCCCACCATCAACCACAATATACAATCACGCAACAAATGCACTCACACAACTCTTAATATACGGTACCGACTCACAATCACGATGGGCACCGGGCTATTAACCCTCCTCACAGGAGCACATATCAACGATGGGCACTTGGCCATCAACCCTCCCCTCAGGGAGCACACCACAATGATGGGCAACTGGTCGTCAACCCTCCACAATGGGAGCACCACAACAATACCGATGGACACCTGGCCATCAACCTCCACAACGGGAGCATATCTCCGATGGACACCTGGCCATCACCCTCCATAACGGGAGCACCTCATCAACATCGATGAACACATGGCCATCACCCTCCTCACCGGGAGCACAACACATTAACGATGGACAACTGGCCATCACCCTCCTCACAGGGAGCACACCGACAATACCGATGGTCACTGGCCCATCACCCTCCTCTACGGGAGCACACAACCATATTCACACACATCATACATCTAGCACACCAAGTGCAAACCGATCCTATTGATCCACCCCTCACACAATATATATATATATATATATATATATATATATATATATATATATATATATATATATATATATATATATATATATATATATATATATATATATATATATATATATATATATATATATATATATATATATATATATATATATATATATATATATATATATATATATATATATATATATATATATATATATATATATATATATATATATATATATATATATATATATATATATATATATATATATATACACACACACACACGACGCACAAGGCGTACCGATCCCACGGATCCATTCCCATTATAAAATACATACATAACAAGCACACAAAGTGCGTCGATCCCACAGATCCAGTCACCACACGACTTATCACATATAATACACACAAGGCATGACGATCCTACTGACCCAAATACATCACATAACAGCACACAAATGCAACGCGTAATAAGCATACCGATCCCTACATCTCACACACATCACACACACGGTGCACACGTCTCACGTACACAACCACACCGGTTCATGCATAACGCGTAATTCAACGATTATGCCACTTGCGATAAACGCCGGCCAAACAGCCCTACAACCACCAACATACATTCGCCTCAGCTCTCCAGCAAGCTCATCATCAAACATGACCAACGAGGGTCCAAGTCCACAGAGGAACAACACAAGACAACAGCAAAAACTCAAACTGCTGTCGGGTTCGCTGGAACATTCGCCCGACGAAGCCCCGCAGCGAACACTCGCTGCCATTCGCCTGGCGAAACCTCCGGCGAAGCCAGAAAGAAGCTTCTGCCAACACTCACTGGCTAGTTCGCCCGACGAAGCCTCGCCCCTCATTCGCCCAGCGAATACCTGCGTACTCAGAAAAATTCTGCGCTTTAGAGTCACCTCTCACGCCGATTTTGCCCGATTAAATCGAAACTCACATCTAACAACATACTACAACTGAGCTACGGATCTATTCCCAATTCTATCCGACTATTCACCAACTCTGCTCTCAAAACCAACTTTTGGCTCAACTTTGATATTTACCCGGAAAGCTCCAAATTCACTCAAACATCATCCCACAGAACATGCAAACGAAATTAACATAATCTAACACAATAATCTCAGCAACAACAACATGCAATAGCATCAATTCATCATCAACATGCAAATTATTCATACATGGGGTTAGGGATTCCCCTTCTACCAACACTCATGTAAAATACCATTTAACCGATGTATCTCCCCCCTTACCTCAATTCAATTCTGATGTTGATGAAGCTCCACAATCTTCACGAAAAATCCTTCTTGCTCAAGCTTTCTCTCTCGATCGAGCTCTTCTTCCTCTTCTCGTGTTCGTACGCGTTCCTTTCGTCTTCTATTTTCTCCAAAATGGAAATGTTACGCCTCATCCCAAATAATCCTCTTTTAATCCAAAATAAATATAATTCTCTTAATTCTTTTAATTCAAAAATCCAATTAATAACATTTTCTCATTTATTAATATTAGCAATAATAATGATAATAATTAATAATAATTTTTACATTACTATCAATTATCACATTTTATCACAATTTATTAATATTATGAGTTCTTGACCTCCCACAATAATTCTCAAAATACACCCGCAAATAAAATAATCACAGAAACCAAAAATAATTAAAAATGGGCGTTACAACTCTCCCCCACTTTAATTATTTTCGTCCTCGAAAATACCTGATGGAAACAGCTCTGGATACGCTTCCCGCATCCTTCTTTCCAATTCCCAGGTCACACTGCCACCTGCAGCACCTCCCCAAGCCACTCTCACCAACGGTATCTCTTTCCCTCTGAGTTGCTTCATCTTGCGATCCTCGATCCTCAACGGTAACGTCTCCTCATTTAGATTCTCTCTAACTTGGACTTCATCCCTCTGAATCACGTGAGACGGATCATGTACATACTTCCGAAGTTGCGACACATGAAACACGTCATGCAAGTTCAAAAGCTCCGGCGGCAACGCCACCCTATAAGCCATAGTACTAATCCACTGCAAGATCTGATACGGTCCGATAAACTTCGGATCCAACTTTTTGGACTTCAAAGCACGTCCAACACCCGTCACCGGGTTAACCCTCAAGAATACATGGTCACCCACTTTGAATTCTAACTCTTTCCTGCGGTTATCATAATAACTCTTCTGCCGATCCTGAGATGCTTTCATCTTTTCACGGATCATATGGACTGTCTCAGTAGTCTGCTGTACCAACTCTGGTCCCAAAACCACACTCTCACCCGACTCATACCAACACAAAAGAGTCCTGCACCTCCTACCATAAAGAGCTTCAAACGGTGCCATCCCGATATTGGAATGGTAACTGTTGTTGTACGTGAACTCTACCAAAGGCAAATGAGTATCCCACGTACCACCTTTCTCCAACACAAAAGCCCGCAACAAATCCTCCAAAGTCTGAATAGTCCGCTCCGACTGCCCATCCGTCTGCGGATGATAAGCCGAACTCAACTTCAACTCAGTACCCAAAGCCTCTTGTAAACTCTTCCAAAACACAGAAGTGAACCTCAGATCACTATCCGACACAATGCTCAACAGTACACCGTGCAACTTCACAATTGCCCGAATGTAAATCTCTGCAAGCTTCTCCAACGGAAAGCTATTACTGATCGGTACAAAGTGTGCAGACTTCGTAAGCCGATCCACAATCACCCAAATGGCGTCAAATCCTCTCGCCGTATTCGGAAAACCTGTGACAAAGTCCATAGCAATACAATCCCACTTCCAAACCGGAATCTCTAACGGTTGCATCATCCCAAAAGGTTTTTGATGCTCCACCTTCGACTTCTGACAAACCAAACAAGCATAGACATAACGAGCAATATCCTTTTTCATGCCCGACCACCAAAATAACTTTTTCAAGTCCTGATACATCTTCATAGCTCCTGGATGAACACTCAGGCTACTACGATGTCCTTCGTCCAAAATCGACTTCTTCAAATCATCATTATCTGGCATGCAAATTCTGCCCCGAAACCTCAACACACCCGCATTATCCAACCTGAAATCACTACCGAAGTCACTTCCGGCCTCTCGCATCAAATCCACAAGTTTCACATCCAACTTCTGATGTTCCTTAATCATGTCCAAGAAATCATTCTTCACTTGCAACTTACCCAACGTCACACCATCCGATGTAAACTCACAAACCATGCTCAAATCTCAAAACTGCTCAATAAGCTCCATCTCTTTTACCATCAATGCCGACATATGAATTGCCTTTCTGCTCAACGCGTCCGCAACCACATTCACTTTCCCGGGGTGATAACTCAAACTAAAATCATAATCCTTCAAGAATTCCAACCATCTCCTCTGCCGCATATTCAGCTCCTTCTGATCAAACAAATATTTCAAACTCTTGTGATCAGTGAATACCTCAAACCTCAAACCATATAAATAATGTCGCCAACTCTTCAACACAAAGACTACCACAGCTAATTCAAGGTCATGAGTAGGATAGTTACGCTCATGCACCCTTAATTGCCGCGAAGCATAGGCTACCAATTTTCCATTCTGCATAAGAACTCCGCCCAATCCCATTTTGGACACATCACAATATACCACAAAAGGCTCACACGGATTCGGTAACACCAACACCGGCGCTGAAGTCAATCTCTTTTTCAATTCCTTAAAACTCTCTTCACAAGCAGCATCCCACACAAACACTTGATCTTTCCTTGTCAACTGAGTCAACGGAAAAGCCAATCTAGAAAAGCCTTCAATGAATCTTCGGTAATACCCTGCTAATCCCAAAAAGCTTCTAACCTCTGTTACCATCTTCGGCGGTTCCCACTGTAACACCGCACTCACCTTAGATGGATCCACAAAAACACCATCACCCGAAATAACATGCCCCAGAAAACTCAGCGTCTTCAACCAGAATTCACACTTTGATAACTTAGCAAACAACTTGTTATCCTTCAACACTTGCAAAGCGATCCTCAAATGTTCCGCATGCTCTTCCTCAGACTTAAAATAAATCAGAATATCATCAATGAATACGACAATAAAATGATCTAAATAAGAATGGAAGATACGATTCATATATTCCATAAACACACCCGGCGCATTAGACACTCCGAAAGGCATTACTGCACACTCGTAATGTCCATATCGAGTCCTAAACGCTGTCTTCTGAATATCACATTCTCTCACTCTTATCTGATGATAACTCGACCTCAAGTCAATCTTACTGAACACACGAGCTCCCACTAACTGATCCATCAAATTATAGATCCTAGGAAGAGGATACTTGTTCTTGATGGTCACTTTGTTCAACTATCGGTAATCAATGCACAAACGCATGCTACCGTCCTTCTTCTTCACTAACAATACTGGAGCTCCCCACGACGACACACTTGGCCTGATGAACTTTCTATCTAGCAACTCTCCAATCTGAGTCTTCAACTCGGCCAACTCCACTGCCGACATCCTGTACGGAGCCATAGAAATAGGCCTCGTACCAGGAACAAGATCAATGCTAAACTCAACCTCTCTCTTTGGAGGCAACTCTGTAATATCATCCGGAAACACCTCCAGAAACTCATTCACCACGGCTAACTCATCCAACAATGCCTTGTTGTCAACAGACAGTGATGCAAATAAAGCAAACACCCGCGCTTCATCTTCCAACAAGGTTCTCAATTCCTTACCAGACAAGGAATCTGCCAACGCTTCCTCTTCAAGAGTCAAAAACAATAACACTTTCCGAAAACAATCGGTGTACACTCGGTTGAACTCCAACCAGTTCATACCCAGTATAACATCCAAACCACCAAGTGGCAACCAGATCAAATCCACACCGAAGTCTCGGCCAAAGATAGTCAGTGGACACTTCAAACACACAAGTGAAGTAGTCACTGAACCAATCGAGGGAGTTTCAATAGTCATTCGCCGCTCAAGAGTAGTCGGCACCAAACCTAACCTCTTCACACAATTAACAGAGATAAATGAGTGGGTCGCACCCGTATCAATCATAGCAGTCAAAGGAATGTTATTAATGAAACAAGTACCTTTGATCAAATGTTCTTCGCCTTCCGCTTGAGTTCCCACAACTGCAAATACCTTACCCGCCACCTGAGGCGCCTGAGGCCTCCTTGGCTTCTCACAATGAGTACTAATGTGGCCCTTCTCGCCACAGTTATAACAAGTAGGCATATTAGTCCTATAATCCGCCATCACATGGCCCGACTTCCCACACTTGAAGCACTTTTTCGCATCAGGAGGACAATCATTGGCACGATGACCCATGCCATCGCACCGGAAACACTTCGTACCAGTCAACGCCCTACCCTCTCTGGGCTTCCTATCAACAACACCCTTGAACTTCCCCTTACCAGTCGGAACACTGTAAGGAGTACCACCGAACCTTTGTTTACCCTTACGATCACTTGCCGCCTTGTAGTGTGCGATCCTCGCACGGTTATCATTATCATAGATACGGCTCCTACTCACCAACTCAGGATAGCTCCTGATTTTCTGACATGCGATTCCCATCTTGATCTCTGGCCTTAGCCCATTCTCAAATTTCAGACACTTCGAAGTCATAACTTCCTCAGTATTGTAATGAGGACAATACTGAGCCAGCTCCTCAAGCTTAGCCGCATACTCGGCTACCGACATACTGCCCTGTTTCAATTCCAAAAATTCCACCTCTTTAGCACTTCTGACATCTTCTGGAAAATACTTCTCCAGAAATCCAGACAGAACCACCTCCCAAGTAATCGGAGTCCCCGAAGCTTCCATCCTCTGACGACAATTATCCCACCAAGCCTCGGCCTCCCCCTCGAGCATGTGAGTACCAAACCTCACCTTCTGCTTGTCACTGCACCCCATGGTTCTGAAGATCTTCTCTATTGCCTTCAGCCATTTCTGTGCAGCTACCGGATCCAGAATTCCACCTTCAAACTTTGGTGGCTTGTTGCTCTGGAACTGCGTTAGGTCTCTAAACTGAGTTCCCGCAGCCAGATTCTGGCTGGCCACCACTTGTGCCATAGCCTGCATTGCCGCAGCCAACGCCGCGTCGTTTCTCCCAGCCATTCTGCTAAATAACAATCTAGGTTAACTAGAAAACAAGCAACTCTATCCTATAGACAGACTCAACACACTACACTGGCCGGACGGACCGACCTGCTATGATACCAACTTGTAACACCCCGTTCCCAAAATAAAATAAAACAATCAAAATTTCCACAAATATTTTTCCAAATAATTTAACTGAATTTTTCAATAAAATTGCAGCGGAAAAAGGTATGGTCTGTCATAACACAAAATATCATATATATATCTATATCTATATCTATATATATATATATATATATATATATATATATATATATATATATATATATATATATATATATATATATATATATATATATATATATATATATATATATATATATATATATATATATATATATATATATATATATATATATATATATATATATATATATATATATATATATATATATATATATATATATATATATATATATATATATATATATATATATATATATATATATATATATATATATATATATATATATATATATATATATATATACATCATCCATATCCATCATCATCATCATATATACAGTAATGGCCATCTACCCCAAAATACATAACATCATCACCGATCAACATCAAACATCTCACAAAATATCAGATATGCCACGAGGGCACACATATAAAAAATACACAATAATACTCCCAAAAACGCCCCAGTGTTACGTATCAGAGCAGTCCTACGGAGACACCACAATCCAACTAGCTAAACACCTGGATTGTTTGTACTTCCGAAGAAGCACAGACTACAACAGTAACAAAGGGGTAAGAATTACGATCTAATAATAATGGCATAACAATACATGAAATAAAAGGCAGAAATCAATAATAAAACTATTTCATATACATATCATCCGGACTCACGGTCCCACCATCAACCACAATATACAATCACGCAACAAATGCACTCACAACTCTTAACATACAGTACCGACTCACAATCACGATGGGCACCGGGCCATCAACCCTCCTCACAGGAGCACATATCAACGATGGGCACTTGGCCATCAACCCTCCACTCAGGGAGCACACCACACTGATGGGAAACTGGCCATCAACCCTCCACAATGGAAGCACCACAACAATACCGATGGACACCTGGTCATCACCCTCCACAACGGGAGCACACCTCCGATGGACACCTGACCATCACCCTCCACAACGGGAGCACCTCATCAACATCGATGGACACATGGCCATCACCCTCCTTGCCGGGAGCACAACACATTAATGATGGACAACTAGCCATCACCCTCCTCACAGGGAGCACGCCGACAATACCGATGGTCACTGGGCCATCACCCTCCTCTACGAGAGCACACAACCATATTCACACACATCATACATCTAGCACACCAAGTGCAAACCGATCCTATTGATCCACCCCTCACACAATATATATATATATATACACGACGCACAAGGCATACCGATCCCACCGATCCATTCCCATCACAAAATACATACATAACAAGCACACAAAGTGCGTCGATCCCACAGATCCACTCACCACACGACTTATCACATATAATGCACACAATGCATGACGGTCCTACTGAACCAAATACATCACATAACAGCACACAAATGCAACGCGTAATAAGTGTACCGATCCCTACATCTCACACACAGCACACACACGGTGCACACACATCTCACGTACACAACCACACCGGTTCATGCATAACGCATAATTCAACGATTATGCCACTTACGATAAACGCAGGCCAAACAGCCCTACAACCACCAACATCAACTCGCCTCAGCTCTCCAGCAAGCTCATCATCAAACATGACCAACAAGGGTCCAAGTCCACAGAGGAACAACACAAGACAGCAGCAAAAACTCAAACTGCTGTCGGGTTTGCTGGCACATTCGCCCGGTGAAGCCCCGCAGCGAACACTCGCTGCCATTCGCTTGGAGAAACCTCTGGCGAAGCCAGACAGAAGCTTCTGCCAGCACTCACTAGCTAGTTCTCCCGGCGAAAGCTCGCCCCTCATTTGCCCAGCGAATACCTTCGTACTCAGAAAAATTCTGCGCTGCAGAGTCACCTCCCACGCCGATTTCTCCCGATTAAATCGAAAATCACATCTAACAACATACTACAACTGAGCTACGGGTCTATTCCCGATTCTATCAGACTATTCACCAACTTTGCTCTCAAAACCAACTTCCGGCTCAACTTCGATATTTACCCGAAAAGCTCCAAATTCACTCAAACATCATCCCACAACACATGCAAACGAAATTAACATAATCTAACATAATAATCTCAGCAACAACAACATGCAATAGCATCAATTCATCATCAACATGCAAATTATTCATACATGGGGTTAGGGATTCCCCTTCTACCAACATTCATGTAAAATACCATTTAACCGATGTATCTCCCCCTTACCTCAATTCAATTCTGATGTTGATGAAGCTCCACAATCTTCACGAAAAATCCTTCTTGCTTAAGCTTGCTCTCTCGCTCGAGCTCTTCTTCCTCTTCTCGTGTTCGTACGCGTTTTTTTCCTCTTCTATTTTCTCCAAAATGACAATGTTACCCCTCATCCCAAATAATCCTCTTTTAATCCAAAATAAATATAATTCTCTTAATTCTTTTAATTCAAAAATCCAATTAATAACATTTTCTCATTTATATTAATATTAGCAATAATAATGATAATAATTAATAATAATTTTTACATTACTATCAATTATCACATTTTATCACAATTTATTAATATTATGAGTTTTTGACCTCCCACAATAATTCTCAAAATACACCCACGAATAAAATAATCACAGAAACAAAAAATAATTAAAAATGGGCGTTACACTTCGAGCTTTTATCGATTATTTCGTCGAACTTCCTCTTAACTGACCCTACTGAGAGTTTGTTGAACCCTCCGCCGGATATGACCATCACGACGGGGAAATCTCCAATGGGCTATGAGCGGACAACTTCGTGTCGGCTGCGTAGGGGAGGTAGAAGTCCTCCGACTGGGAGACGCATAGAGTGACCTGCAGCCCGGTGTCGTCAGAGGGTAATGTCACTTCCTCGACCTTCTTCACCTCACGGGTATCTTGTCGAGGAGCCTCGTTCCTCCTAGTGTATTGCTTCAGGTAACTTTACTTGATCAAGATTTTGATGGCATCCTTGAGATACATACAATATTCCGTGACGTGTCCGTGACTCATGTGGAACTGGCAGTACTTGGACTTGTCGACATTGTGTTTGCGGGACGTCGTCTTCGAAAAGCGGACCCCACCTATTTGGAACTCTGTGTTGATGCACTCGACCAAAATGTGCTCGCGAGGAGCTGTGAGTAGCGTATACTCAATGAAACGGCCTGCTGGCCCCCAGTGCTCTCAAGAGTCGCATGGCCGGTCTTCTCTTCTTTTGTCTCCCCCTCGTCGGGGAGCAACAGATTCTTTGTGCCTAGAGGATTTGGCACTCTCCTGGTTTTGCGAGTCATGGGCACTGTTGGTGGTCTCATTCTCCTCATATTGGATGTAAGAGTAGGCCTTGAGGAGGAGTTCGTCCAATGTGTCGGGTCTTTCGATACCGACCGCCTTGGAGAAATCGCTACGGGGTCACAGTCCTCGCTCGATCATGTATCTCTTCATGCCGTTCGTCATGGATACCTGGACAACTTCTCGATTGAATGTCTCTATATACTCCCAAAGAGATTCGTCCTTCCCCTAGATGATAGCCTCCAGGGATGCCTCCATCTTTGGATGTCGCCAAGAGGCGAAGTGCCTGGAGAACTGTCTCTTCAGCTCCTTCAAGAAAGTGATGGATTCAGGTTCGAGGCTCTTGTACCATGTCAACACGCCCTTCCTCAGGATCTTCAGGAAGCACCTTCATTTTATGGCTCTCGGGACGTTGTGGTAGTTAAGCATCACGTCGATGCTTTCGATATGGTTGTCTGGGTCAGTTGTGCCATTGTAGGTCGCCAGAGTCAGTGGTTTCTCCATCCCCACGGGGAGGGGAGTCTCCATGATGGCCTTGGACAACAGAGTGTGAGGGTCATCTTAGTCGCTTTTGATGGATGATCGCGACGGAGAAGGGTCGTACTGAGGGCTCATACCGTGGCGAGGAGAGCTTCTTGGTTGGTGCTTCATTTTCTGCATCTGTCCGTCGGCTTTTCTCCTTTTGGGGTCCGGGGAGTGTCGCTCCTTTCGGGGAGGACTTCAATCATGGTTCTAGGTTACCATAGGCTGAGGCCTCTCTAGTCGTGAGCGACATCCATGTTTCTCGCCCTCTCGGGGATTTGTCTCGTTGAGGTCTCTGTGGGGGAGAAAGGGGACGTCTTTCTCGCCCTCTCGGGGATGGGCTGCGAGAAGATGAACGCATATGTCTCCGCGGGGCAGAGCATGGTTTTTGTTCCTTTTCCAGCATCTAGATGTGTTCATTCTGTTGGAACATCATCAGGTTTGTCTGGTTGATCTCTGCGAACAAGACCTCCATGGTTGGGTCAGTGTTGGGCGACAGAGGAATGAGTTGGAAAATAGTTGGAATGTCGAATGGTTAGGCGGTGTTGTCAGTCGCACTGCTAGAGGAGGGAGAGGAGAGGCAGTGCGTCTGTCTCTTGGGTCACCCTCGTCGACGAGGACAACCATGTCGGGGTCATGGTCGTTGTGTTAGTGAAGGTGGTGAAGGAAGTTTCATAGACGTTATCGTCAACGCATGGGCTGACCATGATCGATGGAAGTTAAAATGCTTTGGTTCTTTGATTTCCGAGGAAGAAAGAACGGGGAAGCAGAAGTTTCCCACAGACGGCGCCACTGATCTTAACGGACCAAAAAGAGATCAGTAACCGGCAGTGCATCGTGAGCTCCTAGTTCACTGGTGATGGTGAAGAGGAGGGGGTGTACCTGCAAGGTAGTCCGATGTGAAAGTAAGAAACAAAGTAAAGAGAGAGCAAGTACAAAAAGGCTAGTGGTTTTGGAATTAGAATACCTGACCCTCTAGTGAAAGAGGGTATTTATAATGTGCTCCCAGCGCTGGGCCACGGTTATTTGCATTAGGTCGGATCATGAGGCCCAATACGAATAACTTCTAGGGTCTACATGGCGTAGGAAAGATCAGCACGTGGCCTTCGTCCTGGATCAACTGCCCTGTGATCTTCAGAAGGTGGGTGACCTGTTCTTTCGAACACGGGTAGTTTCCTGATGAAGTGTCCCCGCGTGGGGAACACCTGGGGACCGTGCGGGAGACACATGAGAGCTTCCTGTGTGAGATAATAAATTGGACCTTCATTGGGCCCTCCCCGACGAGGAGTTGGGTTGGGCCGTGCCCGACGGAGGGCCAGCCTCTGGCCCAGTCCAGAACAGGTTGGTTAATGCATTTTATAATTTAATTAATAACTTATCAAAATTTTAAAAAAAAGTTGAAGTAGTAAAATAAAGTTGATTAATGTAGTGTAAATATTGATTATTATATTTCACAATTTAATATCATAACTTGGTTAATATTGTTAGAACACAGATTGGTTCTTAATAATATCTCTATGTTTTGATGATAACTATTATGAAATTTTGTAATTAAGAATTATATACTCTAAAATTTGCTTGAGAGTCTTTACTGTAGATAGTAAAGGAATTAACACTCCAGAAGCAAATCAGAATTGAACACAAGAAATTAGCTAGACTCTGAAGCGCCAGATGCACCCATTAGAAGATTCTGATTGCTGCCAACAGAAGATCCTGAGCATAGCCTCCAGAAGATTCTGAAGCAGAAGCTCCAGAAGGATCTGAAGCAGAAGCTCCAGAAGAATCTGAAGCAAGTCAGAAGCATCTGAACCAAAGAAGAATTCTGTATGAAGAGTTTTTCAAAGCATAGTTACTACAGAAGATTATGAAAGTACTAAAGCTGCCAGTACTGAAGATCTGTCTCAAATATGCTCTGATTTTAAACACGCTAAAAGCACACCTGCTGCAGAAGACTCTGATTCAGCAAAACTCTGATCATCATCAGAAGGATATGATCTAATTAGACTCTGATGAATTTGCTGAAAACTGAAGAAGAATTATTCAAAGTTTATATCCGTTGGAATGAACCAAACGACTCTTTCCTTATTTATGCTAGACACAAGAACACAGACAAAAAGGATTTATCTGTGCTTTCTTCTTCTAGGAAAGGTCACTTGATGTGAAGACAAAAAGGCTCAGACCTTTTGGACACTCTTCTCAACGTGATGCTCACCTTGGATCAGCTGCCTATAAAAGCAAGACTTCACCAATTTCTTCAGTTGACGTTTTATGAAATAGAAATCAATATTCAAGCTCTCATACTATTCTTTCTAAGAATTAATTTCTTTGTTCTAAATAGTTAAGTGAAAAATCACAGTTGTGATAAAGCTGTATAGAAGCAATCTTAAACACTTGTATTTGTATTACATTTGATTGTAAACCTTAAGAAGATCCAGTTAGGATCAGTAGTTCTTGAGAAGACTTTGAACAGTTGTTCTTAGTGCTTACTATTGTAATCAGTTGATTAAATAGTGGATTAAGTCCTTGATTGAGAAAGGAAAATCACTCTAGGAAGGGTGGACTGGAGTAGTTGAGTTCAACGAACCAGGATAAAAATACTTGAGTTTTTATTTCTAAGTTTTTAATCTTCATACTTATTCAACCCCCCTTCTAAGTATTATCTCACATTCAGTTGGCATCAGAGCTCCGGTTCTGTGTGTGCTACCACTTAACAGTGACAGTAAAGATCCAGAGAGAAATACTTTGATATATATTTGGTTGTTACTATGGCTGATAATACAATGTCTAACATTAACAACAAATATGAAGAAAGGGACAGAATCAGCACCAAACCCCCTATGTTTGATGGGGAGAAATTTGATTATTGGAAAGACAGGATTGAAAGTTTTTTCCTTGGATATGATGCTGATTTATGGGATCTGGTCATAGATGGATATGTTCATCCCACCGATGGGAATGGCAAGAAAATAGACAGAAAATCTATGACAGATGCTCAGAAGAAAGAATTTAGAAATCACCACAAGGCCAGAACAATATTGTTGAATGCAATATCTCACACTGAGTATGAAAAAATTACAAACAGGGAAACTGCATTTGACATGTTTGAATCCTTAAAGATGACTCATGAGGGAAACTCTTAAGTCAAGGAAACAAAGGCTCTGGCTCTGATCCAGAAGTATGAAGCCTTCAAGATGGAAGACTCTGAATCTGTTGAAGCTATGTTCTCCAGATTTCAAATACTTACAGCTGGACTAAAGGTTCTGGATAAAGGATACTCTACTGCTGATCATGTGAAAAAGATCATCAGAAGCTTACCCACCAGATGGAGACCTATGGTGACAGCGCTGAAGATGGCTAAAGATCTGAACAAGATCTCCTTGGAGGAATTGATCAGTTCACTAAGAAGTCATGAAATTGAACTTGAGGAAGATGAACCTCAAAAGAAAGGTAAATCTGTTGCTTTAAAATCTAATAAATCTACCAAAGCATTGCAGGTAATAGAGGAAAGCTCTGAAGAATCCTCATCTGAAGATGAAGATGAACTATCCATGCTGTCCAAAAGAATAAACAAACTCTGGAAGCATGAAGGAAATAAGTTCAGAAACTTCAGAAAGCCTGACCAAAGAAAAGAATCTTCTGGACACAGAAGATCTGGCAAAAAGGAGGTTGTATGTTATGAATGTAAAGAACCAGGACATTACAAAAATGAATGTCCAAAGGTGCTGAAAGAAAAGCCTAAAAGAAAATTTGATAAGAAGAAAAAGGTTCTGATGGCCACCTGGGATGATTCAGATACATCTGAATCTGAATCTGAGTCAGAAGAAGAATGTGCCAATGTAGCTTTGATGGCAGACATAGAAGATCAGGAGGAAGGAACTTCAGGATCTGAATCTGACTCTGACGCTGAAGAGATGTTCTTAGCAGCAAGGTCAGGACACCAATCATGGTACCTGGACTCTGGATGCTCACGACACATGACAGGAGAAAGGTCTATGTTCCAAAGCTTGAAGCTTAGATCTGGAGGTGATATGAAATTTGGAGGGAACCAGAAGGGCAAGATCATTGGATCTGACACCATTGGAAATGGTAAAATTCCCTCTATTACTAATGTTTTACTTGTTGAAGGGTTAAAGCATAACTTATTGTCCATAAGTCAATTAAGTGACAATGGTTATGATATTACCTTTAATCAAAAATGTTTTAAAGCTATTAGTCAAAAGGATGACTCTATTCTATTTAGTGGTAAGAGGAAAAACAACATTTATAAAATAAATCTTTCAGAACTTAAAGTTCAGAATGTTAAATGCCTCTTGTCTGTTAATGAAGAGCAATGGGTCTGGCACAGAAGATTGGGGCATATTAATATGAGACGTATATCTCAGATTAATAAACTTAATCTTGTCAGAGGATTTCCTAATCTGAAGTTCACCTCAGATGCTCTTTGTGAAGCATGCCAAAAAGGGAAGTTTTCAAAATCATCTTTTAAATCAAAAAATGTTGTTTCTACTTCCAGACCACTAGAATTACTTCATATTGATCTGTTTGGACCAGTGAAAACTGCATCCATCAGAGGCAAGAAGTATGGATTAGTCATTGTTGATGACTATAGTAGATGGACATGTGTAAAGTTCTTAAAACACAAGGATGAGTCACATTCTGTGTTCTTTGACTTCTGCAAGCAAGTCCAGAATGAAAAAGATTTCAAAATTATAAAAGTCAGAAGTGATCATGGTGGTGAATTTGAAAATAAATATTTTGAAAAATATTTTAATGAAAATGGCATTGCTCATGATTTTTCCTGTCCTAGAACTCCACAACAAAATGGGGTTGTAGAGAGGAAAAACAAAACTTTGTAAGAAATGGCCAGAACCATGATCAATGAGACAAATCTGGCAAAACACTTTTGGGCAGAAGCAATCAACACAACCTGTTACATTTAGAACAGAGTGTCTGTAAGACCTTTTCTGGAGAAGACTCCATATGAACTGTGGAAGAACAGAAAGCCTAACATTTCATATTTTCATCCTTTTGGATGTATTTGCTATATGTTAAATACTAAAGAAAATTTGAACAAGTTTGATTCCAAAGCACACAAGTGTTTTATGCTTGGATATTCTGAACGCTCTAAAGTCTACAGAGTATACAACACTGAGACACAGATTGTGGAAGAATCTATTCATGTTAGATTTGATGATAAGCTTGGCAATAAAAAGCCAAAGCAGTCTGAAAACTCTGCAGATAGAGAGGTAGTCTTCATTGACTCTGAAGTCCCAGAGGCAGACAAAACTCAAGTGAAGGAACCAGAAGAAACGCCAGATGCTATTCCTTTAACTTCTCAAATGAACAATCTAAACATTTTTGAAGAATCAACTGTTAAAGGATCATCATCCAGAATTAAAGCTTCGCATCCAGAGAATGTCATTATTGGAAAGAATGATGATCCCATCAGAACAAGATCCTTTCTAAGATCATCTGAAGCATCATTATTTGGACTGGTGTCAGAAATTGAACCATCTTTTGTAGATGAAGCTCTGCAAGACAATGATTGGATTATTGCCATGCAAGAAGAGTTAAATCAATTCACCAGAAATGATGTATGGGATTTAGTTCAAAGACCACAAGGATTCAATATAATTGGAACCAAATGGGTCTTCAGAAATAAGCTAAATGAGAAAGGAGAAGTTGAAAGAAATAAGGCAAGGCTAGTTGCTCAAGGGTATAGTCAACAAGAAGGTATTGATTACACGGAAACTTATGCTCCAGTGGCAAGGTTAGAATCTATACGCCTTCTTATTTCATTTGCTGCACAAAATAACATCACTCTGTATCAGATGGATGTTAAAAGTGCCTTTCTAAATGGTATTATAAAAAAAGTTTATGTACACCAACCTCCTGGTTTTGAGAATGAAAAATTTCCAGATCATGTTTTTAAATTAAAGAAATCTCTATATGGTTTAAAACAAGCTCCCAGAGCTTGGTATGAGAGATTGAGCAATTTTCTTCTGGAGAAAAATTTCATCAGAGGCAAAGTGGACACAACACTCTTTTGTAAATCAATTAAGAAAGATATTCTAATTTGTCAAATTTATGTGGATGATATAATATTTGGATCTACCAATACTATGCTGGGAAAGGAGTTTGCTAAATGTATGCAGGCAAAATTTGAAATGAGCATGATGGGAGAACTGAGATTCTTTCTAGGAATCCAAGTCAATCAAACTCCAGAGTGCACTTACATACATCAGACCAAATATGTTAAAGAACTTCTGAAGAAATTTAACATGACTGATAGTAAGCTAGCAAAGACTCCCATGCATCCAACTAGCTCACTTGGCAAGGAAGAGGTAAGTAAGAAAGTAGATCAGAAGCTCTACAGAGGTATGATAGGATCTCTTCTTTACTTAACTGCTTCTAGACCTGACATATTGTTCAGTGTATGCTTGTGTGCTAGATTCCAATCAGATCCTAGAGAATCACACTTGACAGTTGTCAAGAGGATTCTAAGGTATCTGAAAGGTACTTCTAATGTGGGTTTGTGTTACAGAAAATCTGATGATTTCAAATTAGTTGGATTTTGTGATGCTGACTACACTGGAGACAGAGTGGAAAGGAAAAGTACTTCTGGAAGTTGTCAATTTCTAGGAAGAAATCTAATCTCTTGGTACAGCAAGAAGCAACCCACAATTGCACTTTCAACCATAGAAGCAGAATATATTGCTGCTGCTGGATGTAGCACTCAGATGCTCTGGATGAAAAGTCAGCTAGAAGATTATCAAATATTTGAAATTAAAATTTCTATCTTTTGTGATAATACTTCTGCTATATGTTTGTCTAAGAACCCCATCTTACATTCTAAGGAAAAACATATAGAAATTAAGCATCATTTCATCAGAGACTATGTTCAGAAGGGAATCATAAATTTAGCCTTTGTTGATACAGATCATCAATGGGCAGATATTTTCACAAAACCCCTTGTTGAAGATAGATTCAAATTTATTCTGAAAAATATTGGTATGGATTTTTGCCCAGAATGATATTTGTCAGAAGCAAATTTTTACAGATGCAAAAATGCCTAATGCTCTGAAGTATTTCTTCTGATTACTTATTTATTTTCCTTAATTATTTTTGTGAAACTCTGAACTAACAATCCTTAGAGGATCTGAACGTTGGTTAACGTTTCATTTCTCAAGAGAATTCATAACACATGCAAGCAAACACCTGTCACTCCAAATCTACAAAGGTGGCGTGTACACTACTGAAGAGACGTCTGAGGTGAAGTTTGAATAGTGAAAATCTTGATTTTCCCCCCAAATTGTCAGAAGCAATAAATGCTTGAAATGATTTTTATTCTTTTCATTAAATGCTTTGTTCAAACGTGCCATATTCTGACTGTTTGTATGCCTATATGTTTTAGTATAAATACATCTCTTCTCTTCACATTCACACTTTCCACATCTCAGACATTTTATACATTTCCATCTTCTCTTCTCTCTTCATAAAAACCCTAAGCGTGTGACAAAACCATCTTCAATGGAAACTTCATCATCAACTGCTGCACAATTTCAATCTACAATGGCTGCAGTTACCTCTGCTAACATGGGTGTAACTCCTTATACTCCACCAAAAAGAACATTGCTCACACCTATTGAAAAGTTGGAAGTTCTATGTGAATCAATGGTATAATTTGATTCACTTGCTGAGAATGGGTTTGAATTTCACTCCATTATAGGTGCTCAAGGATGGGTGAAGTATTTTGACAGACTTTTTGGACCAGTTTACCCCCTTCTTGTGAAAGAGTTCTGGATCCATGCTTCTGTTTACCCCAATTTTATTTTATCTTCTTTTATGGGTAAAGAGATTATCATAACAGAAGATCTGATCAGAAAACTTATTGGCTATGAGGAAACAGATGGAGTATCACACTTGCCAGCTGGGCGTGTGGATATGGATGAATTTTATGAAGAAGTGATGACTGCTGGACAAGCTTCTAATAAATTCAAAGATCTGAAGCCTGACTACAAGATCTGGGCTAAGATCTTCATGGGATGCATTCATCATAGGAAGTCAACAAACTCTCCAGACTATGTCAATAATGAACAGCTCTACTTTATGTATTGCCTCAGTCAGAGCACCAAGGTAGATCTTCCATATATTCTTTTTATGCATCTATGGAATCATATAAATGCCTCTAGAGAATATGTGAAAGAAAAAGGTCAGAAGATCAGAACCTGGATTCCTTTTGGAAGGTTAATCTCAGATCTTCTAACTGAGAATGGACTTGTAACTGCTCTGTACGCTGCTGGAGTCACAAAGGAATTGGAATTTACTTTGGGAAAGCCTCTGAATGCCAAAAGTCTTCAGAGACTTAAAATAGTGGAAGAACTCACAACAACTCCCAAGAAGCTGAACATTTCTGAACTGATTCAGAAGAGAACTCCTGTAGATGATTACCCTCTGTTCTATGCTGAAGAACCAAGGGAAATTGTTGTAAGATATATTGATGAGTGCAAGAAAGAAGGAAAGCCTATTCCTGCAGATATTATAAAGAGATCAAGACAACCATTGCTTGTTGTAGACGAAGAAGAACCACCAAGAAAGAGGACTCAACCAGAAGCAGAAGCTGCACCTGTTCAGAAGAAGCCCAAGATTGCTGAGAAGCCACAGAAGCTGCTAAAGAGGAAAGAATCTGGAGACACTCCTTCTGTACCAGCTAAACGCATCAAAATCAAAGGTACTAAAACTTCTGTATCTTCTGCAAAACCTATTGTTATAAATGATTCTAATGTTAAGTCTATTCCAAAACCACCCTCTACACAAAATAAACCTGTTACTGCTCCACCTCATGTTTCTACCCCATCTCCACAAAAATATTCTAATCCAATTTCCATCTTACCACAACAACAATCATCTGTTCCAACACCACCAACAACAAAAACCATTCAAACTCCACAACCAGAAGTTCCAACCAAACAATCTATACCACAAAATCAACCATCAGATAAACAACCCACAGAACAACAACAAATAACAAAACCATCTGCACAACAAAAGCCATCTGAACAACAAATGCAAACACAAGAAAAACAACCAGAAAAACAATCTGAACCCCTAAAAGAAAAAGACTCTGGACATCAACCACAAAAATCATCTGAACCTCAAACACAACAACCAAAGAAACAACCACTATCAGAAAATCCACCATCCAACACATCTAAATCCACTGAATCTGTTCCAATTTCATTCGAACTAATAAAAATTTCATCTGATCCACCCACCTCAGAACCCCCATCAAAACCCTCTAAAAATCCTTCAGAATCAACCAATCCTTCTGAAACTAACATCCCTGAAACAGAAGTTCTTGATGTTACACCTCTGAAAACTGTTTTTCAAGTGTCTTCTACTTCTTGCACACCAACCACCTCATCAAACTCCTCAGAATCTGACATACACCCAGATTTTCTGATATCCCCCTCTCACAGAGACTCTGAGGTAAACCAACCAGAACCCCCTGTCTCATCCAAAGTTCCTATTCCAGATCCTATTCCCACACCTGCACCATCATCTAAAATTATCATTCCAAATTCTAACCCCTCATCTAACCCAAGAACATCTATTTCATGTGCACAATTCTCATCTCTGTTTCACAATCTTGCCTATGGCTTCAAACTCAAAGATTTCTATGACAGAGTTGAACCATCTGACCCTATCACTCCCTTGAAACCCAAACTCACAATCACCCTACCATCTGTGCTTCTCACATATATTCAATCCATGTCAAATGTAGGTTCATTAGCAACAATATCATATTCTGCTAAATCTGCAAAAGCTGTTACTTCAGCTATACCTATTTCATCTGATAAACCTGCTGCTTCTGATGAACCTGCAAAATCTGCCTTCCAACCTTATTCAAATAAACCTTTTGATGTGGTTTCCTATCACACCAAAGCAAAACCAAATCTGTTAAATGCTTTAAACAGATCCAAACCCGAAAAATCCCCTGAAATTCCTTTCATTCCATACTACCCTCCTCCTCTGATATCCATTCAGAAATCCTTATTTCCACCTACTCCCCAACCAAAACCAATAACATTGGAGACTCTGTTACATCCCAAACCTAGACTTAATGTTAATCATTTATTTCAATCTTTTTTTGCAAGAAATACAGTTGTATTTAGGTACTGTACAAAGGAAGTGTTCAGCAACAATGGATGCACACGAATCTGATGTCATCTGGAATGGATTCATAAACAGATTCAACACTGTAGCATCAAATCTGAAGAACATATGTTCTGATGATGCGAAGCTGCAAGAAATCTGTTCTGGACTGTCAAGAGATCTGGACCTTTACTTCTTACAGATGCTCCTCCATCATCAGAAGAAACTACTGTATCTGCATCTGAAGACAATCCTTTGGCCATGACTCTGGTAGACCTTCCTTCTGGCTCTAATGCTCCAAACTCTACATATCCTATGGAAATTGACTCTGTTCAAGCTCCAGAAAATGATCAACCTTCTTCATCTGAGATAAAGAAAGAACATCCAAATTTTGAGGATAAAATTGCTGCTCTGGAAGCTGGTCAATCAGAGATTAAGTCTTGGATGGCCAAACAGGATAAAAAGGCTGAAGACATGACTGAGTGGATGTCAAAACAGGATCAGAAGAATGAAACAATGGCTAAGTGGATGTCAAAGCAAGAACAGTCCTCCTCTGAGATCACGGATCTGTTGAAGATGCTTTTGTCAAAACACTCTTAGTTTTTCATTTTTTTTCATTCTGATGTTTTTGCATCTGATGTTTGCTTATGTATTTCTGAATATCTTCTGATGCATGTACTCTTGTTCTGAACTGAATTGAATGAAATTTCAAAGTTTTCTCCACATGATTTCTCTTCTTTACTGTTTCCTTTTATTTGTCCTTTTTAAAGTTTTCACTTTTTACTTATGACAAAAAAGGGGGAGAAAATATAGATCTGAACTGTTTAATTAAATTTCACCAAAATGAAACTTCAGACATATCTATTCTATCTAACATTGAATCTAAGTATTTCAGAACATTTGATAAGTAAACTCTGTAAAAGAAACTCTGCGACTCTCAGATCATTTGACAATTATCAAACTCTGACTCTAAAATTTTGCAAGACACTCTGACTCTCAAATGTTAAAAGAACAATCAAGATCTAACTCTGAAAATCACTCAAGACAAAAGGGAAGTTTCTATTCCTTATTTGTATTTAATTCAGGGGGAGATTCATCATCTCAGGGGGAGTAACAATTATTATATTTTCAATTAAACAAAATTTCTGATGTTTTTGTCATCATCAAAAAAGGGGAGATTGTTAGAACACATATTGGTTCTTAATAATATTTCTATGTTTTGATGATAACTATTATGAAATTTTGTAATTAAGAATTATATACTCTAAAATTTGCTTGAGAGTCTTTACTGCAGATAGTAAAGGAATTAACACTCCAGAAGCAAATCAGAATTGAACACAAGAAATTAGCTAGACTCTGAAGCGCCAGATGCACCCATTAGAAGATTCTGATTGCTGCCAACAGAAGATCCTGAGCGTAGCCTCCAGAAGATTCTAAAGCAGAAGCTCCAGAAGAATCTGAAGCAGAAGCTCCAGAAGAATCTGAATTAAGTCAGAAGCATCTGAACCAAAGAAGAATTCTGTATGAAGAGTTTTTCAAAGCATAGTTACTACAGAGATTCTGAAAGTACTAAAGCTGCCAGTACTGAAGATCTGTCTCAAATATGCTCTGATCTTAAACACGCTAAAAGCACACCTGCTGCAGAAGACTCTGGTTCAGCAAAACTCTGATCATCATCAGAAGGATCTGATCTAATTAGACTCTGATGAATTTGCTGAAAACTGAAGAAGAATTATTCAAAGTTTATATCCGTTGGAATGAACCAAACGACTCTTTCCTTATTTATGCTAGACACAAGAACACAAACAAAAATGATTTATCTGTGCTTTCTTCTTCTAGGAAAGGTCACTTGATGTGAAGACAAAAAGGCTCAGACCTTTTGGACACTCCTCTCAACGTGAAGCTCACCTTGGATCAGCTGCCTATAAAAGCAAGACTTCACCAATTTCTTCAGTTGACGTTTTATGAAAAAGAAATCAATATTCAAGCTCTCATACTATTCTTTCTAAGAATTAATTTCTTTGTTCTAAATAGTTAAGTGAAAAATCACAGTTGTGATAAAGCTGTATAGAAGCAATCTTAAACACTTGTATTTGTATTACATTTGATTGTAAACCTTAAGAAGATCCAGTTAGGATCAGTAGTTCTTGAGAAGACTTTGAACTGTTGTTCTTAGTGCTTACTATTGTAATCAGTTGATTAAATAGTGGATTAAGTCCTTGATTGAGAAAGGCAAATCACTCTAGGAAGGGTGGACTGGAGTAGTTGAGTTCAACGAAACAGGATAAAAATACTTGAGTTTTTATTTCTAAGTTTTTAATCTTCATACTTATTCAACACCCCCCCCCCCCTCTAAGTATTATCTCACCTTCAAATATTATGTATTTTATTGGTTAATGACACTTGTTAATGCGTTATAAGTAAAATAAGTGGTTAGTAACATTTTTTTTGGTTAATGCATTGATAAAATTAGTTAATAACAAATCTTATATTTTTGTTACAAATATGATTTTTTCTATTTTTTTTATAAATAATATTTTTTTAATAAAAAATTTGAAAAAGAAAAAACATTATTCAACGCATATTTACGGCGAACATTGCATAAGTGTATGTATTAGTGTCATTTTTTGTGTCAACATAACATTACTATTTTTTTATAGCGTGCAACATGAAATCTCATTTCTTGAAAATTATATGTTTACTCTTAGGTGTTAGGCCCACACCTCTTGCACGAGTAATAGCAAAATTCATCTTATTGAGTTGTTTACCTTATCCATTCATGTCAACATAATCCTTAGGAAAATGCTCATTTCATCCTTGCTTATTCTTCCAAACTCTAAGGAAATTCAAAAGTACACTTCAATTATCTAGAGATTTAAATATAGATGTACCAAATGCTAAATAAATATCATAACACAATAAATCTCTTCATCAGAAACACATTTCATGCAAGTAAACAGTTTTTAGAATAAAACCTCCAAACACACCCTTCGATAATTAAAAGGAGTGACATGTTATTTGGACCACCTAGAAAACCATCTGGTGCGCCAACATTATAAGTATAAATGAACAGGAGCAGTAGGTGCACCGTCATGAGTCGAAGATACATGACCACAAGAGCACGACCCCTCACCATTACGAGAAGTTTCTCCAACTACTCATGAGGATTTAGTTTTCTCCCTCTAGACTGAAGCATGTTGAGATAAATGACCGTGTATTTACCTTTGTTGTTCATTAGTCATTTTCTATAATCAAACAAGACAAGACATATCATAATCACAATATTAGGGTACACTTAAAAATCAAAAAACAAAATGATAAACAAAATGATAAGTAATCTGGATTTTGTTATCCATATACATGATTTGGATTTTGTTATCCGCATACATGGTTCAAGTTTTTAAGTCTGGATCTATCAACTTAGAACAAAAACACATCATGCATGAATCATAGCCCTCAAATAACCCAAATTCAAACCAAAGCTAAGTAGGAGAAACAATGTATTACATTTGTATTGAATGTAACCTAATGTAGTTTAACTAGAATGTATTAAGGAATTGCATTGCATGCATCAAAATAAAAAAAAATAACAAACTTACTAGACTAGACTAGAAATCAAGAGGATGGTTGAAAAAAAATGAATAATCTAGATTTTTGAGAGGGTTGTTTGTGTTTTTAGAACTTATTTAAAATGTAAGAGATTGGATGAGGTAAAAACCAATCATGTAAGTTAAACGAGCGTGTTCGGAATCAAATATTAGTAGGGGGAATTCAAAGTCCAAATTTGGAACATATTTTTACTTGTATGGGTACATTTCTGATGAAGTGATTTGTTGTATTGTGTTGCGCCGAAATTACTAAATTCCAAATAAGAATAAAGAGGTAAAATCCATTTTAAATAGGATGGGAGAGAATCAGTAAGGTTGCAATGAGCAATAATCCTTGAAGTTCTTGTTTAGCTCTCCTATAAAACCGAGATAAATGGATAACCAATACTAAACATCCTTCTTAAGTAGTCAAGTAATAACAATATATTCACATTTATAGTCTTTGAAAATATCAAAATATTTTCAATAAATGAATGTAGAAGAAGACATTTCATCAAGGTGAATAAGTTTGTGATGCACTTGATTAGGTAACTATAGATATGCACTCTTTTTATTTTGGCACAATGACTTTGATTGTTAAATCATAGTGGATATATCTTGATGTAATCAATCAACGTGCTCAAAGAAAGATAATGAATACTTAGTTAAACATTTAACATGATCATCTTAGGTATACTTACCATTCTTTGGTGCATTCTTTATTTTCGATTTCTCTGTAGGTGGACACGTTGGTGTTGTTTCTAGGAAAACTATTTTATGCATCTGTTTCTTCATATGCATCTTAATACTATAACCAGCACTAGTAAATCAGGCTTGAAGTACATTTGTGTCTCTTAGAAAAATTTAAAAAAATATTAAAGTATGATATTGGACAATATTTATGTTATGTTCTAGTATATAACATGTTTATATTGCATAGTTTAGATGTATTTTTTAGAAATATACACACACCTAAATTGTCTAATCCAAACATATTAAATATCATAACGATGCATAAAATATTTTCAAGGGTTAAATACGTTCACGATTCACATAAATTTACCTCCCCTTATTTTTAGTCTCCTAAAAAATTTCTTTGAAATTCATCACTAAAGTTTGTCGACTTTTTTACTAGACTACCCTAGATTGAAATTGTATATACCATAATATCCTAGTTTGAAAAAAAATGACAAGGGTGTCCCATTTTTACCACATGCTCGTCCACTCAAGTAGGGAGCTCATGCTATGTTTTTTTTAATGAAGGTGCTCGCCCACTCAAGTGGCGAGCACGTGTAGTTTGGTTTTTTTTCTTCTTCATATTTATATTTCATATAAATCACTTATTTAATAATTTTAATATAAAAAACATATTATAAAATATATTATATTAATTTAATAATTAGATACTAATTAAAAATATATTATAATAATAAAATATTTATGCTGTATTAATTTAATAATTAAATACTAATTAAAAATATATTATAATAATAAAATATTTTATGCTGTATTAATTAAATATAATAATAAAATATATTAAACAAAAATACATGTTACATATAAATTTTATCAAAAATGGCCCCTAGTTCCACACCTAGTGGCCCTTTTATGTCGATTTCCCCTGCCCACACGTTCATTTGCATTCGTTTTAGGTGATTGAGATGAGTCGGAAGACATATCTTGATCGTGATGTGTTGTAGTGGGGTCCGCCTGCCTTGAAGGGGGTTCTGTTTGTGTTGAAGGTTGCTTAGCAAGAAGATCATCAATGTTAAAATTTGGAATTTGCATCAGTTGATCATCCGTCAGCAAAAAATGTTGGAATGAATGTGAGAGTTGTGGTGGCTGGGGGTAGGTTTCGAGTTGGGTTTGTTGGAGGGTTAGGTAGTAGACATCATCAGGCATGAAGGTGGAGGTGGGTTGAGAGAATGAAGTGTTGAAGGTTAGATGTTGGAATTGAGGGCTTGACTGATCAAAGTTTGGCGGTGGAACTTGAGTGAACTGTAAGGGTGGTCGAAGGTCGGATTAGGGTTGATATTGTTGGTTATAGTTGTAGTTGTAGTTTTGTTGAGGGAGTGGATTGTAGGGAGTTTGGTGTTGGGATGAGGATGCATAATATATGTGTTGTTCGGTGGTCTGTGTACGTTGGTATGTATGCTGAGCTGATGAAGATGCGTGCCCCGCAAATTGAGATGTGTAGGTTGGTGGCACATCCTGATGCATTGGTGCGGCAATTGGTTGTGTTGATGATGAACCTTGAATGCGAGGGTCGATCAAAAATTGGTCTGGAGCAATATGCACATAGGGAATGGCACGAAACCAAGTTAAATACTCTTGGCTTGGCTTGCGTTCACCAACTACAGCCGTCCTCTGCAAAATCAAATGTCTTCTATGTTTCCATTCTCTCACCTTCTCTTTGTTTAAGTCTCGCCAATGAACTTTTTGGGCTTTTCTCATTGTCATTGTGTGGTGTTCCCTTAGACACCTTGGCGGGGAAGGGATTTGTTGTTCAAATTCGAACTGGAGTTTTACCCTATCTGTTTGATGCATTTCAACAGTATAGAAACATATAAGAGAAGTTGTAG
This sequence comes from Lathyrus sativus, assembly GCA_963859935.3. Classification (NCBI taxonomy): domain Eukaryota; kingdom Viridiplantae; phylum Streptophyta; class Magnoliopsida; order Fabales; family Fabaceae; genus Lathyrus; species Lathyrus sativus. The sequence continues at coordinate 536,375,129 of OZ012741.1, forward strand.
CACTCCAGATCTGGCTATCTCTAAGATTGGGCATCGGGTATTGAATGTACGACCTCCATATAAATTGCCACATATTAAAAAAAATTATAATACCATTAAGGAGTATATGCGACAACTAGGTTCTATGATTTCAAACTTACATCTTTTTCTTGCATGTGGTCCAATGCGTTTCGATATCTTTGTAGATGGAAATGAGGATTAGCATCGTAATTCATCTATCTTTGGGCCCAACTTCCATAAACAAAAAATATAAATATTGTTAGGCATAGTTGAATAACAAATATATATATATATATATATATATATATATATATATATATATATATATATATATATATATATATATATATATATATATATATATATATATATATATATATATATATATATATATATATATATATATATATATATATATATATATATATATATATATATATATATATATATATATATATATATATATATATATATATATATATACACACACATAAATGCGTGTTTTAATCTAGTAATACCTTTGAGCGTATGGATATGACGATTGCAATGTACTAACAGGAGAAAACAATGGTATACGCGTGAATGCCTAAGAAGTTAGTAGAAGAACACAACCACTCATGCTCCTAACATCTTTGACTACTGCCTTGCACATTTCTCTGTACAGTTTTGCAAGACATGAAGAACCCCAACTAAAGGTGTTGCATATTCCTAGATCTCCTACGAAAGAAATCCAGAAAGAATGCAAAAGATTTTGACTCTTGTCGGGAAACAAAATAGTAGCAATTACAAGTAAAATATAAAATTTAGCTTGTAAAATAGTATGTTCTTGTGTTGGGGGCAGAGATATTTTTTAAAACTTTGTATAAATTTTATAGCCACGTAATCTTGACAGAACCTCTGTTTTTATCCGCTTCTGTAGGTTCCACCCCTAAGTTCTCCATGTAAATATCATTTGTGACTTCGGTAGGACCGTTGATAGCTTTACCATCAACTCGGAGACCAAGTAACATATTCACATCTTCTAATGTTATCATGCATTCATCTGTTGGGAAATGAAATATGTGTGTTTATGGTCTCCATTTCTCTAACAGAGCTACAACTAAGCTGGAGTCGATTTTGAGACTATTTATTTTTGCGATATGAGCAAAACCTGCTATTTTTAGATACAGGATTATTCCCACACTTGCTTGAATGGGAGCATGAGAATGCACTCGAAACCTTGCATTAGTCTGAAAAGAAATGAAATAATATTGAACCAACCAATTATAAACATTATTCATAGAATAGTAGAGGAAAACTTACACTAGCTTGAATGTTTTATTGTGTTCCACGGTGTTCATTGCCCATCACAACAAAGCCATTTTGATTGAGTGTAAACAAATTTGGAGAAATGCTTGAGTGTTTGTTGTTGCTAGAGTGTTTTATGCTAGAAGTAAAAATATTTGTAGAAAAAAGTTTGAGGTAAAACTGAATTTATAGATGAAGTAAAAATGTTTAGAGTGTAAATGCGACTAGTAGAAGTGACATTACACTGAGTTTTGCATGGCATTGGTAATGGTTAATTGCACGGAATGCATGCAAGGCTACTACGCAGGTCTTACACAATGTACCTTGCATGGAAGACATTTTTCAGCACCCTTCATGTACTCGCTACTTGGGTGGACGAGTTACCTCGAAAACAAGAGCATGCTCGCCCTTTGAGTGGACGAGCAAGAACTATCCAAGAGCGTGCTCGTCCTTTGAGTGGATGAGCTCAAGCCACCTTTATGTTCTTTGCATTTTATATGTATTATATATATGTGTGTGTGTATTATATCTTGTTTGTATCATCACTCCACATTTCATTAACAAAAACATAGAGTTTACACATCAAATATGTCTCAAAGAAATATAATTGTTACCAGCCACTTTAATGGTGTTGTTTCGACAAATAGTACTGTTGGATTGTTATTCAGCAACACATATACTTATGCATTCAAAATTCATGTCAATTCTTATTTTTTTCATTTCAAAGATAGAATGGAAAAAAATTAGAACGATGCGTTGAGGAGATTATTTATCGTCATCCATTACTTAATGGAGACGACGATACAGTTTTTTACGTAATGACGCTGATCAGGAACGACAAAGACGTGGAAGCAGTGCTTTGGTGCCACATGATGTTTGGTCAGTTACCCACAATTGAGCTGTATGTCCGTCTACTAGACAACTCCGAAACATTTCCGACGCAAGAGACATAATTACACTAGTATGGAATGAGCCAAACATCTGTCAACGAACCAACACAAAACAACCAACCTTTCATACTAAATGAAGAGGTTGTGGAAGCAAGCAACGATGATCTTCAAGAGGTAAGGATGCAAGATATTTTTGGTAATAGCGATGACAGAGACGATGAAGATATAATAGTCGCATCTACACAGCCGATTCGCGCCCAACCAATAAGCTTGTACAACCCACCTGCACATATGCAGAATATATGTATGGAAAATGATGAAACAACCTCTGTGTTTGGATGTGTCATACCAAACCATATAGGTGACGAAATAGAGATTGGGATGGAGTTTGAAAATAAGGAAGCTTGCATTTTTGCTCTGGAACATTGGCATATAACACACAATGTTGACTATTAGGTTTACCAATCTGACAATGAACGATACGTAATTAAGTGTAAGAAACACGACTACAATTTCAAATGCAGAGCTTCCTTGAGAAAAAGGAACTCAAAATGGGTGATTGGTAAGCTGCCTAGGCCTCACACATGCACTACCATGTCTATGGCACAAGACCATAGAAAGCTCAGTTCAAAAATGATTAACCACATCATTAGAGAACTTGTCAACTGAGACACTTCACTTAAGGTGAAGGTGATCATTGCCCATATTCTTGAAAAACACAGGTACATAATATCTTACAGGAAAGCATGGATCGCTAAGTGTAAGGCCATAAAGTTGCTCTACGGAAATTGGGAAACATCTTGCAACGACCTGCCACAGTGGATACTGGCAATGAAAACCTATCTTCCTGGAACCATTATATATTTGCAAACCCTACCTGCAATTTCAAATGATGGTTCTTAAATCTCTAGAAAACAAATCTTCCATTGTCTTTTTTGGGAATTTCGTCAGTGTGTACGTGGCTTCGCCTACTGTAAGCCCATTGTGCAAGTAGACGGGACGTGGTTGTATGGAAAGTACAAAGGAACTCTATTGATGGCAGTGGCACAGGATGGAAACGCAAACATTTTGTTAATAGCATTCACATTGGTCGAAGGTGAAACAAAGGAATCATGGAGCTTTTTCCTAAGGAATCTGAGGTTACACGTGACACCACAACCTAATTTGTGCCTAATCTCTGATAGACATGAATCGATAAAAAGTGCATATAACAATCCCTAAAACGGATGGCAACATCCACCATCTTCACATGTCTACTGCATTAGACACATTACGCAAAACTTCATGCGCGAGATTAAGGACAAGGAACTACATCAAAAACTTATTAACATGGGTAAAAAAATACATTTCAGTTATCTCAACTATTATATCATACTTTTACTATGTTTTTCATACCATTTCTATTACAGGTTACACATTGGCGGAGGCTACATTTAACTACTATCGCGGAGAAATCCGAAGAACAAACATTGAGGTCTCACATTGGATAGACAACATACCTAGGGAGAAGTGGGCTATATCATTTGATAGAGGGCAACGTTGGAGACATATGACATCTAACTTGGCAGAGGCCATGAATTTTGTACTAAAGGCAACCAGAAACCTTCTAATCACTGCTTTGGTCCAGTCTTCATACTATCGAATGGGTTCCCTCTTTGGTAAACGAGGACACAAATGAACCAAAATGCTAGCTACAGGGAAAGTTTTCACAGATGGTTGCGACAAGGGAATGACTGATGAGGTATCCAAGGCTAACAAATATAATTTCATGCAATTTGATCGCGAAAGATTCTGTTTCATGGTGCAGGAAAAAATTAATCAGAACGATGGTTGTCCGATGGGTACTTTCAGCGTTGACCTGAGGAATCGTTGGTGTGACTGTGGAAAATTTCAAGCATTCCACTTGCCTTGCTCCCACATGATCTCAACATGTTCTAGCATACGTCGGGACTACACCATTCACATTCCAGAGGTATTCACAGTTCTTAATATATTCAAAGTCTACAAGGAAAGCTTCCCGGGACTACCGCACGAGGAAAACTGGCCAAAATATGAAGATTTTACTCTATAACACGATGATTCCATGAGAAGAAATAAGAAGGGACATCCAACCAGTAGTATAATTAGAACTGAAATGGACAACGCTGAAAAGGAAAAGAGAAGGTGTGAGATTTGCAGAGAAATAAGCCACATGCGTAGAAAATGTCCAAATGTTGCTGGCCCATCAAACCGACCTTCTAGATAATTTTATTTATTTTACAAGGAACTTGATTGGAAAATATTTTGCTTGCACTTGACTTCTCTGTGATCCAACATTTATTTGTAATTCAAGATAACTTTTAGATTACAGCAATACTAGCAGATTATAACCATAAACTTAAAATTAAAACTCAAGCTAACATACACACTAATCAACAATAGAAACCAACACAAGTGGATTTTCGACTCCTCTGTTAACTTCACCACTATGTGCTGAAAACATACATTGGACATCTTCATCATTTTCTATACGATCCAAGTGATACATGTATGTATCCTCCAGGCTTGCATCAATTAGCGTTATATACGGACAACGATACTCCATTTTCTCACCTTCATGCGACGATCACCCAACTGTCGAAACCCCGTGTTAACTGCTGCAACCACGATTCTGAAATTCCACTGAGGATCTAGGTAAACACTGATTTTTTTCTTGTCCATAAAAAACAAGAGCTCGGACAGACATTCTTAAAACACGAAACACTGAGCATGAATGATTTGTGTTGATGCGCATTAATCTATTTATATAAAAAAATTACGTTTGAACTCGGTCATCCAATGACCGAGAGTCTGTAAAAACTAGACAACTCATTGGACGAGCATCAATCATTTTTTAAAATACATGAAAGGAAATAAAATTAAAATATTATATCATTCATAATTTATTTTCCTTCTAATTAAAAATATTTTTATACTTAATTAAACATTATAATAACATGATATATAATATTCTTATGATAATTTTAATTAGTCTATAATTATTAAATTAATATAATAAGTTTTTAATATTTTAAATTATTAATTTAATTAATTAAACATAATATAAATATGAAAAAAAAACAAACTACATGTGCTTGCCACTTGAGTGAGCGAGCACCTTCATCAAAAAATCATAGCATGAGCTCGCCACTTGAGTGGACGAGCATAAGGTGAGAAAAGGGCACCCTTGTCATTTTTTTCAAACTAAGGTAGAATGGTATATATCATTTCAATTTAGGGTAGTCCATTAAAAAAGTCAAAGTTTGTCATCCACACTTTTGCTCCCTCTAGTTAACTTTTGTTAATAGAGAATGATGTGGCATGACAATTGTCATATTTTTTATTATTTGGATGCTGACTAGGAATTGATGAGACCAACATATTTTAATCAACTTTCCAGCATGGATTTAGGAGTTCTTATATGGAGATATAAACCCAACCCATCTTCTACATCATAACTTCACCCATCTTCGTCATGGAAATTTCACTTGCAACCCATAAATACCACATTCAAATACTTCTTATTACCCAATTCAAAGTCATATTACCCTGATTCACCCAAAAATCTCTCATTCGAAATCTTCTTCTTTGCCCAAAAATACATAATTTTAAATCCTGTTTGTTCGTTCCTATTTGTCTACGCCTAGAAACCGATCATGTCAATTTCATCTAAAACAAAACACCCAAAGTCATCAATGATGTCTATGCCCTATGTTAAAATTGTTCTTGATAGACTATGTGGTTGTTGTGATTGTATGATGTCCTACCATTAAAAGAACAGATCCAACGATGATTTTTTTCGAGGTGACCCATTTTGGCAAGTATGGAATAATCTAATTACATTTGCTTTAAGTTTTGATTACAAGTTATGTGATATGTATAACATAAAATGTTTTTTGGATGATAGGATGAAGACACATGTGACATTTTTATCTAGGATGAACGCACGTGGCTTGGTGTGAGTATCAAAGAATAAAATCATATTATGAATGATGAAGATGAGAGAAATATAGAGAAGGAACAAGATGAGAGCAAGAATCATGGTGTGGATGCATTAGATATTGTAAGGGAACTATTTGATGAGTCCAAGAAGAAGAAGAGCAAATTGCAGTAGAAACTAAAATCTAAGAAGATTGTCGAAAAATCAAACTATTTTGTATTATTTTGTCATTGGTTTTTAACCTCTATTTCATAAAGAAATGTAATTGTTAAATCCATGTTTGATTATAAAATCTTGTTGAAGTATGCTATTATGTTGAGTTGCTTATGTACTAAAACTATTTGTTATGTTATTTATGTATTAAGTTGAAATTCAGTTGAACATTTGAACATACCACATGAACATTTGCACATTTATGGCCACTGGGTCATCTTTGTGTGGCATGATTCCAGCATGATGCAAAAAGGTGACATCGGGTGTGAGGGTTCGATCGATATTTTGGGGGAGAATCTACCATATGCATAACCTAGAGTGCATACCTTTTTTAGGAGGAGTTCAACTCACTTCCTCTAACAAAATATCCAACGATATTGTTGAGCGTATGGCAAAGCAGTTCACCTTCATTCCTTTATGTTGGCTCCTTCTCTCTTCTTGGCTGAGGACTCCTGAGCTTATCTCGCCCTGAAGAGCGTGATCTTGCCCTAGAATTGTATGACATGCCATGTACGAACTTTCTCAAGTTACCTTCTTGGTTGAGACGTTTATCTATTTTATCAATTAATGTGAATCATATGTGTGGTGAACCTTGACCTTATGTTATTTGTATCACATATTGGGTTTATTTCCCATAACTTCTCACTTAGGGGTCAAAGTTTCTAGAGTGGCCTTTGTATGACACACTTCACGCCATATTTATTCTCGCCTAGAATTTAGAGGCGTGTAATTATTTGTGGGTCTTGTAACATTCTTGAAAGCTCCATTATCCCAAACTGGTTGTGGAAATGGTTTATGCGCTGTTTGGAGGACTCAAATCCTTCATTATTGCTCTCATTTATGTCTCTGGACATCTTTTTGGTGTTGCTTTTCTCACTTTTATACATAACACTCCTCCCTCATCATGACATCCTATGTTGAGTTGATGGTTTTCTAGGCGAGGGACTCATTAAAGTGTCAAGATTTAAACCCATTTTAGAAAGCTCCCACGAACATCTTTTGGTCGGGGTTTATCATTTTGATGAAGACCTCAATGATTTTCTCCATATATTCTCGTAACGAGTCATAATTACCTTGATGTACATGGATAAACTTGTGGTGTTTGCTTGCAAAAAATGAATGTATACGATTTTTGGAGAGATCTTGGTAGTTGGTCAAAAAGAACCTAGTAAGGTTCATATACCAACGCATGGACGCCTACTTCAATGATCCTTAAAGTGTCTTTTATTCAAGAGAGTCACTTATGACTATTATTACCATGTGTGAGTTAATGGTGGTAACATATTCTTGCATGTTACTTTTTTTCATCGAATGTCACTAATAAGGGCGACTAAGTTATCTAGAATTAGGGCATCCCGAATATCAATAGAGAGAGGTTGAGGATCCAACACCTTCATATCATTCAGTAAATTTTCATATCATTGTTGTTGCTGGATGTTTTGAACATTACCTTACAGAGTTAGATACAACTCCTCCACGGCGGCATGCATCCCATTCAAGGTTTCTCGGCCGCCATTATTGGACGTGACCATAATGAACACCATCATGGGATGGTGATTGGATCAATCAAAGATTTTTTCTAAAACAAGAGTGGTCCAAACCAGTTTTACCAAACTTATAGCAGGCGCCAGCTGTACTTGCAATAAGTACAATAAAGGTGACCCTGCTCGCGATTAATTAATAAAAAGGCATACAAGTTTATGATATATGAATAAGTGATACCCTACTTGAGAGATGTCAATATTTTCTTTTATAAACCAAGTCACGCAAAGCCTAACATTGACTTATTTAAGAAATATGGTTGATGACCCATCCCTTCAATAAATGAGACATGTTTAGTTAGTTACTAAGACTTGAGGCTATTTGGTTTTGACCGGGAGAGTCACCTTAGTTGTTGGAACATTTTTGGTGATTCAACCCTATAAAGTAAGGGGACGTGGATGAATCTCCTATCATCTAACACTTCATTACCCTCACCCACCTCTTTTTTTTACTCTCAATCATACTAATGAGATGCTGGGCTAATGGGACGAATCCATTAACACTTGTTAGGCATGGGTTATGACACAACGGTTCACAGTTTCTTAAGCATAAGGCCTACAAGGTTTAAATGGTCAAGTAAAGATATAAAAGTCCAAAACTAATAAAATCTTAAGACTTGAAAACCTTGAATTTTGCATTTTTTTTCATTCTAGGACTTCTTTTGTCAATCATCAAAATAAAAATATTATAGTCAAAGTATATATTTAAAGCCACAAACGAATTATCATGAAATACAATTAAATTTGAGATATTTCAATTATTAGAGGAGACTATTTGGGCTCAATGATAATTACCTTAAAGGAAGTATGGAAAGTAAAAAAAAAAAATCAAGTATTTCCTTATGTTTTGAATGAGTGTACAATCTTGTTTATACACAGACATTTGAACAATTCAAACTTGAATTGTTTTAAAAAGACAACAGTAAGAATTCTTATAGAGAACAAAATAGTTTATGTTCACAAATTAAATATCTAATAGTGTGGAGATCATCAATATATTTTACTTTGATCCTTTAGATGCTTGTATATAATGAACATCTTGTTTCATAAAATGAAGTAGTTATGTCATTTAGTTGCATACAATATTTATGTCATAAAATGAAGTATTTATATTGTGACATAAGTCAATCTTATAGTGTTTCAACAACATATTTGATAAAATTCATTTTTTCATAGAATATTATTGTTGAAGGATAAAATATATAAATATAGATTTTATGTTTACTCCCTTACTAATCAAAGACTTCTTGACACATAAAATCTTTTCTATAATTATTGTTATTAAGAATAATAAAGTTAAGTGTGAGTTTGAGTCTCACATTGATTATAAATGTAGATAGTTGAACATTTATAAGTGGGAGAATCCATACACCTATCACCTTATAGTTTTGAGTGAATACGCGGTGTCTCTCTCACTTGTGTTGCTCTTGACCCAATATTCAATACTCTCTAGTGATAAACTCCTCCAACAAACGTGGTGGTGCACACACAAAAAAACATAGATTCTCAATGTTATAAAACCCCAAATTTTATATGTAGTTCATATTTCCCCATTCTTAGAGTTCATCGTTGCTCACTCATTGGAGTTGTATCCAGAACACCATTGTTGCTTGCTCATCATTCATACATGACCATTGTTGCTCGCTCATCATTCATACATGACCATTGTTGCTCGCTCATCACTCGTGCATCACCGTTGTTTCTCGTTTGATGAATATGTACCCAAAGTGACTATTGTTGCTCGCACATCACTCACACATTGTTATCTCCATCATATTCATTGTAAAAGTACTACTCTTGTATTTTGGTCATCATATGAGGTGGCCTTAAGACCATGTGATTTTGACTGTAAAAAGAAAGAATAAAATATGTTTTTTTTCCCTGATTAAATGGTTGTTTCTTATGATCCCGACCCTATGTTTACTTAGTACAAAACAAAGTATGCGTTTTATTGAACCATTAAATTAATCAACTATTATATATATTGTGTTTGTTGTAGACGTGAGTATGTTCAATGTCATATTTCACCATGGTGAAAAGTGTGTTCAAGAAAAGTCAATGTTTTAAAAACGAGGGGTTGGAAAAGTTATGGAAATGCATGACTCAAACATATAGATTTATTTTGAGGCAATTAACTTAATAAGAGAATGAGGATATAATACGAGTGGATTTTGGGATGTGGAGGAAAATTGAAGGCATTAATGAAGTTTTTTTCCACATCTGTAATGATGCTTAAGCGGAAGAAGTTGAAATCACTGCCTTGACAACAAGGTTGATGAGCATATTTGGATTGATGAAAATATGGTGATAGTAAATGGAGAAAAGGTGACCTCAGACTTCAGAGCTTTATTTTTTTCCTGAATTAGGGCTAAAAGGTGAGCCTTCTATGGTTAGAACTTTGTATGTGTACCTTCTACATGAGGTATTAGTATCCCTGCCTCTAAAGAACTCTATTGCTATAGTGTTAAAGGTGCGAGACACTAACATGTTTTCACACTATTGCTTAGTTCATTTCCCTTCTTAGATATAGGGCTTCTAGAGGCATCTCTCCATAGATAGATAAATATCACAGTGTCTAAGTGGAGCCTCATTTGACATATTTATTTAAGTGACCTTTTTGGATTAGGCATTCAATCTTTTTCTTGACTAGTAACAACCTTCCGTGTGGTGGCCCTTGACCTTGTGAAACTTACACCATTTGATGGGTTCGAGCCCCACGATGTCTGACTTAGGGGCTGGCAGAAGAGGAAAATTGTATGTATAGAGGACCCCATGCCATATCTACATACAAAAGAGTATTCAAGGGCTTAAAGTTCTCTGTAGGCCTTCCACTATGTTTGAAGGCCACCCTATCTATAACATGGGAGGTATAATGGCTAATGTGCGACTGCTCTGAGTTATCATAGTTTCTAGCTATCAACTCCTTAACATCTCAGGACTTCTTCTCGACATTGTTCTCCTCGCCCTTTATATAGCATTATATGCGTGCACTACCTCCGCCAGGGAAGCAACACACCTCTGAGTGAAGGATTCATTAAAATGCCTAAACCTTAGTCCATTTTGGAATTCTACTACGAACATCTCTTGGTTGGGATGGACAACCTTAACGATCACATCATTAAAGCAGGTAATATACTCCCTTAAATAGTCTGAAGGGCCTTGGCGAATGTTAAACAATCCGGTGGTAGATATTCTTTTATGATTGCTCACTGCAAACTGATGGGCCAAATTCTTTACTAGGTCCCAGTAGTTAGTGTTTGCGAGTTGTGGTAGGCTCATGTACCAGCTTAACGCTGCATCCCTGAAGATGCTAGAGAGAAGCTTTCATTTTAGGTAATCAGAGGCTCTAATAATTTCCTTATGTGAGTTAATGGAGGCGCATACTCTTGGGGGTAGCTGTGTCCATCAATCTTGGGAAGTGATGATGCCTTGAAATTCTCTAGCACTAGTGCCTCCATACTTCATTATAGAGAGGTTAGGGGTTCAAAACTTCTGTCTCTTCAAGAGGTCAATCTCCTGTTGGCACTGGTATATTAGAAGGACGTTCTAATCCAAAGTTTGATTATGGCGACACAAATTGTCCATGGTGGTACACATTTCTCCTATAGCATCTTCGTTGTCGCTAAAAATACTATTGGCCAGAGTTGCTTCTCGGTTGATAAATGGGTTGAAGATGCGGATAACAACTAGATCGTATTATGAAATAATGGCTCAAGTCAGTTTTACCAGGGCTCCACGGTGGGTGCCAATTATACTTGTTAAAGTAAAACAAGATACAACCCTTAATTTATTAGGATTGTCAGAGGGTTTTAGGGTTGTTGGTGGTGTTAGAACAAGGTCACATAGAACAGTGAGAAGCTCTATATCAATATGGTTTTTTGGTGAATTAAATAGCCCCTCCTAAACTGATTGTTAAGATATTTATAGAGGTTTATTGGGTCTGAAATCTTGGACCTATGTGGTGGTTATTTTACCCCTCTTAAGAGTGTGAAACTATTATTCCTCCTATTCTTCGGGAGAACATGAATTTTCCATTTGACCGAGCTTTCCATACCATTAGTACCTAAGGACACGTCAATCTCCATGTTTCATGAGTGGGCAAATACATGATTTTACCCGAGTCCAACAGAGAACGAGTGATGTGACCTATAAACGAGTGTTACCTCCATCAGACGAGTGATGCAAATGAATGATTAGAAGCCCCACTTAAAACGATGTTTGCTATTTGCCTATCCTTAATGAACTTTGTATGGGCTCATGTGGACTCTTTAAAATTACGCGTATACATATATAATATATTAATTAAATTATAACTAATTTGAAGAAGGGTGGTCGAGGAAATTATATATTTGCAATTATTTAATTGAAAATCTGAATCACTGTTCCTAAATGGAGACATTAGTTTTTATGAAAAATTAAGTAATCATACTCTTATTAACAAAAAAAAAAAAGTAATCATATTCTAACGTATTTGAATTTGAGAAGGTAAGTTTAAAGAGGAAAAAAGAAAAGAAAAATTAAAATGAACTAATCTGACTTAGAGCACCCACGTCCATCATCTCTATTTGAGTTCTTTAAATGGGATCCACTGAATTGTTTATATTATATTATACCTTTTCATTTTCTAAACAAGTCAACTACATTTTTCAAATATATATTCAACTAATCAAAAACTCTAAAATGGATCCCATCAAATTCCACAATATACCCCACATTTATATTATATAAAAATATAATTGAAACAATATAATTAAAATATATCAAAATACATTTAAAAATTATGCATCTAAAATAAATCAAAGTAATATATATATATATATATATATATATATATATATATATATATATATATATATATATATATATATATATATATATATATATATATATATATATATATATATATATATATATATATATATATATATATATATATATATATATATATATATATATATATATATATATATATATATATATATATATATATATATATATATATATATATATATATATATATATATATATATATATGACAAAAATGATTTATTAAAAAATACATTAACAAACATAAATGTTAAAATAATTTCAATTGTTGTTATTCTCTTGTCCATAATGTTGCCATATGTGTTTTTATCAAATCTTGTTGATGATGTCGATGAATTTTTTTTATCACGAACATCAAATCTTCTATGCAGGAACTCTTTAAAATTAATATTAGAATCATTCGACAATATTGTCGCGTCATTACTCAAATGATCATAAGAAAAATCAAAATTTCCATCATATATGGCATGTTCATCTTCGAAAATCATGTTGTGTAATATGATGCATGTATTCCTTATGTGTTGGAGTGTGTCTAAGTGCTAAGATCGTGCTGGGTTACGTATGATCACAAATTGGGATTGGAGAACTCCAAAGGCTTATTCAATATCCTTTATTGCCCCTTCTTGGTGTTGGAAAAATAATTTTCTCGTATCCCTTTGTGGCATCGGGATACTTTTCACAAATGTGGCCCATTCAGGATAAATACCATCTGATAGATAATAGCCCTTATTGTATTCTGTTCGATTGATTATATAATGAACCTCAAGAGCTCGTCCTTGAAAAACATTGTTGAAGACATTGGATTTGTTCAACACATTAATTTCATTGTTTGAACCCGCTATCCCAAAGAATGCATACCAAGTCCATAAGTCTTGTTAAGCCACTGCTTCTAGCATAACATTTAGTTTTCCATGATCACCTCGAACATAATACACTTTCAATATAACTTGACAGTTTTTCCATTCCTAATGCATACAATCAATAGTCTCTAACATGCCTGGAAATCCTCGTGCCTCCCCAAGTCGTATTAGGCGTTCAATGTCTTCAGCATTTGGCCTATGCAAATATTGTGCCCCAAAGATGCTAATTACTCCTCTTGTAAACTTATAACACATTTTAGTGTAGCAGTTTCATAAATTCTCAAATAATCATCCACACTATCAATAAATATTCCATATGTCAGCATACAGATAGCAATAATGCATTTCTGTAATGGTGAGAGACTTGACCTACCAATTGCATCAACCATAATTCAAAAATACTCACCATGTTGACCTAGAGCTTCAAAAATACTAAGGAGCACGTATTTATGCATTCGGTACTTCTACGAAACTGCTCATTTGTGCATATCGAAGTTTCTGAAAAATAATTATTGAACAATCGATCATGTCTCTCTTCATGGTTCTTTCTATATTCCTTCTTTGACGTCTAGGATTTTTACAGCTCGAGGCTTCTTTTTCCATAAACAACCTCACAAGTTCTTCATCTATATTTGTTGGTGTATACTCTAGAGGCCAATAGTTTTGATACTTGTATCGAATTATTAAGAAGACATTTCTTTATTATGTTTGTTTTTTCAAAAGGATAAATTCCTTAGAATAGCTAGTCTGTTTAATGAAATGATAAGTGTGCCTTAATGATGAGATCCCATTAAACATAAGGACAATATTCTTAAAGTATCAATAGTCGAGCTTTATTGTGAAGTGAGATAACATTAAAGCATTGAGGCTATTATGCGGATAGACTGATGATCACATCTCATGGATCATGGATAAAGAGTTATCAATTCTTCACTTAGGTATGAATATTAGGAGTAATATTTATACTAGATTAACCAACTATGAGAATACTACATAATGATTTATACAAAGTTTCATAAGTTATTCTCATGGTGATAGTGGTGTATACCACCATTCAACCTGAAATCACTATGGACCCTAGATGTGGAGTCGAGTACTTTATTGCTGGTGAAACATTGTTTGTAATTGGATGATCATAATGACACTTGATGGTTACTCTACAAAGTATGTTGAGGGACATGAATGACCTAGATAGAATTTGTCCATCCTGCGTAACAGGATAAATGTCTAAGGGCCCAATATTGAACTGGACAAGGATAGAACAGTCTATGCCTTGTGTTCAATATAGACATGAGGGTAAAAAGGTAATTGTACACATTAATATTATCACGAAAAGGTTTTGTCATATCAAATGACATTTCCGTGACTTGGATAGCAGTGATGTGTTGCTAGATACCGCTCACTGTTTATTATATTAAATATATGATTTAATAAAATTGTCAATGTCACGAGAACCTATAGGGTCACACACATAAGGATAGACTGATGAGAGATAAAATAAATAAGGAATTCTGGAAGGTACAACGTACTTTAGAAAACTATGGAACACAGTAATGTATAGTGTACTTAAGTGAAATATGGAACATCGTATAATATAATAATAATAGTTATTATTATAGTCATTAAATATAATAATAATAATAATAATAATAATAATAATAATAATAATAATAATAATAATAAAATATGTTTATTATAATAATAGTTATATTATTATTATTATTATTATTATTATTATTATTATTATTATTATTATTTAATAGTTATTAAATATAATAATAATAAAATATGTTTATTATAATAATAGTTATATAATAATAATAATAGTAACAATTATTATTATTATTATTATTATTATTATTATTATTATTATTATTATTATTATTATTATTATTATTATTATTATATGGTGCACTTAAGTTGAGATTTTTAACTTGCAGCCTACACAAGTGGTTCTATAAATACAATCTTTGGGTAGAAGCTTTCTCAGTTGATGAAATTCAGTTGGTGAAACCCTGACTGTAATTTCTCTCTCTCTCTCTCAAAGTCTTCAATCGTAGTAGCTAGTGTAACACCCCAAATTCTTGGAATATTTATTTAATTTATTTAAATATGAACATTCGTATTTTTGGTGATTTTCGGTGGTTGGTGTGAATATTGGAAATTATGGAGTTTTGAGTTATTTATTTAAATAATAGTATATAATATAAATATTTTTGGTATTATTATTAATTTAAATAAATATAAGTTAATTTAAGGGAAAAGTGGACATTTGAGGAGGAGTTAGTGAGGGTGAAATTGGAAACCCCATTTTAAAGACCCAAAGTCAGGTCTAACATAAAGGGATTTTGAGGGAATTATGATTCATTCTTGTTAGACCGTGAAAAGGCAAGAAATAGAGGTCAGAGCTCCGAGGAAGAGGATTGAGGCAAAAGCTTCGCGAGGTTTCCAAGAATCAAGGAGAAAGGCTTAAAGTCGGCAATTAAGGTATGGAGAGTATTACCTTCATTGTTTTCAATATACAATTCAATGTATTTAAAGCCGATTTAAGGATTTAGGAGGTTTTTGAGTTTGAAGAAATTAGGCCTTCGGGGCCAAATCTATTTTTGAGGTTGTTTAAGTATGGGGAGTATTACTTTTATTATTTTCAATATATGAATCAATGTATTTAAAGCCGATTTAAGGATTTCGGAGGTTTTTGAGTTTGAGGAAATTAGGCCTTTGTGGCCAAATATGTTTTTGAGGTTGTTTAAGTATGGGGAGTATTACCTTCATTATTTTCAATATATGATTCAATGTATTTAAAGTCGATTTAAGAATTTAGGAGGTTTTTGAGTTTGAGGAAATTAGACCTTCGTGGCCAAATATGTTTTTGAGGTTGTTTAAGTATGGGGAATATTACCTTCATTGTTTTCAATATATGATTCAATGTATTTAAAGCCGATTTAAGGGTTTAGGAGGTTTTTGAGTATTGAATTATTATTGCCTTTCTGGTGGGGAGTTCAATGAGTTTGAGGGATTTGAACTGATGGTCTAATATGTTTGAGGTTGATTTGTGAATAAGGGAGATTAGGCCTTCGTGGACAAAATCTGTTAAGATTGTTTAACCTTGTAGGGTAAGTGATTTGTGAGAACTTTAATGAATGTGGCGAATTTGTAAGAATTTATGGGAATTAGAGGCGTAAATAGGATACGGGATTGGCCTAATAAGTCGTAGATTTTGTGCCTTTATCATCGTAATACCTTAGGAATGATTTGGGGATGTTTTTGAGGAATTAGGGAAGGAAAACGTATGGACCTTTGAACTGACTTTGCTACTGTTGCATAATAGCAATTTGTTGTAATCGCAAGATCACATAGCAAACAATCATTCGCACGACGGTGCTCAGATCTAGTTGAAGGAGGTTGAGAGAATCTTTAGAGTTATGAGGTGTGTTGAAGGAAACAAGGTGAGACTTGGAACTCACATGTTGAGAGAAGAGGCCGACGACTGGTGGGTCGGTATGAGACAAGTTCTTGAGGTAGATGACGAAGAAATAACCTGGGATTTATTTTGCACCGAATTCTTGAGAAAGTATTATCCTGAGAGTGTAAAGGGGAAAAAGGAAATGGAATTTCTTGAGCTGAAGCAAGGCAATATGTCTGTGGTGGACTACACGACTAAGTTTGTGGAATTAGTTCAGTTTCATCCTCATTATGCGGAGGTTACGGCGGAGTTCTCTAAGTGCATTAAGTATGAGAATGGCTTGCGTCCTGAGATAAAGCAAGCGGTGGGATACCAAAGAATACGAAGATTTTCGGACTTGACCGAATGTTGTAGGATTTTTGAAGAAGACAGTAGGGCTTAATGTACTCATTATAAGAGTTTGACTGAAAAGAAAGGCAAGCAACAAGTAAGGAGTGGACCTTATGTGACGCCTGTTGATAAGGGCAAGTATTAGGGAAACTTTGACAGGAGACCCAGAGGAGGAAGTTCTGGTGCGGTCAAATGTTACAAGTATGGCGTGATGGGTCACAAATCTTTTGAATGTGGGAAGTCTGTGGAGAAGTGTGCTAATTGTGGAAGTCTTGGACATGCCACTTCTGGTTGTAGAAGGAATGTGGTAAAATGTTTTAATTGTGGGGAAGTTGGTCATATTAGTACCAAGTGTACCAAACCAAAGCAAGCTCAGTCGGATGGAAAAGTATTTGCATTAGCAGGTTCAGACACTACTAATACGGATCACTTGATTAAAGGTACATGCTTTATTAATAATATGCCTTTAGTTGCTATTATTGATACTGGAGCGACTCATTCGTTAATTTCTCTTGAGTGTGCTAAGCGTTTGGGTTTGTGCATGGTTTCATTGAGTGGAGACATGGTTATTGAGACTCCCGCTTCGGAGTCGGTAACTACTTCTTTGGTGTGTGTAAGTTGTTCTTTGACCATGTATGGTAAAGACTTCATTATGGATTTAGTGTGTTTGCCGTTGGAAGGTTTGGACGTGATCTTGGGTATGAACTGGTTGCAATTTAATAGAGTTCATTTAGATTTCTATCACAAGTTAGTAAGGTTTCCTTCTTTGGAAGATGATGAAGGTGAGAGTTTTCTATCCACTAAAGAGTTGAAGAAGCTTTTAGCGGACGAAGCTCAGTTGTTCGGCTTGTTTGCATCGTTGTCTGTGGAGAGCAAAGTTGAGCTTGATGTGTTTCTAGTGGTGTGTGATTTTCCAAAAGTGTTTCTGGAGGAGATTACGGATGTACCGCCGGAAAGAGAAGTTGAGTTTTCTATTGATCTAGTTCCCGGTACTAGACCGATTTCAATGGCACCGTATCGTATGTCAGCATTGGAGTTGGTAGAACTGAAGGA
This sequence comes from Lathyrus sativus, assembly GCA_963859935.3. NCBI lineage: Eukaryota > Viridiplantae > Streptophyta > Magnoliopsida > Fabales > Fabaceae > Lathyrus > Lathyrus sativus. The sequence goes on from OZ012741.1 coordinate 536,393,554, forward strand.
GCAGTTGAATGATTTGCTGGATAAGAGATTTGTAAGACCAAGTGTTTCTCCTTGGGGTGTGCCGGTATTGTTGGTAAAGAAGAAGGATGAGAGTATGCGGTTATGCATTGATTATCGGCAGTTGAATAAGGTGACAATTAAGAATAAGTATCCGCTTCCAAGAATCGATGATTTGATGGACCAATTGGTTGGAACACGTGTTTTTAGCAAGATTGATTTGAGATCGGGTTATCACCAGATTCGTGTGAGAGAGGAGGATATTCCAAAGACGGTTTTTAGGACACGATATGGTCATTACGAATATTCTGTGATGCCATTCAGAGTTTCTAATGCGCCGGGCGTATTTATGGAATACATGAATCATATTTTTCATGAGCATTTGGATCGTTTTGTGGTTGTATTCATCGACAACATTTTGATTTACTCTAAGTCTCAAGAGGAGCATGAAGAGCATTTAAGGGTTGTGTTACAGATTTTGAAAAAGAAGAAATTGTATGCTAAGTTGTCAAAGTGTGAATTTTGGTTGTCGGAAGTGAGTTTTCTCTGACATATTATTTCTGGTGATGGTATTAGTGTGGATCCATCCAAGATTGATGCGGTAATGCAATGGGAGACTCCTAAATCGGTTACGGAGATTTGAAGCTTTTTGGGCTTGGCAGGCTATTATCGGAGGATTATTGAGGGATTTTCGAAGTTGGCACTTCCGTTAACGCAATTGACTTGTAAAGGAAAGGCTTTCATTTGGTATGCTAGTTGTGAGAAGAGTTTCATTGAGTTAAAGAGAAGATTAACAACAACGCCAGTCTTGATTTTGCCGAATCCTACGGAACCTTTTGTGGCTTATTGTGATGCGTCCTTGACAGATTTGGGTGGTGTGTTGATGCAAGATGGAAAAGTTGTGGCTTACGCTTCGAGACAGTTGAGAGTGCATGAAAAGAATTACCCTACGCATGATTTGGAATTAGCGGCCGTAGTGTTTGTTTTGAAAATTTGGAGGCATTATCTTTATGGTGCAAGATTTGAAGTTTTTAGTGATCACAAGAGTTTGAGGTATTTATTTGATCAAAAGGAATTGAATATGAGGCAAAGGAGGTGGTTAGAGCTTTTGAAAGACTATGATTTTGGTTTGAATTATCATCCGGGTAAGGCAAATATGGTGGCCGATGCCTTAAGTCGGAAGTCGTTGCACATGTCTACATTGATGATGAAAGAATGGGAACTTTTGGAGAACTTTAGAGATTTGAGTTTGGTTTGTGAAATGACGCCGAGAAGTGTGAGACTTGGTATGCTTCATATTACGAATGATTTTCTTGCTACCGTATGTGAAAGGAAAAAGTTAGACTTGAAGTTCGTTGACTTGATGACGAGTGAGAATGAGGATTTCAAGGTTGATGGTTTTGTAGTTTTAAGATTTCTTGGTCGTATTTATATTCCCGATGATGCGGAGTTGAAAAGGATGATATTGGAGGAAGGACACCGAAGTAACTTAAGTATTCATCCGGGAGCGAATAAGATGTATCAAGATTTGAAGAAAATCTTTTGGTGGTCCGGATTGAAGAGAGATGTAGCTCAGTTTGTGCATGCATGTTTGACTTGTCAGAAGTCTAAGGTAGAACATCAGAAGCCTAGTGGATTGATGCAACCTTTGGATATTCCATAGTGGAAATGGGATAGTATATCGATGGATTTTGTTATGGGATTACCGAATACGCAAAGAGGTCATAATGCTATTTAGGTGATTGTTGATAGGCTTACTAAATCTTCTCACTTCGTTCTGATTGATATTAGTTATCCTTTGGAGAAGTTAGCCGAGATTTATGTTCGTGTGGTTGTGAAGTTGCATGGAGTTCCTAAGAGTATCGTATCGGATAGAGATCCTAGATTTACTTCAAGGTTTTGGGAGAGTTTGCAAAAGGCTTTGGGTTCTAAGCTAAGATTAAGTTCGGCTTATCACCCACAAACAGATGGTCAAACCGAGAGAACGATTCAGTCGTTGGAGGATTTGTTGTGTGCTTGTATGCTAGAGCCAGGTAGTGCTTGGGATAGTTATTTAGCGTTGATTGAGTTCACCTACAATAACAGTTTTCACTCAAGTATTGGCTTGGCACCATTTGAGACTTTGTATGGTCGGAGATGTCGAACACCTTTGTGTTGGCATGAAACTGGTGAGAAGTCGGTTGTTGGGCCGGGGATGGTACAACAAACGATGGAGAAGGTGAAGTTTATTCGGGAAAAGATGAAAGCTTCTCAGAGTAGGCAGAAGAGTTATCATGACAAGAGAAGGAAAGATCTTGAGTTTCAAGAGGGCGACCATGTGTTTTTGAGAGTTACACCGGTTACGGGTGTGGGTCGTGCCTTGAAGTCGAAGAAGTTGACTTCCCGTTTTATTGGTCTGTATCAAATTATTGCACGAGTGGGTGCTGTGGCGTATCGTGTGGCGTTGCCTCTGAATCTTTCGAATTTGCATGAGGTATTCCATGTTTTGCAACTTCGGAAGTATGTTCCGGATCCGTCACATGTGATTCCTATGGACGAGGTTGAAGTAAGAGATAATCTTACGGTTGAAGTTTTATCGATTAGGATTTTGGATCATGAAATTAAGAGGCTAAGAGGCAAGGATATTGCGCTTGTGAAAGTAGCATGGGGAGGTGCTGCAGAAGGTAACATGACTTGGGAATTGGAGAGTAAGATGCGAAAGTCGCATCCGGAATTGTTTGGATCAGGTAATATTTTCGAGGACGAAAATTTCTGAAGTGGGGGAGAGTCGTAACGCCCCGATTCTGATTTCCCATTTTTGTTGAGTCCTTTAATTTATTTTGATTGATTATTCTTTTATTTGTGAAATTTGAATATTAATATGATATGTGTGCATATTATGTTATTTTATTATTCAGAGAGTTTTGGGAATTAATTAGAGGGTGTTTTAGATAATCCTTAATTAGTAGATATTTGAGAGAAATAGAATAGAAAGAGTATAAGTGGAAATAGAGAGAAAACAAAAGAGATAGAAAGAAATAGAAAGGAAAGAAGAGAAAAGAGGAGGAAGAGGAGAAAACCTAGAATCATCAAGAATCAACTTCTAAGCTTTCGATTAATCGGATAAGGGTGTGAAACTTTATCATTCTTTCGATGTATATGATTATGTATGTTTCTATTGATTTGATTTTGGATTGGGGAGAGTTTTGCTCATTTTCCATTTTTAGGTTGAATTTGATTTAATCGATAGAAACCAAGTTTTAACGGTTAAAAATGAGAATAAGTGGTAAAGTTTAGTCGAGGAATGTTGGGCTAAGGCTACTAGAACGAGTTGGAATTGAATCGGGTAGATTTTGAGGAGTTTTGGAGTTTTGGACAGTGGGCAATTCTGAGTTCGCAGACCCTCGCTAGCAAGTTCGCTAGGCGAGCAGGTCGCGAGCATTCGCTGGGCATTCGCTGTGGTGAGCCAGTAGCGAACGGTCCCAGACTTGGACATAATGGTTTTGGTGTGCTTCGCTGGTAGCGAGGGGGGTGGCGAGCATTCGCTAGGCCTTCGTTGAGCGAGTGAGGTAGCGAATCAAGTCAGTGGCTTCTGTTTGCCTTCGCGAGCTTGTTCTCTAGGTGAACAGGTAGCGAGCACTCGCTAGGAGCTCGCTAGGCGAGCAGGGTAACGAGCGTGTCAGCATGTTATTTTCTTGTGTTTTCACTCCAATGTCGATTCTTCGATTCAAGTATGATTAATCCTTTCTTATTATGCATAGTTGTATGTTGTGATATGAGATGCTGTGGGTAGCCGTATGGCGTGAATCCTAGATTGTGAATCGTGAAGTGCGAAATGTGGCCGTTTGGAAATTTTGTACATTTGTTTGAATTGAATAAAAATGCATGATGAGATTGACGTGAATGTGCATAATTGTATGTATTTGTATGATGTGAAGAATGCATGAGTATGTTTGTAAATATGTATGCATTTCAAGAGTGTGTGGAGTTGTTTTGCATGTGAAGCATCATGATTGCATTCTTGTGTGTCTGATCTCGCGTAGGATCTGCAGAAACCTCGTGTGCCCTTGTGAGGTGTGAGCAATGGTTTATTTTTGATCCCTAGGAGGATCTGCAGAAACGATCGTGTGCCCTTGTGGGGTGTGAGCAATCGGATTGTGTGCCCGTGTGGGGTGTGAGCAATCCTGAAACATCGTGTGCCCATGTGAGGTGTGAGCGATGGGTGAACATCGTAGGCCCGACAGGGAGTTACTTCGGTAACGAGCGATGATTCCATTTGGTTCTTCAATTGAACCTGCTGAATGAGTCAGTACCGCATTTGCATCTGCATAGAGTCGTGAGTCGGTCTCTATGAGTTGCATTATTATCTTCATATGATGTATTGGTATAATGAACATAATTGTGTATGTTTATGTGAAGTGTTGAACTAAACATAATTGTAAATGTTTATGTGTGAATGATGTGAATGGTAGAAGTATGATTGATGTATATGCTTAGTGGTGAGTATTTGCATGGTGGATATGCTTGGTGAATTATATATGTGTTGCGATGTATATATGATTGAATTTTGATGAGTTGCGGTGAGAAATATGTTATGTTTATCCTATGTTGGTGTATATAGATATATATATTATATGCATTGTTTGTTATGATAATATTTCTCACCCTTCTGCTGCTTTATGATGCTCTATGAGGCATTGCAGAGTAGGTTTGCTAGAGGTCTTTTGTGAAGCGTGGCTTCGTTCTTTTTGGTCGGTTGGCTCTGATATGTAGCACCGGGTAGTTAGGAATTGTTTTGGTTCTTTTGTGATACATCTGTGTATGTATCTGCTGGTGAATGCTTTGTAAACATGACTTATGACTTGAATTAAACTGTTGATATATATAATGTTTATATGAATAAAGTGATTCAATGTTTAGATGTTTCCGCTCTTATTCTAAATATTGATATGTGGGTTTTAAGAACTAAGTTCCTTTGTGGTGATTTACCCTTTGTTGCATATCTTTATGAGCAGGTGTTGTATGTGTTTTGAATTTCCTGGATAATGTGACGTACCTCTTTTATACCATGTGTTAATTTATACTCTGATGAAGATTTTATTAAGTGCCTAAATGATTTAATTGTTTATTTGGGGGTATAGAAAGGGGGTGTTATAACTTTGCTACTGTTGCGTAACAATGATTTGCTGTAATCGCAAGATCACATAGCGAATAATCATTCGCACGACAAATTGTCCAGCGAACGTAGCAAAGTTTCGCGAATTGTGTTCTTGTGCAGTGCTATTTTGATGCTTTGATGCTGTGATTTTATTGATGAATTACCAGGAGTATGACTGTGATTCCTATGTGATTAATACATGATTGTATGATAATTCCTATGAGTAATGATGATGAGTTATGATGTTGATTCCATTAGTTTTTGATGATTATATGATGACATAATTTTGATGAATGATGATGCACCTAATGAGTTTATTATGAGGATGATATTGATGTGTGCATCATGCACTCATATGCATTCTGGACTTCGGTCTAGTGTTTGATTCTTGTGGCTTCAGTCCCATTATGCGGATGTGATTTATTTTGTTGTGCTCCGGTTCTTGTGTAGAATCGATCATATTGATGGGGATCTATAGAGGGTTGATGACCCAGTATCCATCGAACTTTGATGAATTGGTACCGCATGCATGAGTCTTGTTGCATTTGTATTTATGTGACAATTTGGTGTAATTTATGATATTATAGTTTTTTGATGTTTCCTTGATGATTATGATGATGTTGAATACGAAAATGACGCTATTTTATATATTGATTCCTATATTGATTATTATGAATCGTTTCACTCACCCTGCCTGTTTGAATGTTGCCTCCACGTGGATAACGTGCAGATGACCAGGTTTAGCCGTGGATGCCGTCGATGACTTTTTGGAGTTTTTGACTTTTGGTTGACTTAGAGGGTCTTGCTCTGATAGTGTAACATCGGGTTGGGGTCTTTGAGTTAAACCATGTTTTATTGATTATTGTTATTTTGATTATGTTGTTGCGCAAGGAAAACTGGATTTTGCCTTTTTGAGTTCCGCTGCCTTTTGAGTAATTTTGGGAAAACCCGTTGTTTACGGAGCATTGACTTTTATTTGAGTTATTGAGAAATATACGCTATTTAAGGTGATTTTTTTTGTGTTTAATATTTTACTCTGATAAATGTGATTTATTTGCCATTATATTTGTGTGGTAGAAAAGAGTGTTGCAGCTAGCACAGAGATTGAAGGCACTCTGTTCTTATGGACTGAGTAGAGACTTTGTTCTGCATTCAACGCTCATGATCATTTATCCGGATCTGAATCAAAGTTGTTAATCACCACAAGAGGTAACTATTTCTATCATTGATCATGCTCATTCGTAAGGATCAACTAAAGGGAAATTTTTGTTTTCCACTGCATTTTGAATCGCTATTTCCCTTCAGTGGTATCAAAGCCACTTACGAAACCATGAATCAGATAGATATTTATTTTTTGTACTTTCTAATTTAATTCGATTAAAAGACATAATAAATTAAATGATAAAGAAAATTAATTTATGGCATCATGTTATGTATGATTTGAATGATTCGATGTTGAGTATGCTTCAGAATCCGACTTTTGTATGGTGAAGCAGCGATATATCGATCATTCATAAGTTACACAAAATTGATCGATCAATTTCATATAAGATATGAATAATACGGATGCAACTGCGGTATCATAGATTCAATTAGTGTGATGATTGTGTTTCATATGAATGGTCAATGTTCATTCTACTTTGGAATCCGATATTTGTATGGTGAAACAATGATATTTTGATCATTTGAATTGAATAATCGTTCATTACATTTTTGATAGTATGAATGTGTTGTATTAGAGTACTTGTGACAGCACAAGACTTGTGTTGTCAAGAGTTATAAAATTAGAGTTTGTAAAATTGTATACATAAATTCTTTTTTTAATAATATAATAATAGTTATTATTATATTAATTTTAAGAATAGTACGATCATTTGTAATGATAAAATTATAATGGTTTAGAATGTTTATTTAAATATTATAATAATAATTTTTTTATTATTCGTATATATTTATAACTGCACAGTAAAACCCTCATAACTTTGAATAATGTGATCAATTTGTCAAATTTAATTTAATTTATTTAATTAACAGAATTTAAATTAATTGTAATAATAAAAGTATGTTTATTACTATTTTCTTTATTTATCTATTTAATTTTGAGAATTTTAAATATGACCTGCGTGTTGTGTCTTTCTCTATACACTCCATATGTAACTTCTCAGCTCAGCTCACTCCCTCGTATGTAAAACGAGTATTCTTTTATGTAATATAATATTACGAAGAAAAAGAATAATACAAGATCAAAAGAGAACAACCATGGAGATCTAACTTGGAGAAGCGTAAATCGTTATAATGTTTAGCTTAGGTTCTCTCATTGGCTTGAAAGGACAATTGTGCTAGGGGTCATAACTGTTCATTTTGTTTATGTATGTTAATGCATGTGAATGTATGTTGATACATGTGAGAAACGATTTATATGATAAATAAGCTGGTGAGATCAAACTATTCAAAATTCACTCAAATCAAATATTAAGTTTAAGCTTTCCAAATTATAGCCTTCATCAAGACTAATATCGAATAATGTAGGTTTCGCCTAATGCAAGGTGCATGTTTTATATTAGTAAGGTGCAATGGGATAAATGTAATATCCATTTACTAAAATATTGGGTCAAACTTAACTAAACAATTATAATAAGATTATATACATTTAGAAGAAATGGTTAGGAGTAATCCATATGATGGATTATAATAAGGAGTTATTTACCCAACTAATAGTATTCGAGAATTGTACTAGATACAATTGGAAGAAGTTCCTACCTAAATAACATAGTTTTGTGTAATCAGCCTAACTATGAGTTAAAACAAAGTGAAATATGGATCTCGATCCACTAAAAAATCTTTCAACGGGATTTTCTGAATCAAATGGTGAAGGTCATTTGGTTTGAGTAAAATAGTGGAAGCATATTTAATTAAAGGCCTAATTGAATATGTTGATTTTAATGATACTTATATTTTCACATTTTTTATGTAGATTACCATGACAACAAACACCTATAACATCATTTTACGATCAATCCTTGATAAGAAAAAATTCTCTGGGATAAATTTTCAGGATTGTCCTCAAACATGATAAAAAGTCTTATGTCTTAGAGACACATGTTTCTGAAGAGGAGCCTCATGGTTATGCTCATAAGGCTGAAAGAAATTCTTATAAGAAGCATGTCAATGATGCCAATGAAACTGCTAGCCTCATGCTAGCTACCATGAATTCTGAAATGAAAAAGCAACATGAAAACATAACAGTGTTTGATATAATCGAACACCTGAAAATGCTCTATCAAGAGAAGGCAAGGCATGATAGATTTGAAGTTTCAAAAGCTCTTTTTCAAGGAAGTACCTGGAAGATAAGAAAAATGGAGTAGAGACTTCAACTTTAGATACTTTTGTTATAGAGATAAATTTATCTACTTCTGTCTCATGGGTATTAGATAATGTATGTGGTTATCACATTTGTACAAATGTGTAGGGGCTAAAAAGGAATAGAGAAATGGAAAAAGGTGAAGTTGATCTACGAGTTGGCAATGAAGTAAAGGTTGTTGCTTTAGTTGTAGGAACTTTATGTATTGAATTTACCTAGTCGTTTAATAACTCAATTAGAGAACTATTATCATGTATATGCAATTAGTAGGAATATTATTTATGTTTCTTGTTTGGACAAGCTTGGTTTTTCATTCATAATAAAAAAACAATTGTTGCTCTATTTACTTGAATGATGTACTCTATGCTACTGTACAAATGAATAACGAATTGTATGTCCTTGATCTTAGAATGTCAATTTATAATATTAATACTAAAAGGATGAAACCTAATGAGTTAAACCTAATTTACCTTTGGCACTGTCTCTTAGGCCATATAAATGAGAAGTGTATTTCAAAGCTCCATAAATATGGACTCTTGGACTCTTTTGATTATGAATGATATGATACATGCATATCTTTTTTAATTGGAAAGATGACAAAGTCTCCATTCACAGGAAAATGTGAAAGGGCTAATGATCTTTTTCCCTCATACATACTGATGTATGTGGACCATTGAACATACCATCCAAAGGAGGTTTTCAATATTTCATCACGTTTACTGATGATTTTAGTAGATATAGTTATGTGTATCTAATAAAACAAAAATATGAATTCTTTGAAAAGTTCAAGGAATACAAGAATGAAGTACAAAAGCAACTAAGTAAGAATATTAAAACTCTTCGATCAGATCGAGACGGTGAATATTTAAGCTTAGAGTTTGATGGCCATCTAAAAGAGCATGGGATTTTATCCCAACTTACTCCTCATGGAACGCCACAATTGAATGGTGTATCCGAGAGAAGAAATCGAACCTTATTAGACATGGTCAGATCCCTGATGGGTCATTCCAATCTTCAAAACTCCTTTTGGGGACATGCTCAGTTGACAGCAACTTACACACTTAATCATATTCCATCCAAAAAGGTTGAGACGACGCCATATGAGATATCGAGTGGTAAGAAACCACAGATGTCTTAAATGAAGATTTGAGGTTGCGAAGTTTATATGAAACGACAAATTTCAACTGAGCTTGAGCCCAGATCTGACAAATGTTTATTTGTGGGATATCCTAAAAAAATAAGAGGGTATTACTTTTACAATCCTTCTAAGGGCAAAATGTTTATCGCTCGAACTGGAGTATTTATGGAAAGGGAATTTATTTCCAAAGGAATTAGTGGGAGGAAATTAGAGCTTGAAGAAATTCAAGAATCACAAAGCATCAATACACCTATGTAGGAACTGGAGCAGGAAACACAAGTAGTTGTGGAAGAGCAACCTGCTCAAGTAGAATAAGACCAACATAGGTTAAATAGGATACGTCACCAACCTAAGAGATATGGTTATCTCATAACTAATCTAGGTGATGTACTACTCATGGATTAAGATGAGACTGTGACCTACCAAGAGGCTATCACTAGTCCTGAGTTTGATAAGTGGCTAGAAGCCATGAAATCTAAAATGGATTCCATGTACGCAAACCAGGTTTGGACCTAGGTAGAGCCTCCTGTAGGAGTTAATACTATAGGATGCAAATGGGTCTTTAAAAATAAGACTAACACAGAGGGTAATGTACATGCCTATAAGGCAATACTAGCTGCTAAGGGCTATAAGTAGATTCACGCTGTAGACTATGAAGAAACCTTTTCACCAGTTGTAATGCTTAAATCGGTTCGGATTTTACTTGCTATTGCTGCATATCATGATTACGAAATATGGCAGATGGATGTCAAGACTTATTTCCTTAATAGGAATCTTCTTAAGGATGTGTATATAACATAACTTGGAGAGTTTGACATACCAGAAGAAGGGAAAAAGATATGCAAGTTACAACAATCAGTATATGGATTGATGAAGCAAGCTTCCAGAAGTTGGAATCTTTGTTTTAATGAAACAGTAAAATAATATGGATTCATAAAAAATGAAGACTAACCTTTTTTCAATAAGAAGGTTAATGGGAGCATGATCATCTTCCTGATATTATATGTATATGCCATATTACTTATTAGAAACGATGTCCTTACCTTGAAGCAAGTAAAAACTTGGCTAGGCAAATGCTTTTCTATGAAGGACTTGGGTGAAGTAGCCTATATACTAGGAATTAGGATCTATAGAGATAGATCACAAAAATTGATTGGCCTAAGTCAGAGTACATACATAGAAAAATTGCTAAGACACTTTAATATGCATGAGGAAGAAAGGGATCACATGAATAAGATTCCATATGCATCTACAATAGGATTTATCATGTATGCCATGTTATGTACTATACCAAATGTCTCGTATTTTTTAAGTGCAACGAGTAGGTGCCAATATAGTCTTGGTGATGCTCATTCTTGAAATATATAGGTCAGGAAGAGCTCATTGTAATTGGATACACATACGCTAGCTTCCAGACAGATAAGGGTGACTTTAGATCGCAATCTGGTTATGTGTTTTGCTTAAAAGGTGGCACTGTGAGGTGGAAAATTTCAAAGCAAGATATAATTACTGATTCTACAATCGAGGCAGAGACTGAAGGTGTCGCTACTGTGAAAATCGGCGCCAGCAAAATAGAAGAGTCGCCACCGTGCGTTATTTATCCCAAAGGAGGGAAAGGAAACGCTCAGATAAAACCTAACGCAAAGAGGGAAAAGGAATGGTCATCGCAACCATGTCCTAGATTCGGGAGTCGGTTACGCAAGGGGAAGGTATTAGCACCCCTCACGTCCATCGTACTCGATGGGATCCACGCTTAATTGTTAATCTAAAAGGGTTTGATTAATACTATCTAGCCAAAGGCTTAAGGACAAAAGAAAAGAAAAGTGACTCGGCAAAGTATCGCACTTTATGCCTACGTATTCCCGTCTGGAACGAGAAATCAGAGTCAACGTAGTTCGCCTAACTACGGGTAAAAGGGGGGAAGGTTGCTCGCCGAGATATTGCATCTCGTGCCTACGTACTTTCATCTGGTATGAAAGATCAGAGCAAACGTAGTTCGGGCTAACTAGACCACATGTTTGGTTTAAGTTGTTTTTAACCTGAGTAGGGTTAACAATCGGTTCTAGCAGTTTGGTGTATGCAGCTCGACCATAGGAGACTTAGGCGTTACCGTTTGCGGGAGAACCGAGAGTTAACAAAACTCTTCTTATGAAAATGTTTTTCCAAAGTTAAAGGTCCCAAAGGACAAAAAGGAGTTGAATGTTTTGTTTTTGTGTCTTTTATGGAGAAATGTTTTGATTAATGTTTTGGAGTGTACATTGTATTCAAGTCTCAAACTCAGGATCGAATGCGTCGCATATCGTCCTAAGGACGTATACTAAACACTCTAGACATTTGAGAGATATCCCCCCAACCATCACTTCCTATGCTTAAGGCTCATAACACAATATTCACTAGCCTTATTAAGTGTTTTAATGGGATTTGAAGAGAAGAAGAGAAACAAACTTCTAAGGGAAACTACACAGCCTTAAATGTTAGCATGCACTGTTCGTCCTATGGTTAAAGTTTGCAAAGGGGAAGACTACCCTAATGTTGTCATACATGGTTGCAAAGCCTAATGTCTATCACATTCCATCTTCAACAAGAAGGAATGGAGATCCTAAGGGAAAGGCAAAGGAAGCAACAGAAAATAGATGAAATAAACAGCATACAGGAAAGGCAGATTCATAACAGTAAACCTGGAATGCAAGTGAGGGAGGCGAGTCATCTCAACCTCAAGCCCATATTGAATGGAAGTTGGCCTATTCTAAACATGCGATCTTGGCCACAAGTGAACGTAAAGAGATACAAGGCAATAAAACTCACGAATGACGTACGTACCTCAATTTGGAATCATAACGCGCTATCATGAAAGTATGGAACCTAATGGGCAATTCATGTATGATAAAACCAGCCAATCAATGATCTACACATCCTATACAATATCTATAATAAGCAATAGGAACCCTAGCGTTCACCACACAAACAAATCGAGGTCGTTGGAGCCAAAATAAAACCGAAGTCCGTTTGAATGTCCATATTACAAGTCCGAATACAAAAATATAAGAAAAATAGAAAAAGGTGCTAAAAAATTCAAATAAAAATCTCCAATGCCCTACATCAAGCCACAAACCAGGGGTGAGAGATACCACAAAAATATCCAAAGAGAAATGGTCAAATAAGATGAAAACATTGCAAGATATCTCATGTATACCAAAGGAAAAGTTAAAATGGAGCATGTTAAAGAAAGCATCCAAAACCAATTAAAATGGTACAGTAAAATTCCCACAAAAATATATCACAATACCTAAATATGTGTATGAGATCCCTGCAAAAGGTTAGGCCTTGAAATGACATATTGATGGGTCAAAGAAAATTCACAAGATCATGACTCGATTAGGATATTTTTTATGACCACTTAAATGTAAAAAATTCTTATAAAATGTCAGAACGTGATAAATTCGTGATTCCAATTTTATTAAATTCTAGGCATCTTAAAGATTCAGCACAAAAAAATGGGGATCAAAAAGATTAAATCTACTATTTTTTATGATTATTTGAAGTCAGCATATAAAACAGAAAAATAAAAGAACATGGAATAGCACATGAACACATGAGAAAAATGAGATAAATGGTGAGGATAAATAAAAGTGGCAGGGGGAGGGATCAAACCCACGTTCTCCCAGCCCCCTGTCTACATCAAAACGACGTAGTTTTGACCCCAGGGTGATGTGGCGCGCGCTCCACCCTTTGATGAGAGGACCAAGTCCATCTTTTTGCTTCGATCCGACGGTGACTGTGCGTTTTCTTCCATTGAACAAAAAAAAAGAGGGAAAATGCAGCAAGGTGACATGTGGCGGCCGAAATTAAGGAGGTCTCGCCGGAAAATTTCAAAGGTCCATATCTCCCTCGTTTCTCAACCAAATCCAATAATTTTTAGATGAAACTTGCGTGATTTTTCGAGAGGAATCCAAATATACCCTTAGTTTCCATTGAAATTGCCTCTAACTCAAGAACCGTATACGAATCTCAAACTTTCAAGAACACCAAATTGCCATAAAAACCATCTTTTTTATACTAGAATCCATGTAGGAGGTGAGAGCAATGAAATGCAACAAAAATAATGCAAGAAAGACTCTTAGATCATGAGTTATGTTGAATTCTTTATACCTTTGAAAAATGAATTATGGAGCTTTAATGGAGCACGAATTTTCTTGGAAAGTTATGTAGAAACCTTCAATAATTCTTGGTAGAGGTATTAGGATCAAAGAAAATGCTTGGATTAGTGAGGAAATGAAAATCACTTTTGCACTTGGAGCTCACTTTTTCATATTGATACAACCATGGAATTGTACTAAAAACTTCTCAAAAATTGATGGAATATTTCTATGGAGTATATTGAATTAATTGGTAATGAGAAAGGATAAAAAAATGGAGAGAAAAAAAAGGATTGAAAAAAAAAGTGGAAATTCAAAGTATGTGAAAGTGTGGGAAAATGGAAAAAAAATGATGGGAGAAGCTTTTTTGCCTTGATCTTTGGTTTTTATATGCCTTGCATCATAAGGAATGCTTAAAGCCTATAATAGTCCTTTCTTTCTAAGCCCAAGCCCAATATCTATTATGCTACTTAGTTGTGAAGAAAACTTGAAATAGGTCATGATAAAAGCTCCAAATGAAAAAAGTAAAAGTGTCATTGTTCTTAAAATGAGATTTCCACTCAAAATAAGTACAAACATGGACTTATTTGATTAAATTTTGAAGAAATACCAAACTATGCCTTTTCACATGTTTTCACCAAAGTGACTTCTATCAAACTTCCACCATGAGCTAACCCATTAAAACCTTGAGGTTTAGTTGACCCAATGACGCCATTCGGAGCAACTTTCATGTTGGAAAAAAGTTCATTTGAGTTATGCAAAGTATTGAACTTGACCTGTAATTTTATGACCTGTAATCATAGTTTCCCAACTCATTGATAATCTTCAGTTGGCCTCTAAGTCAGGGGATGAACCCCACACAAGCATCTGAACTTCTCAAGGGCATGAACCACTTCCTGGTGACTTTAGTGACTCCTCAAGCTCGAATAAAACCTCTAGATAGGCCTCTCTCGATGTATATCACACTTGATCCCCTGCATAAATGCTAATACAATGCTATAATAATGCTATGATGATGTTATGCTAATGCAAAAACAAGAAGGAAAAGGTTGGGCAAATTTTGGGGTGCAACAGCTGCCTCTATTCAAGCGACTTGGACCTGAATGAGTGAAAAGCGAACGACTTTCAATCAATCAAGGTAAAAGACGGTTGAATACCAAAAGAACCCAGAAATTTGCCAACCGCAGAAATAAACTGCAAACTCTGATTGAGATAGAATCTCCGAAGAAACCCAACATAATGAACATCTTGAACATCCCACCAAGGGAAAGAGAAACTTAATCAAGTAACTCTGCTTCAGGCAACACGTAACTGGCCATGGTCTGAACACCACATGGGCCAAAGAACAATCTTTTGAATCGTCGGAATCTGAATACTCAAAGCACGATAGGGCCACATCAAAATGTGTCGGAATCTGGATACTCAACGCACTGACCGGAGCCTGGATGCTCGACGTAACTGGTGATTTCACTGGGGATTTACCAGAGCCTGGATACTCGACGGACGAAACAATACATCACAAACCGAACATTCACCAGAATCTGGACATTCAACGGAGAGAGAGTACTATCACAACACTTACTAGGATCTGTATACCCAACTGCCTTTATCGGAGTCCGAACACTCAACGGACAAAGCAAAACGTTACAAATTGGAAATTTCACCGGAATCTGGATATTCAACGGAGGAGCCGGGGCTTGGATGCTCGACGTAACACATCAGATTCTAAACACTCAACGCAAAAAACCGGAGTCTGACAACTCAACGAAAACATATCGGAGCCTAAACACTTAACGCAACAAACCGGAGTCTGAATACTCGACGAAAACACACCGGAGTCTGACAACTCGACGAAACTACACTGGAGCCTAAACACTCAACGCAACAAACCGGAGTCTGAAAACTCGACGAAAACACACCGGAGCCTGGATACTCAACGAAGCTACAAACCGGAGCATGGATACTCGAAGAAGCAACAAATCGGAGCCTGGATGCTCGACGAAAACACACCGAAGCCTGGATACTCAACTCAACAAATCGGAGCCTAGATACTCGACGGACGAAAATGCACCGGAGCCTGGATACTCTACGAAGCAACAAACCGGAGCCTGGATACTCAACGAAAACACACCGGAGCCTGGATACTCAACGAAGCCACAAACCGGAGCCTGGATACTCGACGGACGAAGATGCACCGGAGCCCGGATACTCAACGAAGCCACAAACCGGAGCCTGGATACTCGACGGGCGAAGACGCACCGGAGCCTGGATACTCAACGAAGCCACAAACCGGAGCCTGGATACTCGACGAACGAAGACGCACCGGAGCCTAGATACTCAACGAAGCAACAAACCGGAGCCTGTATACTCGATGAAAATACAAATCGGAGCCTGGATACTCGACGAAGTAAACCAATCGGAGCCTGGATACTCAACGAAAACACATCGGAGTCTGAACACTCAACAAAGCAACAGATCGGAGCCTGAACACTCGACGAAAACACACCGGAGTCTGAACACTCAATGAAGAACCAAACCGGAGCCTGGATACTCGACGGACGAAAACGCATCAGAGCCTGGATACTCAACGAAGCAACAAATCGAAGCCTGGATACTCAACGGACGAAGACGCACCGGAGCCTGGATACTCAACGAAGCAACAAACCGGAGCCTGTATACTCGACGAAAATACAAATCGGAGCCTGGATACTCGACGAAGTAAACCAATCGGAGCCTGGATACTCAATGAAAACACACCGGATTCTGAACACTCAACAAAGAAACAAATCGGAGCCTGAACACTCGACGAAAACACACCGGAGTCTGAACACTCAATGAAGCAACAAACCGGAGCCTGGATACTCGACGGACGAAAACGCACCGGAGCCTGGATGCTCAACGAAGCAACAGATCGGAGCCTGAACACTCGACGAAGCAAATAAATCGAAGCCTGGATACTCGACAAAGTAAACCAATCGGAGCCTGGATACTCGACGAAGAAAAACGGACGAAAAGAGAATACTACCAATACTTATCAAGATCACCTCACAAAATCTTTACCGGAGTCTGGGTACTCGACGAGAGAAAGAATAAATACAAACTAGAGATTACCGGAGCCTGAATACTCGACGGAAGAAAGAATCAATACAAACTAGAGATTACCGGAGCCTGGATACTCGACGGAAGAAAGAATCAATACAAACTGGAGATTTACGGAGCCTGGATACTCGACGGAATAGCCACGAACACTAATAGGGGTCTGGACCCTTGCTTGATTTTATCGGAGTCTGAACACTCAACGTACTGACCGGAGCCTGAATACTCAACGTAAAAACTGATGTCTGAATACCACAGCTCCATGATGGGGAGAAGAACTCTGAACAACTTCTGAAGATACGATCACAACTCTGCTGAGGGACATACTAACAAACTTGGAGTTACACATTTTACTAGAGATGAACAAATCTTTGCTGGTGATGAGCAACTTTTGCTGAGGAACGGGGTAAAGGTCCCGTATGACCTCCCTGGAACACATCTTACACTATTAGGGGTCACAGACAACCTGCTGGAGGATATTCCACACATGCCTGGTGTAGAGAAATCTGATCTTGACTTGCTGGGGAACAAACCCATACTCGTACTCTGTGGGGATTAGAGGTACGCCTAACCAACTGCTGGGGGTAAAGACGCAACTTCCATCTGCTAGGAAGAGATCTTTGATCGTTGGAAAAATGAGCTTCATCCGAATCTCTCTGAGAATTTGCCCTAAGCGTAATGCCCCTGCCCCAGTCTGATCTTTTGGGAAGGTCTACGCTGAGAAGAAAATAGCTTGCCATGAGACGACCCCGAGATGGCTTGCCCCAGAATCTGGACCGTGAGAGGATCCTTGGTTGAATAGTTCGGATAAGCTCTAGAGGTATGGAGAAGAACAAATTCTTTTCCTCATAGGGTGGCATGCCCCAGCCTTGTAATGGCTTTGCCTCTGATTGACTAGTTTGCGGAGCGGTACCCCCGATTGCGAGAGATTTACCAAATCTCGACCTGATTGCCCCAGATTAACTGATTCTTGGATGGCTGACCTTACTGGGGGTTATTTGATAATAGCTGGCCACAACTCAATGGAGTACTCAGGCGTTCTACATTCTATCCTGATCAAACTTTCCACTGTGGAAACTTTCCTGCGGTCGAGTGCTTACTCGCAAGTAAAACAAGTTGTTCTGCATAAAAGATATATTAAATGCAATGCATATGACAGTTTTTTTCTTCAAAACCCAATCCTGTTCACCGGAAAAATTTATGACATATAATGAACAAATCAATTATCAAAGTGTCAAAATTAATACAACACTGTAAGAGGAATCCTTTTTGGAGTCAGTTTCGATGCGATCTTTACCGAAGTATGCTCTCGAACTAAACCTGTTTCAATTAGGACTTTTGAAGGTTGTAACGTGGTCGGGTTCACGGTTAACAAGGAAGGATATAAGGCTCAAAATTCATTTTAACCCACCCATTCTCCTTGATGTTCTCCAATCCTATGTTCAACTAATTCGACCTTAGCGTTCACCTTTCAAAGGTGGAATGATAGGAGTGATGGTTCAGGAAATCACATGCTTTCTGAAGTGACAGTCATTCCCTTTCTGTCTTCGTAGTGCCTGGAGTCACACGATTTCGTTCTTGCTTGAGGATTTTTCTCTTGTAATCCTTTTCGTTTTTTTTTCTCGCTTTTTCCGTTCCCTAATTTTTGCCTGGACTAACTCTTTTGAGTTTCTGATTTTGAAGTCCAGCGGGATACCCTGATTTTTGCCTAAGTCGCTTGTTCCCAAGATTCGACTTAGCGGGCTTTTTCTTTTGATTTTTTCTTTTTGAACAAATCATGTGACACCGGCTTGTCTGACTTGTTAGAAGAGATTGTGACTGTTTCACTCCTTATCGACAAGGTTTAACCATTGTGGTCCTTTAGGCACGACCTATACAGGTGTGATTTATCCTTGAACGGACGCTCCTTTTGAAATTCGAACGCTTGGTCAAATTAACTAACGCCTACCCTGCCCCAGGTTAAGATTGGGGGTTTTTCATTTTCAAAAAGAAACTCCTACTACAAGGCTCAACGGGGTTGACAAGGGATTATCTTCCTTATATCTCCGGTGTTTATGGATTTGAAACAATTCCTGTATATCGTCAACAGGTTTTTCTATCCAAGAGCATACAATCGGAAGTTTACACGTCTTTCGGTTTCGTAATCCTCCCCGGATTCCACTTAAACAAGCGTTTGAAATAAAAGAAAGCAATAAAGTGAACACGAATGGATTAATTCAAAACATGCATATTTATTTCATTTATCAATATCAATTGAAAACAACAAGCTTTACAAGTGAAATGCACATAGACAGGAAAGAAACTACAAATGTAAAGCAATGACATGCAAAATGCAGATTGCCAACTTCTGAGAACTGGGCTTCTTGTATCTTGACTTGTGGGCGACTCAACCGCTTTCGGCTTGTCCGTGGTTTGGTAGAGGATTTTGTACCACGTTGGGCACTTCATGCGAGAAGTTTATGGCTTTACTGTCAATCAAATCTTGTAGCTTGTGCTTAAAAGCCTTACAATCGTCAATGCTGTGCCCGGGTGCCCCCGAGTGGAATTCGCAGCAGGCATTTGCATCATAGCCAGGTGGTGGTCGGCTTGTCAAAGGGGCCAAGGTTCTCTTTTGAATTAACTGCAGTTGTAGTAACGTCTGGAGCATCTGGGAGTACGGCATTGGCGGCGTATCGAATACTCTATTCGCCCCTCTCGAATTCTGGTACTTCCTGTAGCCCTGTTGATTCTGCTGCTGTTGTGGTTGTTGTGGTATCAGAATGATAACACTTGCAGCCTGATGATGATGACACTGATCTTGATATCTACCTCTGCCTTTACCCCGAGAGCTTGATACAGAATTAGCGTCGCTTTCACGGTTCTTGTTTCCGAACACTTTCTTTCCTCCACCTGACGAAGGTACTTCTACGGCCTAAATTTTCCCAATCTTGATGTCGTTTTCTATATGCTCACCAGTGATGACAAGGTCAGAGAAACTCCCGGACATACAGTTGACGAGCTTTTCATAGTACATCCCAGATAACATCGATACAAACAAGTCAATCAACTCTCTCTCTACCATTGGAGGCTGCACTCTGGCTGCAAGCTCACGCCACCTCTGGGCGTACTCTTTAAAAGATTCCCCGCTATTCTGGACGATATTCTGAAGTTGGACCCTGTTGGGAGCAAGGTCACTATTGTACTGGTAATGCTTCACGAATGCTTCAACCAAAACCTTCCAACTGCGAACCTGAGAGGGTTCCAAACCCATATACCACTCGAGCGACGACCCTGACAGGCTATCCTGGAAGAAATGCATGAGCATCTTCTCGTCATTTGAATAGGTTGACATTTTTCTGTAGTATGAACGTATGTGCACCTTTGGGCAAGTGACACCTTTGTATTTATCGAAGGTAGGAACTTTGAACTTGTACGACACTCGTAAATCAGGGATCAACCCTAAATTGGCCATGTCGAGCCCCATGGAGTTCTGATTTGTTATATTCCTCATCTGCTCTTCCAGTATCCTGAATCTTCGATCAGCTTCAGCAGGCAGCTCAGCACCCACATCCCTCATAGAGAACACGTCGTCCTGACGATCTTCATTCCATTATTGGTCCCCATTGCCATACCCAGCATAGGCACCCTCCGGACCATAGACGTTTTGATTGACGGTGTAACCATACCCAGCGTTACTAAGACCATGGTTAGCAGCACCAGGTCCAAACCCAGCATTATGAGTACCATTACCATAACCCAAGTTAACAGTATTACCAAGACCTGCATTACCAGCATTACCCAAACCTGCATTACCAGCAGCATTACCCAGACCAGCGTGGCGGACGCCAACATCACTACCATTCCCGGCCCCTGCAGCAGTTGGGGTGCATCCGGTAGGCATAACAGTGGCGTTAGGAATTTCTGTATCGTTGCGGGGAGTATTAGCAGCAATACCTCCGTGAAGAACTCCATTAAGATCAACCCTAGATACCAGGGGCTGGACCATTGTTCTCAGTTGCTCCTGTCCTTGAGCCATACCTTGCATGACTTCCATGAGCTGAGTCATGCGCTCCCTCATCTCTTGCATTTCAGTCTGAACGTGATCCATGACTTTCTTGAGATTGTTTCTGGTAGGGTACCGGTGAATCTTCAGGTCAGCAATCCTGAAACCACTCTCTGAAAATACAACAGAACATGAGAACGAGGCTTAAGAAGGTACCTGCAAATGCAAAGAAGAGTATGCAAAACTGCTAACAATGCATATGGAATATTTCCCTTGATTCTAGTTCCGGGTGAAACAACGGAAACCCCTCAGACATCAGTAGTAGAAAACTCCTCATATACAGATGGAAGATCACATAGGTAGTTACAAGCACAAGTATCTGAGCACGAATAATGGCAAGCGAGATAGCTAGAATCAAAGGGAATATGCACCTGCAATGTTAATGCAATGTCATGTAATCAATGCATATGAGAAATGCAGAAATGCAAGGATGCTACAGGGGATCAAGGTAGCTGTGTTGTGCTGTAGCAATAATAATCAGAAGCCTGTTGTTTTGTAGCTTGAGAATAACCAGATCTTCGCCTTTGCATAACATATATCACTGCATGACATAGATCACTGATACTGAAGACCTCTGATATCAAACCCAAAAGTTCACACTGTAGAGAAAACTGGGTGATCTGGAGCTATGGTTTCCTGCATAACCCAATCCCTCTCACAGGTATGGACCTATCCACTGATAAGGTACGACATCCTATGCGTTCATCAGCGTCACAGACTTTCAAGAGCGATGATACGATACCCATAAGGTGTGGCATCGTCATCTCTTGAAGCGGCCTCACTTAGCTGAATCACAAATGATCAGTCCCCAGAGTCGACAACCCTCCAAACCAACAACCCCTCAAGCCCAAAGGGCTAGAAAAGAAGTCAACCGGGAGAATCTCGTCTGAGCATGGATTTCGTGAGACACTAGTACCTGCAAAGCAAGCACGCGCCCACTACTTTCCATAACTAATGCTAGGTACACTCAAGCCTGGGTCTGGCTTATCACTCATCAGAATCCATCCCCTCCCACAACAGTATAATAAGGATATAATATAATGTTGAAAATAAACTGCGGGAAAATAAAATGCGGGAAAGTAAAGCTAAGATACAACAGGTATGTACAAAACCCACAAGATAAAGAAACAAGCGCTAGGACTGACTCACATAAGGGATGTTGGATCCCCAGCAGAGTCACCAGCTGCTGGGGATGACCCGGACAGCTAGGAAGAAAATCCAAGGCGAGACTCGCATAGGGAACCATCACAGTCCCCAGCAGAGTCGCCAGCTGTCGCTACTGCGAAAATCGGCGCCGACAAAACAGAAGAGTCGCCACCGTGCGTTATTTATCCCAAAGGAGGGAAAGAAAACTCTCAGAGAAAACCTAATGCAAAGAGGGAAAAGGAATGGTCATCGCAACCATGTCCTGGATTCGGGAGTCGGTTACGCAAGGGGAAGGTATTAGCACCCCTCACGTCCATCGTACTCGATGGGATCCACGCTTAATTGTTTATCTAAAAGGGTTTGATTAATACTATCTAGCTAAAGGCTTAAGGACAAAAGAAAATAAAAGTGACTCGTCAAAGTATCACACTTTATGCCTACGTATTCCCGTCTGAAACGAGAAATCAGAGTCAACGTAGTTCGCCTAACTACGGGTAAAAGGGGGGAAGGTTGCTCGCCGAGATATCGCATCTCGTGCCTACGTACTTTCATCTGGTATGAAAGATCAGAGCAAACGTAGTTCGGGCTAACTAGACCACAAGTTTGGTTTAAGTTGTTTTTAACCCGAGTAGGGTTAACAATCGATTCTAGCAGTTTGGTGTATGCAGCTCGACCATGGGAGACTTAGGCGTTACCGTTTGCGGGAGAACCGAGAGTTAACAAAACTCTTCTTATGAAAATGGTTTTCCAAAGTTAAAGGTCCCAAAGGACAAAAAGGAGTTGAATGTTTTGTTTTTGTGTCTTTTATGGAGAAATGTTTTGATTAATGTTTTGGAGTGTACATTGTATTGAAGTCTCAAACTCAGGAACGAATGCGTCGCATATCGTCCTAAGGACGTATACTAAACACTCTAGACAGTTGAGAGATGGGCCCCCAACCATCACTTCCCATGCTTAAGGCTCACAACACAATATTCACTAGCCTTATTAAGTGTTTTAATGGGATTTGAAGAGAAGAAGAGAAACAGACTTCTAAGGGAAATTACACAACCTTAAATGTTAGCATGCACTGTTCGTCCTATGGTTAAAGTTTGCAAAGGGGAAGACTACCCTAATGTTGTCATACATGGTTGCAAATCCTAATGTCTATCACATTCCATCTTCAACAAGAAGGAATGGAGATCCTAAGGGAAAGGCAAAGGAAGCAACAGAAAACAGATGAAATAAACAGCATACAGGAAATGCAGATTCATAACAGTAAACCTGGCATGCAAGTGAGGGAGGCGATTCATCTCAACCTCAAGCCCATAATGAATGGAAGTTGGCCTATTCTAAACATGCGATCTTGGCCACAAGTGAATATAAAGAGATACAAGGCAATAAAACTCACGAATGACGTACGTACCTCAATTTGGAATCATAACGCGCTATCATGAAAGTATGGAACCTAATGGGCAATTCATGTATGATAAAACCAGCCAATAAATGATCTACACATCCTATACAATGTCTATAATAAGCAATAGGAACCCTAGCGTTCACCACACAAACAAATCGAGGCCGTTGGAGCCAAAATAAAACCGAAGTCCGTTTGAATGTCCATATTACAAGTCCGAATACAAAAATATAAGAAAATAAGAAAAAGGTGCTAAAAAATTCAAATAAAAATCTCCAATGCCCTACATCAAGCCACAAACCATGGGTGAGAGATACCACAAAAATATCCAAAGAGAAATGGTCAAATAAGATGAAAACATTGCAAGATATCTCATGTATACCAAAGGAAAAGTTAAAATGGAGCATGTTAAAGAAAGCATCCAAAACCAATTAAAATGGTACAATACAATTCTCACAAAAATATATCACAATACCTCAACATGTGTTTGAGATCCCTACAAAAGGTTAGGCCTTGAAATGACATATTGATGGGTCAAAGGAAATTCACAAGATCGTGACTCGATTAGGATATGTTTTATGACCACTTAAATGTAAAAAATTCTAATAAAATGTCAGAACGTGATAAAATCGTGATTCCAATTTTATTAAATTCTAGGCATCTTAGAGATTCAGCACAAAAAAATGCGGATCAAAAAGATTAAATCTACTATTTTTTATGATTATTTGAAGTCAGCATATAAAACAGAAAAATAAAAGAACATGGAATAGCACATGAACACATGAGAAAAATGAGATAAATGGTGAGGATAAATAAAAGTGGCAGGGGGAGGGATCGAACCCACGTTCTCCCAGCTCCCTGTCTACATCAAAATGACGTAGTTTTGACCCCAGGGTGATGTGGCGCGCGCTCCACCCTTTGATGAGAGGACCAAGTCCATCTTTTTGCTTCGATCCGACGGTGACTGTGCGTTTTCTTCCATTGAACAAAAAAAAAGAGGGAAATGCAGCAAGGTGACATGTGGCGGCCGGAATTAAGGAGGTCTCGCCGGAAAATTTCAAAGGTCCATATCTCCCTCGTTTCTCAACCAAATCCAATAATTTTTAGATGAAACTTGCGTGATTTTTCGAGAGGAATCCAAATATACCCTTAGTTTCCATTGCAATTGCCTCTAACTCAAGAACCGTATACGAATCTCAAACTTTCAAGAACACCAAATTGCCATAAAAACCATCTTTTTTATACTAGAATCCATGTAGGAGGTGAGAGCAATGAAATGCAACAAAAATAATGCAAGAAAGACTCTTAGATCATGAGTTATGTTGAATTCTTTATACCTTTGAAAAATGAATTATGGAGCTTTAATGGAGCACGAATTTTCTTGAAAATTTATGTAAAAACCTTCAATAATTCTTGGTAGAGGTATTAGGATCAAAGAAAATGCTTGGATTGGTGAGGAAATGAAAATCACTTTTGCACTTGGAGCTCACTTTTTCATATTGATACAACCATGGAATTGCACTAAAAACTTCTCAAAAATTGATGGAATATTTCTATGGAGTATATTGAATTAATTGGTAATGAGAAAGGATCAAAAAATGGAGAGAAAAAAAAGGATTGAAAAAAAAAGTGGAAATTCAAAGTATGTGAAAGTGTGGGAAAATGGGAAAAAAATGATGGGAGAAGCTTTTTTGCCTTGATCTTTGGTTTTTATATGCCTTGCATCATAAGGAATGCTTAAAGCCCATAATAGTCCTTTCTTTCTAAGCCCAAGCCCAATATCCATTATGCTACTTAGTTGTGAAGAAAACTTGAAATAGGTCATGATAAAAGCTCCAAATGAAAAAAGTAAATGTGTCATTGTTCTTAAAATGAGATTTCCACTCAAAATAAGTACAAACATGGACTTATTTTATTAAATTTTGAAGAAATACCAAACTATGCCTTTTCACATGTTTTCACCAAAGTGACTTTTATCAAACTTCCACCATGAGCTAACCCATTAAAACCTTGAGGTTTAGTTGACCCAATGACGCCATTCGGAGCAACTTTCATGTTGGAAAAAAGTCCATTTGAGTTATGCAAAGTATTGAACTTGACCTGTAATTTTATGACCTGTAATCATAGTTTCCCAACTCATTGATAATCTTCAGTTGGCCTCTAAGTCAGGGGATGAACCCCACACAAGCATCTGAACTTCTCAAGGGCATGAACCACTTCCTGGTGACTTTAGTGACTCCTCAAGCTCGAATAAAACCTCTAGATAGGCCTCTCTCAATGTATATCACACTTGATCCCCTGCATAAATGCTAATGCAATGCTATGATAATGCTATGATGATGTTATGCTAATGCAAAAACAAGATGGAAAAGGTTGGGCAAATTTTGGGGTGCAACAGAAGGTAGGAAAAAACTGAGAAGGGGGGGGGGGTTGAATAAGGGTTTTCAAAATAAATAAGGCAATAAAAATAACAGGTATTTTTATACTGGTTCGTTTGAACTCAAACTACTCCAGTCCACCCGGCCAAGGTGATTTCGCCTATTTCAAAAGAGGACTCAATCCAATAATCAAAAACTGATTACAATCTTTTTACTAAGACAAACTTGTCTTAGTCTTCTTGAGAATACCGACCACAACTTGGTCTCTCAAGGATCTTTTACAAAGTAATACAATAAAGTGTGTTTAAGTGCTTCTTAGAAAAGCTTTTTCACAACAGTGATTTTACACAGAATGAAGATCAATGAATTTTCAGCAAAGTAGTATGTTTGTTGTGGAATAATGTTGTGTTTCTATCTTCTTTTTTGAATTGTTGTTGAAGACTTGTTTAAATACTTCATACCCATTTCTCAAATAGCGTACACATACACAAAAGAGGAATGTTCAGAGATATCCTTTTTGTTCTGAAATCTTGTCCCATACACAAAAGAGGAATAGTGCCGTTGGATGTAGACAATGAGTTTTACAACGGATCTTTCTTGATCAGCATCCTTTTAAATGAACGAATATGGAAATATTTCTTGCATCAGATCCTCTGATGATGTTCCATTTTCTTCTTATCAGAGTAACTCTCTTCCAGAGTTTTGATGATGTTCCATTTTCTTCTTATCAAAGTAACTCTCTTCCAGAGTTCTGATGATGTTCCATTTTCTTCTTATCAGAGTAACTAATTTCCAGAGTTCTGATGATGTTCCATTTTCTTCTTATCAGAGTAACTCTCTTCCAGAGTTCTGCAGCTTAGTGCTAGCGTGATTGTTTTAACAAACTGTTCATCCAGCTGAACGCTTCATATCAGAGCAGATCTTCGCTCTTACGTGTTATCCAAATGTATCACTTTGTTAATAATGTTTCAGAGCCTTACGTGTTTTGATTCTCAAAGCCTCTGCAGTTGCAGCGTTGAGTTTAGTACGCTCAGAGTTTTCTGAATCTTCGCTTTATACTCTACGCTCAGAGCCTTCTGTAGCTTCGCTTTTTACCAAACGCTCAGAGTCTTCTGCGTGTTATAGCTTAACGTTCAGAGGAATATTCCGTTCAGAGGAATATTTATTATGTTATCTGAAACAAAAACACTTGAACAAAATTAGAGTATATATTTTCTCCATACAAAATTTCATTATTGTTATCATCAAAATATTGAGATATATTAAGAACCAATCTGTGTTCTAACAGAGTACATTGCTGCCTCAAATGCAGCAAAGGAAGTTGTTTGGATCAAAAAGTTAATTAGTGAACTTGGCATAGTCTTTAGCATTGTGTATCACATTGATCTCTTTTGTGATAACAATGGTGCTATCGCATAAGATAATGAGCCTAGATCTCACTAACGATCTAAACACATACTTAAGCGATATCACCTCATTCTAGAGATAATAGATAGAGGAGATGTGAAGATATGCAGAGTACCAACACTTGACAATGTCGTTGACCTACTAGCAAAGCCTCTTGCATAGCAGAAACATGATGGTCATACTAGATCTATGGGTATTAGGGGTATGCCTGATTGGCTCTAGTGCTAGTAAGAGATTATTTTTGGTACTTGTATCAAATTATTAAGAAGGCATTTCTTTATTATGTTTGTTTTTCCAAAATGATAAGGTCCCTAGAATAGCTAGTCCTTTTAATGAAATGATGAGCGTGACTTAATCATGAGATTCCATTAAATATAAGGACAATATTCTTAAAGTATCCATAGTCGAGCTTTATTGTGTAGTGGGATAACATTAAAGCCTTGAGACTATTATGTGGATAGACTGATGATCGCATCTCATGGATGATGGATAAAGAGTTATCAAGTCTTCATATAGGTATGAATATTAGGAGTAATATTTATACTGAATTGGCTCGCTATGAGAATACTACATAAAAAGTTATGCAAAGTGTCATAAGTTATTCTCATGGTGATATTGGTGTATACCACCCTTCGACTTGAAACCACTATGGACCCTAGATGTGGGGTTGAGTAAATTATTGCTGGTAAAATATTATATGTAATTGGATGGCGGTAAATGCAGTTGATGGATATTCCATAAGTATGTTGAGGGACAAGAGTGACCTAGATGGAACTTGTCCATCATGCGTAACAGGATAAATGTCTAAGGGCCCTATATTGAACTAGACAAAGGTGACACGATTTATGCCTTGTGTTCAATATAGACATGAGGGCAAAAGGATAACTGTACACAATAACATTATCACGAAAATGTTTTGTTAGATCACATGACATTTTCGTGACTTAGTTAGAAGTGATGTGTGGCGAGATACCACTCATTATTTATTATATTAAATGTATGATTTAATATAATTGTCAACGTCACGAGAACCTATAAGGCCACACACATAAAAACAGACCGATGAAAGATAGAATAATAAGGAGCATTGTAAGGTACGGTGTACTTGAGAAAATTATGAAACACTATAAGGTATGATGTACTTAAGTGAAATATGGAACATTATATAATATAGTAATAATAATTAATATTAATAATAATAAAATATATTTATTATAATAATAATTATATTATTATTATTATTATTATTATTATTATTATTATTATTATTATTATTATTATTATTATTATTATTATTATTATTATTATTATTATATGGTGTACTTAAGTTGAGATTTTAATTAAATCAAGAGCTATGTTGATTAGAATCTATTGACAAATGAATGTGTTGAAGAAAATAATTAAAATGAGACAAAATCAATAGTATAAAATTAGACTAATTGTAAATGAAAATTATAATAAAATTAGTAGCCTATTTATAGAAGTGAAAAATGTTACTGTTAATTTTCTTTTACAAGTATCGTTAATATTTTTTACATGTAGCAAAATATTGCCGTTGAAATTTTTCTTTCAATTAATATTTTCAAAATATTACGGTTGGAATTTTTTCACATGTTGTCTATTTATAATATAGCCATTGTAATTTTTCTTTCAATTATTAATCCAACTGACACGTAGGAAATGATCACAAACTAAACAAGATGTAATTTTATGTTCAATTATTCATTAGTTCTGACAATTGAAGGTTTGATTATCGTATATAAAAGAATTTAAATCCTTATTGTTACAAACAATTAATAAGAAAGAGAGAAAAATATTAAATTATTTAAAATTAATTTATTTTTAAATTGGATTTATAGAGTGGTTGTGATTATGAATGAGAGAGAATATTATATTTTTATTTTTTAATTAATTGAAAAGATGTGATTGATTGTTTGGAAAACCAAGTATGATGTTTGTTTTTATCTATATTTTTTCCATGCTGTTAATGCTCTTATGTAAGTAGTTTCAATATTTCGCTTTTAATGCAACTTATTAAAAAATTGGCGGTAACAACATAAAGTAGCTTAAAGAAAACCAATTTTTATATAAAAAAGAACTTGAAAACCCACTCCAATAAAATGCTCAAACTTAATGGATGAGAGACATGATTTTCCCTTGTCTAGTCTTCTTTTTTTTCCTTTAAAAGATTACATTTGTTCCTTATCAACCAGAAACTTACCACCACTAACCAAATAATTTCTCACCCTACCAATTTTCTTCTGCATTAATTTTTCATAAAGCTATACTAGAGTTCTACGCTATTCTATTATAAGTTATAGTATTAGGATTAGGAATAGAAATGTGGTTTAATTACGTAATACTTAAGCAAGTTTAATTGTAGAAGCTAGAAGCAGAATAAAATTTTCAAAATGCTTACTAAAGTCAATTACTAGTAACTTGTTTCATATCTAGAACCGTCCTTTGAAATTTTTATAGGTCACCAAAATAAAACTTCTACTTCTATACTACCTTTAAATTTCCTATATAGTTACACTCTATATACTATGCTATATTATAGCTTTCAATCCTTGACTTTTTGTCACTTTCTTATGCACCACAATTTACGTTTCTTTACTGCTATTTAATTGTTAAATTATGTGTACCGTACGGTATACTCCTTTCAACAAACATGCATAGCTATTGATTATATAGTCACATACATGGTTTTAAAGAGGTTGCGGGTCACTTATATATGTAAATTTTAGTATAGAATGTTGTAAATGATAGGGGTAACAAATAGTGATTTGTCGACTCTATCCGTGCACTCATTAAAAATTAACGGGTTAAGTTGAGATTTTGCGTCTATCTAACCTGTCTTGCATTAAATCCGAAAGAAAAAAAGGACAGATTGACCCGTCTGTTTGCCAACATGGTTATTAATTATCAAAATTATTATTTTTTTGGTTGGAAGTTGATTCTTGAATTATATTTTGAAATATTTGTTGATAATTTTTTTTTATATTTATTTATGAATATATGCAATATTTTTTTTAGTGAAATTTATTAAAATGATACTTTATAAAAAAATTAAAATTAAATGAAAAATTTAATTGAAATATAAAATTAAGTCTATTAATCTATTAAAAGAATAAAATGTAAAAATATAAAAAAATATGCAGCAAATCCGTCAACTCGCCACTCTAGTGTGGTAGACTAAATATTTTAAAACTATTTTTATTTTGTGGGCTTGCCCGTCCCACATTTTTTTTTGACGAATTTAAGGTCAGACACAATAAACAATTCGTTTTATCATGATGAATAATAATTTTAATATGAGATCTATTATATAAAATTTATTAGATTTGTTTTTTCTTTTTATTTAAATACGATTATTTTTCAGCACTATAATTTCAATTTTAATATATTAAAACCTTATTTTATAAAATGTTATTTTTGAGACTTATTTGTGGATAACACCCGTTGCCATATGTATTTTTCGCATGTTATTGCGAATTATTTTATTTTTTAATAATCTTTTTTAGATCGTTAATATTTCTTTGTTCCACTTTTACTGTCGTTTAACATTTATCACTATTCATTCTTATTTGACACACTTAGAGAATGTTTTTCCATAAACAATCATGCCACGAGCCAACGTGGTCACCTCTGTTTTTGGTGATCCAACTGTCAGTTTGCTCGTCCAACCTTCTTCATTTTGTCTTTGTGCTTATTAAGAGTTCCACATCGGGCAATATATGGCATGAACAAGTGTGTATAAGTGGGGGCAATCCTCACTCTACCAACCGGTTTTGTAGAGTGATGATTTGACCAAACACTAATTCTATCATGTATCACGAACCTATCGATTTGGGCCAAGTCTCATATACCGATAATTCGGGCCACCCACCATTTATATTCATGCATCAAGCCTAATAATGCTTGTAGATACAATCTACAAAGGGTTTATATAGAGTGACATCCCTCACCTTATCACTATTCATTCTTATTTGACACACTTAGAGAATGTTTCTCCATAAACAACCATACCACGAGCCAACGTGGTCACCTCTATTTTTGGTGATCCAATCGTCAGTTTGCTCGTCCAACCATCTTCATTTTCTCTTTGTGGTTATTAAGAGTTCTACATCAGACAATATATGGCATGAAAATGTGTTTATAAGTGAGGGAAATTCTCACTCTACCAATCGGTTTGTAGAGTTGAGTTAGATCAAACTCTAATTCTATCATGGTATTACGAGCCTATTGATTTGGGTCAAGTCTCATATATCGATAATTAGGGCCACCCACCGTTTATATCCACGCACCAAGCCTAATAGTGCTTGTAGATACAATCTACAAAGGGTTTATATATAGTGACACCCCTCACCTTATCACTATTCATTCTTATTTGACACATTTAGAGAATGTTTTTCCATAAACAACCATACCACGAGCCAACGTGGTCACCTCTGTTTTTGGTGATCCAACCGTCAGTTTTCTTTTCCAACCTTCTTCATTTTGTCTTTGTGGTTATTAAGAGTTTCACATTGGACAATATATGGCATGACTCACGTGTTTATAAGTGGGGCAATCCTCACTCTACCAACCGGTTTTGTAGGGTTGAGTTAGACCAAACTCTAATTCTATTATGGTATCACGAGCCTATCGATTTGGGCCAAGTCTCATATACCGATAATTTGGGCCACCAATTGTTTATATCCACGCACCAAGCCTAATAGTATTTGTAAATACAATCTACAAAGGGTTTATATAGAGTGTCACCCCTCACCTTACCAACCGGTTTTGTAGGGTTGAGTTAGACCCAGCCACATTTACTATCATGGTATTAGAGCCTTGTTTAAGATCTGGTAGGCCACCTTCTATTAGGTTTCCGTTATCGGGCCACCCACCATTTATTTTCACACTCTAGATGTCCAGTTCTGGGCATGAGGAGGTGTGTTAAGAGTCCCACATTAGACAATATATGACATGAACATGTGTTTATAAGTGGGGGAAATCCTCACTCTACCAACCGATTTTGTAGGATTGAGTTAGGTCCAATCACATTTGTTAACAATGGTCAAAATCAAATTTCAATATACTCCATTTTTTAGGTTTTTTGTTGCGACTTATTTGTATTTGATTTTTTAGAGGTTTTGTGTGATATTTGTTATTTAGAAAAACAAAAGTGTGTATATTTTCCTTCTAGTTTAAATAAAAGTGTTGAACTATTTAATGTTATTTAGTATGATGTTTGAGAGTTTGTCCATATCTCTAATATTTTTGGTGCAAAATGGTTTGTCTCATTTATTTTATACTAGAGTAACTTGGATCTTCTTGATAAATACTAAATTAGAAGTATCACTGTTATTTATTCAATTTTTTTATATGGTACAAACATTATTTCAAAAAGGTATAAAAGAACTAGATCTTAAAATGATAAAGAATATGTCAATAATGCATTTTTCAACTTCACCAGTTAAGATTGACACCCCTCAGTAAAATGGTGTCGTAGAAAGAAAAAATCGTTATTTACTTGAAGTTGTTCGACCTCTCTTATTTTAAATGTTTTTTCCCAACTCTTATTAGGGAGTGGTATTTCTTACTGTTGTCTATTTGATTAATCAACTTGCATCTAAAGTCTTAGATAATGTTAGTTCTATTCAATTTATGCTCTCACATTGTTTCTCTATGTTCCCATATTGCAGAACCATGAGTCCCGTGTGTTTGTCTATCATGCGTTTGTTCACGTTCATAAATAATATCGCAACAAGTTGCATCCTCGTGATGTCAAATGTAACTTTTTGGCTTATGCACCTAATAAAAGAGGGTGCAAATATTGTCATCCTTCTAGTCAATTTTTTTTGTCTCTAAAGATATCACCTTTCGTGAAAATGTATCATAGTCTTAGGGAGAGAACACAATAACGTAGAGTCCAAATCCAACTCTCTCACCATTCGGTTCAGCCTCCCTGGAGCACATATCCATGTTTCCACTCAGAAACTTGAGTGTATAATAAGCATTCTTGATTTTTCAATGGTTGAAACCAAGTATGTAAAATGTTCATGGTCCTCCATAGTCTTCTATTTTATAGAAATTAGTTCATTCAACACCAACTTTAGTGTATCAGAAAAAAGTAAATTTGATCTGCTCCAATAATAAATTCATTCGTCCGAACTAGAGGTAAATACTAAAAATTATTTTTATATTGGTGATTCTCTAATTTCTGGTACTTGTGAACTGACCTAAATGATTTACCTATTGCTTTGAAAAAGGATAAAATATCACGTCCCTCTACAAATAGATATCTTATTTTTAAAATTTTCTCTTATGAGAAACTCTTTCCACAATATCTTAGTTTTTTTGTAGTTGTTGACCCCATGATAATTTTATCATCTGCTCAAGAGGCATTGAAAAATAAAAAAATCGGTTCAAGCTATTGATGAGAAAATGAAAGCAATTGAAAAAATGCGACTTGGAAAATTGTTGAGAGACAAAAAGGTAAGAATCTAGTTGGTTGCAAGCGGATCTATATAGTGAAACACAAGCGAGGCACCACCCTTGATCGTGACAAGACCATACTAGTGGCAAAAGGATATACTCATACACATGTCATTGATTATGAGAAGACATTTGCTCTGGTGGCAAAGATTAATATTACCTGGGTATTATCACCTCTTTCTGCTCATTCTAGTTAGGGACTACGTCAATTTTATGTAAAAATATTTTCTCGCATGGAGAGTTAAAGGAGAATGAGTATATGGAGATTCCACCAGGTCTTGGTCTTATTAGTGGAACCAACGACGCGTGTCTATTGAAAAAAGCCTTATGTGGCTTAAAGCAATCGCCTTGGGTCTGATTTCGAAAATTCACAACAACTAATGTGCTTAGGCTATTAATAAATTTAAGAATACAACACTTTGTTCTTTGAACACTTATTATGAGAAAAACTAATTGTACTTTTTGTTTATGTTGATGTTGTTATTGTTACGTGTGATGATTTGATTGAGAGAGAACTTCTCAAAGAAAAGTCATCAACAGAGTTTGAGATGAAAGACTTTGGACAAATCAAATATTTATTGGGAATTTAGCCTACTCATAACAATACATTTTTATCTTTCCGAGAAAATATGTACTTGATCTTTTGCAAGAATTAGAAAAACTTGCTTGCAAACCAACAAGTATTCCATTGATTGAAATCATTGGATAAGCCTCAAGGAGGAAATCTTCAAAGGTGACAAGGGTCAGTATAATATATTAGGAGGAAAAATGATTTACTTAGTACATACAAGGTCAAATTTGACAAATGCAATTAGTGTGGTCAACCAATTTATGCATGATCCAAGGGACAAACACTTGCAAGTCGTAGAACCTATTCTATAATATTTGAAAGTCATTCCTGGGATAGGAGCTCTTGTTTAAAAGAGGTAGAAGTATAACTATAGAAGTCTACACTTATGTTGGTTATGCAAGTTTATTGAGTGATAGAAGATCTACTTCAAACTATTGTCTATTCTTGTGTGGAAACTTGGTTGCTTGCATGAGTAAAAAACAAAATATAATTGCTCGATCAAAAGTAAAATTTAGAGCTACTGCACAAGGAATTTGTGAATTATGGTGGATGAAACCAATGTTTGAAGATTTGATGATAAATTGTAACATTTCTATAAAGCTATTTTGCAAAAATAGTTCAATGGTTGATATTGCTCATAATCATGTTAAACATGACAAGACAAAGCACATTAAGGCTGACCGATATTTCATCAAAGAAAACTTGGATACTAGTTAATAACTACAACCTAAATTTCTTTTGGATATTAACGAACAGATGTGTTAACTAAGAGTTAATCAATAGTGTTTTCTAACCCATTTTAAGCAAAAAAAAATAATTGAAATTTTTTTATGAATCACAAAATGCATGAAAGAAATAACTTAATTGCTTGATTTTCTGAGTTTTATTCATAATGTAAAAGATAACAACGTTGTGCTAATATTATCCGTGGAATAATACCTTAATAAAAAATAAGAATATTCCAGAAAACATTGCTCAGTTGTGGTTAGGAGAAACAGAAGAAGGCTTATCAGAAGAAACTCCATGACCCTCGTCTCCATCTTGAACTGTATCAAGAGTGCAGAAACCTGGTAATCCATCAGAAACGAATCTGCTTCCAAAGATTGAAGCTTGATGATGAACTTGTTGCGAACTTTGATGAACCTCTGAAGAAGAATCCATAGGAGTTTCATTCCAAGACAAAGCCGAATGTGAAAAATTCGACTGAAGTGTCTCGTTTGGAGTGTAATCTGAACCTTGTCCTAGAAATTGATCTGAGTTTACCATGAACCCTACTTTCTTTATATAATCATTGGTTGTTTCATTGTTCCAGTTCACATGATACTGATTATC
This sequence comes from Lathyrus sativus, assembly GCA_963859935.3. NCBI lineage: Eukaryota > Viridiplantae > Streptophyta > Magnoliopsida > Fabales > Fabaceae > Lathyrus > Lathyrus sativus. The sequence continues at coordinate 536,429,174 of OZ012741.1, forward strand.
AAAGAGTGTTTGGTTAGGGTTATGGTTATGGTTTTGGTTTTCACATGGTTGTTGTGATTGCCAAGGAATGAAACCATTGTGATATTGGAAGGAATGAAGAGAGAGCCCAAGGTTTTCAGAAGGGTAGTTCTGAAAATTGATGGATGAAGAAGTAGAAGAGGTAGTTGGAAAGAAAGGTATAGGATTAGGATCAGGATCGATGAAACCTGAACTAGGGTTATCTTGATCCTCACTCAACTGACTTAAGAGATGAAAACTGTAACCGTTTGAGGATTCTCCAATAACCATACCAGTTGAGACATCAGCTACATTCTGTTCTTCCTCTTGAGGCATTAGGGTTTGAGTTTCGCCGATTGGATGCCACGAAGGAAGCTCGGCGAGCTTGTCAATGGAAGGTTTTGCTTTTCTGATGAGCCAATCCACTGCTCTACTTGGTCTGTCATAGCCAAGACGATCTTGAACATCGTAGAATTCAATGGCGGTGTGTGCTGAGAGTCGAACCCTGCGATCGCGGGGTCCTTTCGATGTGTAAACCTTGCTGTGACGATCTTTCTTACCGGTAGATCGAACTATGTGTCCTCCTTCAACTCGAACTATCTCTCCTCCGGTGTTGCTCATCTTTATTTCTGTTTGCTTTCTATGAAAAGTTGTTTCTATTTGGTGGGGTTGGATATTTATTGATAATGAATCAGCACTTATAGATGAGAGTTGACATCTTTTGGAATTTTTTAATACACCTTATAAATTTTTAAAAATTTTGTTGCGAGGTTTATTCAAGCCCCTAATAAGTTTTAAAAGTTAAGTGAGAAATGTTATCGGTGAAATTGATTGTGGTGCAGACATTCGAGCACACTTTTATTTAGTTATATGAAAATCATGTCATAAGCATATGATTGTTCTGACATGTTGGCCGTTAGTGAGGTAAAAATCACGTCGCTATTTATTTTAAATTGGTAACATAAAAATCACATAAATATTTATTTTAAATTGGTGAATGAAAATCATGTCACAACAATCAATTATTACTTTAATTACAATGTGAATTTTTCAACGCTTAAGTGTCTATTTATTAAACAATTTGCAGCATCCCTAGACACCTCATACTCTCATTTTTTCCCCTCTCTCTTCTTCCTCCCTCTTTGTTTCTTTTCTTCTTCTATTTTTCACAAGTTTCTCATTTTTTCATAACTTTCTCACCATTTTTCTTACTAATGCAACTCTAATATAAATTTTGTTATAATTTTGTTTACTAATTAAGTTTTTTTTTTAAATATCGTTAATTTAGTTTTTATCTTTTTTTTTATTTATTTTATCAAGACTTAAAATTATCATGATTCAAGATTTAATGGAAAGTTCATCAAAGATCAAGGCTTCAAATTCTATTTTATTTGCTCAAAGATATGTTAATTTTTATTTTCATATAACAATGTATATTAGCTTATTTATTTATTTATTTATTTTTGTAAGTATATATAGTTTTATTTATGTAATTATTTTTTTTTTGTAAGTATGTATAAAATTTGTAATTTGTATGAAATCTAGTCTCAAAGTAAGTATATATAGTTTGTAAGAAATGTATAGTATTTATAAAATGTAGCATGAATTGAATTTGTATGAAATGTATGGTTTGTATGAAACCTATTTACATTAAATTTAGTATAATACACTTAAGTTGTGTGAAATGTAGTTTGTAGTAAATGTTTGACCGAAATTCCCGAAACTGGTTGATAGATTGAAATCACATTCGCAATTAAAATGGCAATGATTTTGTAAATGTGTAGTATGAAATACTTTTGGTACTATCGTAGTTGGATGTAAGATAGAACGTTATCAGGAAGACGCAGACTTAAACCAAATTTTGAGAAAGGCGTTAATGGGTTTATCACGTGGGTTTTTTCTCAAGAATATTGTTGAAGCGGAGGAGGAATAAGACATCTTTATCTTAATTGTGAATGTAGACCTATAATAGTGACCCAAAAGAAGTAGAACCTTATTTTAAGAGAAAATGTTTCATTTAAAATTATTGGGTTTTACATATAATGGAGAAGAACTGGTGAGTAACGTACTAAAGACTACTAATAAACATACATCAAGCAGTCGATCACATATGGAATATGAAGAGCAATTTAATCTAATTTATTACATGGTTAACAATGACTTTGGGATAAACGTGACCTATGATGAACCTCAAGATTTTGATGGGGAAGAGTTGTTGAATGAGGAAGCTCAAAGATTTTACCAGTTGTTGAAAGAAATGAATATGTCGTGGTTTAAGGGGTAGTCAGACTAAAAATTATCAATGTGTGTGAGATTATTGGTCACCAAGTCAAATTGGAATGTTCCTAATCAGTATTTGAAGTTCTTCGCAAAAATGATGTTGGACGAGACTCCTACAAAAGACAACTCACCTACAAGTGTTTATGATACAAAGAAGTTGGTGTACGTCGAAGTTGGGTTTAGAAGTAAGAAATATTGAATGTCGCATAAGTGGTTGCATGTTATTTTATGACAATGAGTTTGGTACTAATGATGGAGCGTTAGAGGAATGTAAATTCTATAAGAGTCTGAGATATCAAGTTCGCAGTAAAGCCATTAATCGTAAGCAAAAACATATAGTAGTGAAGTCCATGTTTTATCTGTTGATAATATAAAGGTTAAAAAGAATGGTTGCTTCAATGCACATTGCAAGTCAATGCCATGACATCATACAAACAAGACAAGTTCAGGCACTATGCGACATCCATCTAATGGTGAGGCATGGAAATACGTTGATTGGAATATACATCCTGATTTTGTTGCAGGACCTAGAAATGTCATACTCGAATTATGTTCTGATGGTTTTACTCCATATGTCCAAGCATCGACATTTGCATATTATTTTTTGCTAGTTATTGTAACCCCTTACAACCTTTCTCCTGAGGTGTGCATGACAAAACCATACATGTTTTTGAATTTCCTCATTCCAGGACCGTCAAGTCCAAGAGCCGGAATCGATGATTTCAATAGGTTGTAATTTGGAGAATGTACTTATGATATATCATGTAAACAAAACTTTACTTTGCGAGTTGCCTTATTGTGGACTATTAACGAATTTCCCGCACATGGCATGTTGTCTAGTTGGGGTACGCATGGCAAAATAAGATGTCTGCATTGCATGGAATTTACAAAGGCTTTTGCGTTGGAATTTGGGGAGAAAAGTCTGTAGTTTGACTGTCACCACTGATTCCTACCATAAGATCATGTCTTTAGAAGAAACAAGAATTATTTCAAAAAAGACGAACGAGTAATAAATTTGCCTCCCTCTCAATTGCCACCAGGTGAAATATGGAACCGAGTTTGTGAACTACCAAAATTCACAAATTATGGTGAATCATGCATGATTCGAGGATATGGGATCAACCACAATTAGACAAAAAGAAGTATATTTTGAGACATTCCATATTAGAAAGATAATTTGTTGCAACATAATCTTGATGTTATGCATATTAAGAAAAAAAAATTGATAATGTATTTGATCTGACCTGATCAGGAGGGATCACGGACTGGCCACACTCCGCTGGACGGTTATCTGTTCGCCGGGGTGAGAAAGAGGAGGGGGTGTACCTGCAAAGCACTCCGACGCCCAAGTAAGAAGTTGGACAGAGAGGAAGCAATAGTACAGAAAAAGGGGCAAGAAGAGTTACCTGACCCTCTTGAAGAAGAGGGTATTTATAGAGAGACCCCAGCGCTGGGCCAACGGTCGTGGACCGGACGACCAGGCCCAACCCTAATGACTGCTAGGGCTTACGTGGCGTAGTGAAGACCAGGACGTGGTCTTCGCCCTAGTTCAACCGCTCCTAGGTCTCCGGAAAGTGGGTTTGACTTGCTCTTTCGGAGGTGGGCGGTTGGCCGATGACGTGTCCCCGCGGAGGGGAGCACGTGGAGAACGTACGCCGAGCACGTTATTCTCCCCGCGGAGGGGAGCCCGGGTGGTCCTGCTCGCCCGGCGTGACGGACGACAATAAAGGACGTGGAGAAGTAGCTTGTGCCCGGCGGCCAGCCCTGCCCGTTCGAAGGGGCGCGTGCCAGGCGGGCCCAGTTCGCTTGTTGGGCCGCATGTGGTATTGGGCCTGCCGAGGTGAGGCCCACACCGGAACAGGAGCCCCCCAAGTCGAAGCTCTGGGGAAGAGCGAGGACTTAAGGTCGTCGTGTCTGGAGCGGGGACTTGCACGAAGGACTCCGGTCGTCGGCAGAAACGGGGAGGAGGCAGGTGAAGGGACGCGACTGTCAGGTTGCCGCCACGTGTCTTGTGTTAAGTGGTCGTAGGGGCGGCTAACCTATGTCATTAATGAGCCTAGGGTCGCTTCGAGTCCCGCGCCGGGTTATAAATATGGCGGTCCTCGCTCATTCTGTTACTTTCCTCCCTGCTAATCTTTTATCGTCTCTGCTCGTCCGCCGCTTGCCGCCGATCGCCGCCGTACCGTTTGCTCTTTTCTTCCGTCCGCCGCCGTTACAAGTGAGTTCCTCTTTTCCCTCTCTTTTTATTTCCGTCGTCTAACTGGAACATGTGGTCGGGGCGGGATGAACGCCCCGAGGAGGGACGCGGGGTCCCGCCGTGTCTGGCGAGTTTTCCGATGAATGTCCCGGGGACGGTAGGCTAGTTCCGATGAATGCCCCGAGGACGGGAGCTTTTTCTGATGAATGCCCCGAGGACGGGGGCTTCTCTCCGATGAATGCCCCGAGGACGGGGGTTTTTTCTGATGAATGCCCCGGGGAGAAGTACCTTCTCCGACGGCCGTCCCGAAGGGGGTGAGGGGTCGTTCTTCGATCCCCGAGGAGGGTAGACGGGGAGCGAATGTCTGCTCGTCGCTTCTCGGCCTTTGTCGCCCTTTCACTTGACTTGCGGTGGAAGGGTGGATTTGATCCTGGCTATCGAATTCACCGATGTCCTCTGCTTTCAGGTGTAGATGTCGGCTCTGGTGCCGGGGATAATGGTTGAAGATAATGAACCCGAGGTCCCGGAGTATGACGACGAGCGTATCGCCCCGTCCGAGGAGTGGGCGGCCGAGGAGCCACTTTCCATCCCCTCTTGCTTTGTGGTCGACTCGTCCGACGTATATGCCACGGTCGAGGACACGCCGATAGGGGAAACGCAACACTGGCAGGTGTACCGCCCGAAAGAGCACCACCGGATCTGTTCGCGATATGGGCGGAAGATGTTCCCGATGTATGAATTTTATTTTAAAGAAGCTCGGCTCCGGTTACCGTTTTCCGCCTTCCATCTGGGGCTTTTTGACTGGCTGCGTCTTGCCCCGTCTCAGCTGCACCCAAACGCTTTGGCTTTCATCCGGGCTTTCGAGGTGGTGTGTTTCTACCTCTCGGTGGAGCCGACGGTGCCGTTATTTTTCCGCATCTTTCATTTGCAGCGGCAGACGGTGCGAGGTCGTCACGGATGGGTCTCCTTCAAACAATCGACCAAAATTTTCAAAGCGTATAGCGATTCTGTCAAAGACTTCAAAGGTCGGTTCTACCTCGTCAAACCGATCACGCAGCACGGCTCGGACACTCTCTTTGACGAGGGCGAGCGCACGGTAGATGGCCAGCGGTTCCGCGCGTGGCTTCCTAAGATACATCTACTGTGGACCGCGGAGCATTTCAGTCGAGGGACGGATAGGTATATCGTCCGGGCGGGGACCCTCGAGGAGAAGGACATGGCCGCTTATTTGAAAATAATTGCCTTTGTGCGGTCACTTCCCCCGTCGAAGCTGGTGACGCCCGACGGTCGGTACATCCTCGACGCCCAGGGGAACATACGCACCAAGAAGCGTTTGATAAATACTAAGACTTTGCTCGGCTGCGCGACCGGGGCGGCCGCTCTGGATTATCTAGGTAGGGATGTTCGTTTTCCCTCGTGGTCGGGGTTTTTGATCGTCACTAACCTATTTCTTTGTTTTTGCAGCGAACATGTCTACTGTCGACGAGCGGGTGAAGCAGTTGCGCGCTGCCAGGAATGCCGTGGCCCCGAGGACGAGGGTGAGTCAGCTGGTCGGTCAGGAGGTCGCGACGCACGGGGGGGCAAACTTCGTCCTCGTCGCCTCAAGAGAGCCAATCCCCTGTGTCTCAAGGAGTGTCGAAGAGGCAAAGGTCCGAGGAGCCTCGGGTGGTGGATCTGACGGTCGGCGCCGTCGAGGAAGGTTATGTCGTCCCTCCCTGCCACCAGCACCCGGGATATTTTCATGGTGCCCGTTCCCCCACTGTTTCCGCCGGGGAGGTGAAGGCTGTTAGCCAGGCTGATCGGGAGACCCGTCGACGTGTCCTGGCTGAGGACTTGGCCGCGATGATGCGGACGTTTACGACGGCTCTCGTGCTGAACGAGGAGGGCTGCTCCGCTGCTGAGCTGTCCAAACTGCAAGGGGATCTCACTTTCACGCAGTCGCGGTTGGCCAAGCTCACTGAGGAGTTGGAGAAGAGCCAGAAGGATGCTGCCGAGCAGCGGAAACGGGCAGAGGGTGCTGAGGGGAAGGTGACTTCGCTGGAGGAGAAGCTGGGGACAGCGACGGCCGAGGTGCAGGCGCTGAAGGTTCGCACGGAGGTTTTGGATAGCGCTGTTCGTCCGGCCGAGGACGAGACTGACGGGGATCGGCGGCTAATCACCCGTGCTGACTTGATCGCCCGTATCCGGGTGTTGGAGAGCGATTGTCTGGAGGCCGTTGAGGTCGGGTTCAAGAACGCGGTCGAGCAGATTCAGGTCGCCAACCCTGGTGTCGAGCTGGTCGTGGACGGGATAGGGCCGTACCACGAGATTGTTGATGGGAGGGTGATCGATCCTTATCTTGTTATCCCCGAGGAGGAACCCGTGGCTGTTGACCGAGCGGACGAGGAAGCATAGGTTGCCGGGCCTGCGTGCTCGTTGTTTTTGTGGCCTGCGTGCCGGTGTTTATCTTTTTCTTTGGGCCTGCGTGCTCGTTTTTGTACTATTGACTACTGGGCTGGTGCCCGCTTTTGTTAAATATATTTATCATGGATTTTCTAAGTGTGCGCTCGTTATTTGCATGTTGTTTTATGCTCGTTTTTCGTGTTTGTTCGAATGCTTTTGATGTGTATGACATTTCTTGTAGATTTTCTAAGTATGCGCTCGGTGTGTTTAGCTCGACAATTTGTTACCGGTAGTGTAGGGAACTGGCCGGTTTGGCCGGGGATGTAGCCGGGCCGTTTCGGGGGTAGTTTTCCCCGGGGCGTGGACGGCCCATCGCGAGCTGGGTGTCCTGCCTGTTTTGGTACGGCGGTGAGGAGCCTCGGTCGAGGTATTCCCTGCCGAGCAAGGCCTTTTGCCCGCGCACACGAGAGGCAGGGCTTGCTTTTCTTTGGTCGCTGGTGGACGCGGGGGTGTGCGGTGGTACCATGTCGCCCCCCCAGTGGTCGGGACGATAGGTCGTCGCGGGCAATGTGTTAACTGTAGTACCGCTTAAGCTTCGCGGCGTTCCATGGTCGAGCTAATTGTTCACCGTGCAGGTTTTCGAGGTAATAGGCCCCGTGCTCCGTTTTGTCCCGGACTCGGTATGGGCCTTCCCAGTTCGCAGCCAGTTTGCCCTCGTGGGAGTCTTTCTGGTTTCTGCGTAGAACTAAGTCGCCTGTTTGGAAATCGCGTTTTATGACTTTGTTGTTATGGCGAAGTGTGACTTGTTGCTTCAGCCGGGCTTCCCGGAGAGCTGCTCCTGCGCGGATTTCTTCGACGAGGTTGAGTTCTTCTCGGAGGGAGCCATCGTTGTCGTCGGTGTCCAGGGGAGCTTCCGTTCGTCTGGACGGTTCGCGGATTTCGACCGGTATCACGACCTCGGTTCCGTACGTGAGGCGAAATGAGGTCTCCCCCGTGGTTGAGTGAGGGGTAGTACGGTATGCCCAGAGGACGCTGTGGAGTTCTTCGACCCATGCTCGTTTGGCGTCCCCGAGGCGTCGTCTGAGTCCTCTGAGTATAACTCTGTTCGCCGACTCCGCCTGGCCGTTCGTCTGAGGATGTTCGACCGAGGCGAAGTGATGTTTGGTCCCGAGGTTGGTGACGAAGTCGCGGAAGTTTTTGTCTGTGAATTGTGTGCCGTTGTCGGTGACGATGGCGAGCGGTACCCCGAATCTGGCGAGGATGTTGCGTTTGTAGAATCGGAGTATGTTGTGGGCGGTGATTTTGGCCAGAGCTTCAGCCTCGATCCACTTGGTGAAGTAGTCGACTCCCACGATGAGGTACTTGTTCTGGTATGAACCGAGGGGAAAGGGTCCGAGGATGTCCAGCCCCCACCAGGAGAACGGCCACGGAGATGAGAGGGACGTGAGGTCGGTTGGGGGGGCGAGGTGCATGTCTCCGTGTCGTTGACACTTATCGCACCGTTTGACATGTTCTTTCGCGTCGGACTGCATTGACGGCCAGTAGTAGCCCGCGCGTAGGGCCTTGCGCGCTAGGGATCTGCCACCGAGGTGCTGCGCGTTGATACCTTCGTGGATTTCTTCTAGAACGGCCGTACGCTGGGTTTTATCTATGCATTTGAGGAGTGGGATTGCGAAGCCTCGGCGGTACAGTCGTCCCTCGAGGAGGACGTACGAGCAGGCCCGTCGTTTCATTGCGTTGGCCTCGCTAGAGCTGGCCGGCAGACGGCCGGTGCTGAGATAGGTGTGGAGGGGGGTCATCCAGCAGTCCGCGTCTCCAATGGCGTTGATGTCGAGGGGTGTGGTGGTCGGGCTGGTACTTGGTTGGGACAAGATTTCTTGAATGACCGATTTATGACCGCCTCGTTTCTTGGTGCTTGCTAGTTTGGAGAGGATGTCGACGCGGGTGTTCTGCTCTCGAGGAACGTGCTGAATTTCTGCTGAGTCGAACCCTCTTAGTTTTTCATTGATGAGCGCGAGGTATCCGGCGAGGGTGTCGTTTTTTGCTTGGTATTCGCCTCGGACTTGCGAAGCGACCAGCTGGGAATCCGTGTAGATTCGGATGTCCCTGGCTCCCAGGTCGGATGCTAGGCGAAGGCCGGCGAGAAATGCTTCGTATTCGGCCTGGTTGTTAGTCGTTGGAAAAGCTAGCGTGAGGGAGACTTCGATGACCGTACCCTCGTCGTTATCGAGGACGATGCCGGCGCCGCTCCCCGTAGAGTTGGAGGAGCCGTCCACAAAGATGGTCCAGAGGTGGTTCCCGGTGGTAGGGTCGGGGGGCGTGGTCATCTCGGCGACGAAGTCGGCCAAAGCTTGAGCCTTGATGGCGTGCCGGCTCTCGTATGTGATGTCGAACTCGGAGAGCTCTAGCGACCATTTCAGCATGCGCCCAGCCATGTCGGGGCGGCCGAGTAGCTGGCGGATGGGTTGGTCGGTGCGGAGCACGATGGTGTGTGCTAGAAAGTAATGTCGGAGTCGGCGTGCCGCTGTTACGAGGGCCAGGGCGACTTTCTCGATCAGCTGGTATCGGGCCTCCGGGCCGTGGAGGGCTTTACTAGTAAAGTAAATGGGTTTTTGTCCTTCCCCGGCTTCGCTGACGAGGACGGCGCTGACGGCTTCGTTAGAGACGGCCAGATACAAATACAGGGTTTCGCCCGTCGCGGGGCGCGTCAGTACTGGCGGTTCGGAGAGGACGCGTTTGAGGTGGCGAAGGGCTTTCTCACACTCGTCCGTCCATTCGAACTTGGTCTCTTTCCTGAGCAGTTTGAAGAACGGGAGGGCGTGTTGGGCCGATCTCGCGATGAATCGCGAGAGGGAGGCTAGCACGCCGTTGAGGGACTGGATGGCACGCTTCGTGGTCGGCGTGGTTATATTGGAGAAGGCGTGGCATTTGTCCGGATTGGCTTCGATCCCCCGTTCGGTCAAGTAGTAGCCGAGGAATTTACCGGCGCAGACGCCGAAAGTGCATTTCTCCGGGTTAAAACGCATGCGACATGATCTCGCGGTCTTGAAGACCTTCTGGAGGTGTGCTGCGTGGTCGTCCTCCGCGCCGGATTTGACGATCATGTCGTCCATATATACTTCGAGCATGTCCCCGATCTCGTCGCGGAAGACGTGGTTCATCATCCGCTGGTACGTGGCCCCGGCGTTTTTTAGGCCGAAGGGCATCACGTTGTAATAGTAATTGCCCGACGCTGTCATGAAGGCCGTGGCTTGTTTGTCGTGTTCGGCCATCGGGATCTGGTTGTATCCCGAGTATGCGTCCATGAAGGATAAAAGTTTGAAGCCCGCCGAGTTGTCGACGAGCTTGTCGATATTGGGGAGGGGGTAGGCGTCCTTAGGACATGCCCGGTTGAGGTCAGTGTAGTCAACACACATGCGCCATTTTCCATTATTCTTTTTAACAAGTACAACGTTGGACATCCAGGTGGAATACCGGGCTTCCGAAATAAAATTTGCCTCTAAGAGGTCTTTTACAGCTTGTTCGGCTGCTGCCGATTTTTCGGGGGACTGGCGACGTCGGCGTTGTACCACGGCCTTTGCGGTTGGGTTGATGGACAGCTGGTGGCAGGCAACCTCAGGGTCGAGTCCCGGCATTTCCGCGGCGCTCCAGGCGAAGAGGTCGGCATTCTCGCGGAGGCAGGCTTGGAGCTGTCGTTTCGCGAGGTCTGGGAGTCCTGCGCCTATCCTCACGGTTCTGGTTGTGTCTTCCCCGAGGGGAATGAGCTCGAATTCGCCATCCGGGATGGGGCGCGCTGGGTGCGGGGGTTGCCCGTTGGCTTCGTCAGTCTTTTTATTGTCGAGCTCGTCGGTGAAGCGACTGTCGAGCTCAACGGATCCGACCAGCTCTGTTGGTTTGTCCTTTGGTGTAGCGCTTGGCGCTTTCTTTTTGGTCGGTGGAGCGATGGAGTCGAGGCCTTTCAGCGCGGCTTCGAAACACCTTCGGGCAGCTTCGATGTCGCCGTTGAGGGTGACCACGGCTCCCCTTCTCGTGTAATATTTCATCTTCAGGTGGACGGTGGAGGGTACCGCGGTGAGTTCTGCTATCGTCGTCCTGCCCAGGATGCAGTTATATAAGGATGGGCATTCGATGACTAAGAAGCGGACGCTGATGTCTCTGGCCGTTTCCTCTTCCCCAAAGGTGACTTTCAGTTCCACGTATCCCCAGGGTCTCGTCGTCGTCCCGTTGAACCCCTGGAGGTCGGAGCCTACGTAGGGGGAGAGGTTGGATTCGTCGAGCTGGAGAGTTGTGAACAAATGTGAGTACATTATGTCAACCGAGCTCCCGCCGTCGACGAGGAGGCGCCTGACGTCGAAGTTTGCCATTCGTGCACGTATGAGTAAGGGTATGTTGGAATTGGGAGATCCCCCGGGTAGTTCTTCGAGGTAGAATGTGATCGGGTTGGAGCGGCCCCGGAATTTGTCGAGCGTGCTCATCTTGCCGGAGTTGCCCGCGATGAGTTCGTCGAATTTCCTTTTCACAGATCCTACGGACAGACTCCTCGTAGCTCCATCAGAGATGACCATGGCTCTGGGGAAGTATTCCCATCGGCTGGTTGGTCGGATTGGCTCGTCGACTAGGCTGGGTCCTTCGGGGATGCCGAATCCTCTGCTCGCGAACCAATCCTCGGGGCGGTTGACGCACAGCGCGACCTGGAGTCTCTCGCCGTCCTCTGGAGAGGGGAGTTCCTCGATTTTCTTAGCCTTCGGAGCCTCTGACCTGGGTGGTTCACCTCCTCGGGTGTATCGCTTTAGGTGCCCGTCTTTGATTAGGATTTCGATCGCATCTTTGAGATGAATGCAGTCTTCCGTTACGTGCCCGTGGGTCCTGTGGAACCGGCAGTACTTTGACTTGTCCACGTTGGGTTTGGGCGGCGTTGGTCGTGGAAAACGGACACCTCCCTGCACAAACTCGGTTTTAGCGCATTCGACCAGTATGCGTTCGCGTGAAGCGACCAATGCGGTGTATTCGGTGAATCTTCCTGCCGGGCCGCGTGGCTCGCGCTGTTCGCGGGGTTCGCGGGGGCGGTCATCCCGACGGCGGCGCGGGGGGCTTCTCTGTCTCGGGTGTCGCGAGCGGAGTTGGCCGCTTGTGTTTCCTCGAACCGGATGTAATGCGCGGCCCTGTCGAGGAAGTCTTGGAGGGACGTGGGCCGGTGTATGCCTACGGCCTCGTAGAATTTTGAGTCATGGCGCAGGCCTTGTTCCATTAAGTAGCGTTTCATTTCGTCGGAAGTCGTCACCTGTACGGCTTCCCGAGTAAACCTTTCGATGTATTTCCAGAGAGGTTCGTCGGGGCCTTGGATGATTGCCCCGAGGACCACTTCTGTCTTCGGGTGACGCCGGGACGCCGTGAAGTGTTTGGAGAATAGGTCCTTCAAGACCCTCCACGACGTCACTGATTCGGGCTCCAGACTTTTGTACCAGGTCATAACGCCTTTCCTCAGAGTCGTCGGGAAGAGTCTGCACTTAATAGCTCCCCGAACATTTCGGTAGTCGAGCATAGCCTCGATATCTTCCAGATGATCGTCCGGGTCGGAGGTGCCGTCGTACGTTGACAGCGTCGGTGGTTTCTCCATTCCCTGGGGTATGGGGGCTGCCATGATCTCCCGGGATAGTGGGGTGCGGTAGTCATCCTCGTCGCTGTGCGCCGGGGATCTCAGGGGAGATGAGTCGTTCGCGGTGTGTCCCGGGTTTCGGGTCCTTGATCTTCAGCCTGAGTTCCCGCCTCGGGGTTCCTCGGTTGGGATCGACGCGGCGTTCTGGTTCCTCCCGCGACCGTGCCTCGCCGGGGATCTGGTGCGCTCCCGTGTCGCTTGCGGGCGGTGTCTCTCCAGCCGTGGCCGGCGGTTCCTGAGTCGAGGTGAGGGGCTCCTCGAACCTCCGTTCTGGTCTTCCCGCTGGGGGTACCTCGGGGAGCCGACGCGTTCCAATGCTCCAATTCTAGCGTTCTGTTGGAACAGCAGCTGGTTCGTCTGGTTGATGGCTGCAAAGAGAGCGGCTACCGTTGGGTCTGCTCCCGCCGGGATGGGAACGGGGTGGAATGCTGGCGGGCTCGGGGGGCGATGGTCGGCCTGTAGGGGCCGTTCCTTGGATGATGGTGAAGCAGTTCGCCCGTCCCTTTCGTCGGTTTCCGTCAGGCGTGCCGTTCCTATCTGCTTCCCGTTGGTGGCGGTGTTGAGCGCAAGATCGTGCGGAGTGTCATCGCGGCGTGGGCTGGCCATGACCGTAGAGGTTTGGTGAAACTTTTGGTTTTCTGCTCGGAGTAACGGGGAAGTTTCAGTTTCCCACAGACGGCGCCACTGATCTGACCTGATCAGGAGGGATCACGGACTGGCCACACTCCGTTGGACGGTTATCTGTTCGCCGAGGTGAGAAAGAGGAGGGGGGTGTACCTGCAAAGCACTCTGACGCCCAAGTAAGAAGTTGGACAGAGAGGAAGCAATAGTACAGAAAAAGGGGCAAGAAGAGTTACCTGACCCTCTTGAAGAAGAGGGTATTTATAGAGAGACCCCAGCGTTGGGCCAACGGTCATTCGAGGTGGGCCGGACGACCAGGCCCAACCCTAATGACTGCTAGGGCTTACGTGGCGTAGTGAAGACCAGGACGTGGTCTTCGCCCTAGTTCAACCGCTCCTAGGTCTCCGGAAAGTGGGTTTGACCTGCTCTTTCGGAGGTGGGCGGTTGGCCGATGACGTGTCCCCGCGGAGGGGAGCACGTGGAGAACATGCGCCGAGCACGTTATTCTCCCCGCGGAGGGGAGCCCGGGTGGTCCTGCTCGCCCGGCGTGACGGACGACAATAAAGGACGTGGAGAAGTAGCTTGTGCCCGGCGGCCAGCCCTGCCCGTTCGAAGGGGCGCGTGCCAGGCGGGCCCAGTTCGCTTGTTGGGCCGCATGTGGTATTGGGCCTGCCGAGGTGAGGCCCACACCGGAACAGTATTTAACTTAGTGATGGGTGTTCAAGGCAAAACAAAAGATAATTAGAAGGCTAGAAGGGACATGGAAATTTTGTGTAATCGAAGAAGACTTGGAATTGAAGCCTCGGCCTAATTGAAAATTATTGAAACCCAAGGTTACTTACAGTCTAACTTCCCAATAAGTTAAAGTGGTTTGTTGATGGTTAAATGAATTGACAATGCCTGATGTTTATGCTTCAAACTTAGCAAGGTGTGTCGATGTCACAAATGAGAAGTTACATGAAATGAAAAGTCATGATTGTCATGTTTTCATGGAACGATTGTTTCCAATTGCATTTAGTTCACTACCCAACCATGTGCTTAATTTACTAACTAAAATTAATTAATTTTCAGAGATATTTATGCGTCAACTTTAAGAGTGGATAACATCATTAAGTTGGACCAAAATATTCCAGTCATTCTATGTAAATTTGAACAAGTTTTTCCGCCTGATTTTTTCGAATCTATGGAACATCTACCTGTATATCTTACATATGAAGCTTATCTTGGCAACCCTATTCAATGTAGGTGGATGTATCCCTTTGAAATATTCATGGGCAATTCAAAGCGATCAGTGAAAAATAAAGCTAAAGTTGAAGGATCAATATGTGCTTATTACTTGCATTGGGAAACATCACATTTTTTTAGTCATTATTTCAATCACTTGACGTTAACTCCATGAATCATAAGAATGAAGTTAATGTTAACAAAAGAAGTAAATTTACCTTATTAGTCTTCATTCTTCCCAGTCGTCCCTCTGGATAGGAGAATGTGCATTGGCTTACCCAAAAATAATTACAATTTGCGCATGTTCATGTCTTGATTAATTGTGTTGAAGTTAAACCATATCTTAAGTAAGTTTACCCCAACTACCTATTTGTATTTACAAATTAAATTACCACCTCCAAACATATAGTGTGTTTCTTTATAAGGAATTTAACACCTCCTATTTTTGAAGAACCAGTAAAGAAGCAACTACCGGTCACATACATGCATCTTTTCCAGCATGGTTTAATGAGCAATTGTCATGCATTGTTGCACCGAATCAAGAAATACTCCATTTGAGAATCCTGTCTAAAGGTCATGTTCATAACACAATTGAATGACACACATAATTTGTGAAAGGATATAAATTCACACTCATGCATGGATAGAAGGGGAAAAACCCATAAATAATGGCGTATTTGTAAAAGTAGTTACAGTTGGAGGTGAATACGAGTTTTATGGCATTGTTACGCATATTTGTGAGTTGGTATACAATTACTTAGACTCGAAAAATAAAGTTGGCTTTTTTTATTGTAATTGGTATAATCCATCTTCTAGAGGCAAAAAAATATATAAGAAATATAACAGTTGAGTTTCGAATGGATAGAGGGTACAAAGAGTATGACCCTTTTCATAATGTCACATATTGTTAGGCAAGTTTATTATGTTCTTTACCCTTCAATTCAGCCACGTAAATGAGTGTGATGTGTTGTAATCAAAACAAAATCATTGGGTCATATTGAAACCAACGATCTAGTGGAAGATGTTGCTTACTAAGATGATTAAATTTCTCAAATTAATGATGTGATTGAAGTTGAAAAAATTACAAATTTGTGTGATACAGTGGCTAAAGATCATCAAATTGATGCGTCTATATGTTGGTAGAAAATAATGTGGATGAAGAGCATGAAAAGTTTGGATTTGAGAATAATATCATATTAGATTATGAAAATAACATGGATGAAGAGCATGAAGAGTTAGAATATATCATTTTTGTTAATTTTAATTAATGTATTGTATGTGTATATTCGGACCAGATGACGAAAATAATATGGATGAAAATAATTTGTACTCATTATTTGTATATATATTATGTTGATTTATTAATCGACAATTCTCTCAAAATAGATAAAATCCACCCCGATCTGAGAAGGATAATGGTAAGACACAACACCGCTTGCGAGCAAGGGTACGTGAGGCACCTTGTAATACCCCAAAATTTTCCCTTAGATTAGTCATGCCGCTTCGCGTTTCATTTAATTGTGGCATTGCATTTAACTAACCATTAACATGTTTGTATAATCTGTTGGTTTTGCAGGAGAATCACGTTGGGCGCTCTTTAATTGATTAAGGGCAAAATGGTCATTAATTGCAGTCTGCTGACAATTTATGAAGCTGAGTTGTCGTCATAAATTCCTCAAGTGACTAGGGTCTCTATCCAAGTCTTGTGATCCATTTGGAGATTGATTGGAATTTTACGACGGTTTGACGTCAGATTCTTCATGATACAATGCATTTTATTCAAGGGTCGAGTTTAGTCGTCGGAGTAATAAACCATCCGGAACACAATACGTTGAAATATCCGTGGATTCGGGTTGAACCAGTGCGAGAATCCGCTATTAACTGAATTTTCTTTGTTTATCTGTTCATGGCCGTATGTCCCGGTTTAAGCGAATCAGTCTCGTTGGAGGAATTTAATTAGGCTAATTCATTTTATTTGGATGTATTTGGTTGAGTTTGATATGATGGAGTATCAAGTGTATTAATCCATTAAGTTGGTCGGATAAATTTTATTTAGCAGAATTTATTCGTTTAAGTTTAGATATTTGAAATCAATTGGATTTAGGTGGTTTGAGTTGGATGACTTATCTGTGGGAAGTTGATTTGACAATTTTAATCGGTTGAATGTTGTTCGGTCGAGTTTTGCTTCGGAGATTTTATCGAAGGTGGGATTTATCAGATATTTTAGATGGAGAAATGTGAATTAATGGAATTTATTATTTTTGATAGCCATATCTAAATAATAAAATATAATTTTTATTGATATTATTATTTTATTACAATAATCCAAAAAAAGAGAAATAAATGTATAAAGTAGTTACATTTTTTCTCTCCTAATATTTCCAAAATTCCTAAACTACCCTTCTGCTCCCGATTCGTCGATTTCGAGCCGTTTCCGCCGAACCTGCAAAGGAATTAACAAATAAGCAATTTTAAACGGTTAAAAGTGGGACTCCGATACCCTCAGATCAAACGTCATCATCGGGTACGTCAGGAGGGCAACGACGAAGTCGTCGCCAACTCCCGACTCAAATTCTCGACTTCGGCAATACCGGCAGTTTTTGTTCTTAAATTATTCTAAGAGAGAAAGAGAGATAAAAATTGCTTTTCCGGAAAAGGGATTATCGAAAAGTTGTTTCCAAAAAAAGTGATTATAAAAAAAGTGCTTTTTGAAAAAGCACTTATTCAAAAAGTGATTTTGTGAGGAACTAGGGTTTTTATACTAGGTTCATTAACTTTGGATTCGGGCCTTAGGCCCATTGTAATCGGCTGAACATTTCCCCCAGTTTCGCTCATCACACCCCCTTTTCCCTGCGTTTTTGTTTGTTAGCTAAAGGGCCTTTAGGCCCAAAACATTTTGCTGGGGAATACCCCCTGTTTTTGCTCACTGCACCCCCTCTTGGGGGGGGGGGGGGGAATGCTGGGCTGGGCCCTGATGGTTTTTTTGCTGCTTGTTTTTATTATTGTTTTTTTGTTGCTTTTATTTTAATTTTGGATTTATTTTTTTTATGTTAGGATTTTTTAGAATGGTAATTGTTTTAGGATAATAAAAATGTTATAATAGAAAAAAACTTAGGATAAAAAATATACTTTAGGTAATAAAAACTTTAGATTAAAAATAAAAAAATATAGAAAATGTTAACATAATGTAGATATTAATGTTTTAGTACCCTTAGGATAATAGGATAGAAAAAAAAACTTTTTGATAAAAAATGGTAAAAAAAAAAAAATATTAGAGGCATTAGAACAAAATGTAGGATTTTACTAGAATTTTAATGTGGATATATTAGGAATTAATAGGTTAAAAATATTAGAGAAAAATATAAAAAATTATATTAGTATAGTTTAGGTGTTAATATACTTTAGGATAAAACTTTAGGTTAAAATGTAGAAAATCTTTAGATATAGTGTAATAAAGAACTTTTAGAAAATAGCATAAAAATAGTAGAATATTTTTAGGATAGTTTTAATTTGATTTTAGAATTTAATATGCTTAGTGTACATAATTTTTAGTATATAGAATTTAATTCAAAACAACAACACTTAGTGGTAGCATAGTTTGGGGTATTTGTATAGTTGATTTAGGATTATGGAATATATGGGGTATAGGGTATGTAGTTAGGTTCCCTTAGAAATTAACCTAGGATTTTACGTAGAGTTTTGCTATTTTTAATTGATTTTACAAATTGTGTGATTGTTTGGTGTTCCCATTTGGGGTTTATTACTTGCTTGGGCTTTTGGGTTTTTATTTGGGGTGTGGGCTTGGCTTGAGCTTATGGAACATGAAGACATCAAAAGAGAAGATTGAAGATGATAATCAAATGTTGAAGCTTGAAGACTGTTGTTTGAAGACATAGGATATAGGAGAAATAGGAAGAGCCTTAGAATAGACAAATTCCTTCATAAACATGGATAGCTTCCTGTGCTTCCATTCTTCCCAGTGACTAAAAGTCCCTCCCTGATATTCACCTCTCTCCTTTGGAGGGATCAGTGGATGTATCTAGGAGGTAGAACTTTGAGAGAGACAGTCTATTATAATGTTGATTGTTTGTAGGTTGTCGTCGGTAGTCAATAAACTGTTTAACATTCAACTCATCTTGTTAAGTGCTCATCATCTAGGAGAGCTTGCCTTGAAGAAGCCATTGTAGATGGAGCTCCTTGCATTGAAGATTGATGAAGATGAAGCTTGTGCTGTCAAAACTGTTCAACTGGTGAATTAGGGTTTGCTGTTTTCTGAAGTTGTTTTCTGTTTGATGTTGCTGTTTAGGGTCCTTTTGCTTGCTTAAGCTTGGTGTGTTTTTGAAGATGGAAGCTTGACGTAGCTTGGGGTTCATTAAAGATTGATTTTAGGGTTCATTTGAAGGCGTTGCTGTGTTGTTGTTGTTGTTCAGAGCTGCTGTTAGAGCTTGGGGTTTCATCTTTCTTTTCTGTATTGTTTGTTGATTTTCCCTTAGGTTCGAAGGTGAATACGGTTTCACTTTCGCCTATTGTTTTCTTAGGTTCGAGGTTGAGTGCGACTCCCTTGCCTTGCTTGTACTGTTGCATTCATGCATTTTACTGCTTTACTGTATATATGTTGTTTCTTTTCCGTTTATCCCTTAGGATCTCTGTTTCTCTTCGCGCAAGAGAGAAATATGACAGACATTAGGTTTTAACCCATGCATGATAACATTAGGGTAGTTTTGATTCCCTTTTTCAAACCATAGGTTTTAGAACGTCGTTTCTCTTCCCATCTCGAAACAAACAAAAACACGCTAACATTTCAAACACAATAAAAGACAGTTCTTGCGTAAAAGACTGGAAACCAATCAAAAACGTCATTTTTGTCCGCTTGGACGCGTAATAAGGAGAAAACCTTTTTCAGAAGGATAAAAACAATCAAGACAGACTTGTGTCGTACGTAGCCCGAACTACGTTTGCTCTGATCTTTCATGCCGTGTGAAAGTACGTAGGCATAGGATGCAACGTCCTAGCGAGCAACCTTCCCTCCTTTACCGTAGGTAGGCGAACTACGTTGACTCTGATTTCTCGTTCCAGACGGGAATACGTAGGCATAAAGTGCGATACTTTGCCGAGTCACTTTTTCTTTCTTTTTGAACCCTTAACCTCTAGCGTAGATAGAATACAATCTTTTCGGCAGAAAACAAGCGTGGATCTCATCGAGTACGATGGACGTGAGGGGTGCTAATACCTTCCCCTTGCGTAACCGACTCCCGAATCCAGGAATTTGGTTGCGACGACCATTCCTTTCCCGTCATTACGTTAGGTTTACTCTGAGCGTTTCCTTTCCCTCCTTTGGGATAAATAACGCACGGTGGCGACTCTTCTGTCTTGTCGGCGCCGATTTTCGCAGTAGCGACAGCTGGCGACTCTGCTGGGGACTCCAACGGTCCCCTATGCGAGTCAATCCTAGCGCTTGTTTTCCCGTCGAGGATTTTGTATGGATTTACGTTTCCGCATTTACATTTAGCACTATATTATTGTTATTATTGCTGTGGGTATGAGGGGGTATAGATTGAGAGATAAGCCGGACCTGGGCTTGAGTGCACATAGATTTAGTAGTAGGGAGTAGTGGTTAGCCTGCTTGCTTAGCTCGCACCAGCTAGCCGCGAAACCTGCGCTCGGACGAGATTCTCTTTGATGCTTCTTGCCTGGCCCTTAGGGCTCGACAAGTTGTCTGACCCGAGGATTGTCGACTCTGGGAACCTATCAATTGGGATTCAGCTAAGTGAGGCCTCTTCGAGGGTTGATGATGCCACACCTTCTGGGTATCGTATCATCACTCTTGAAAGTCTGTGACACTGATACCGCATAGGATGCCGTACCTCGACTGCGAGTTAGGTTCATACCTGTGAGGGGTAGGTAAGGTCTGTTTGCAGGAAAACCTTTGACCTCAGATTACCCGGTTTGTCTCTGTCAGTGAGACTGGTTAAGGTCCTTTTTTATTAGATGGATTGGCCTGAAACAAGGATTTGATGGATTGGTCTGAAACAGAGCAGGATAATACATCAGTGGCACTTGATCTTTTGTTTGCATTTGCATATGCATTAGCATTTTCATACTTGCATCTCATTAACGTGTACTTGTGTTGCAGGTGTGTTCATTTCCCCTCTGATTCTAGTACACTATTTGCCAGACATGGAGTCCATGAAGAGGACTGTTGCTTACAGATTGCACTCGCCAGATGTCAGTTCTTTGTTGGATTTGGTTGCTTTAGCTAATGAGAAAGTACGGGCTGAGTTCAGAGAATCCTATGGAAGGCTGCTTAGTTTGTTATACACACCTTCTTCTTTTGAGATGACGGGATTATATATTTTGATGCAGTTTTACGAGCCACAGCTTTGATGCTTTTTGTTCCCAGATTATCTGCTGGCACCCACGTTGGAAGAGTATTCTGTTATGCTTGGGGTTCCTGTATTGGGTCAGACACCATTTGTACATGTTGATGCTGAGCCTTCATTGGCTGCGCTTACTGAGATCATCAGTCTAGATGCTTTTGAGTTCCCTGGAGGGCTGGTTAGGTTGAACGGTGCTTTTGGATTTCAGTTGTCTACTTTGGTTGAAAAGGCCACCCAGTGTGCTAAGGACGGAGCATGGGGTGTTTTTAGTGCTATTTTGGATGTCTGTATTTACGGGATTGTCAGGTTTCCTAACGTACCTGATTTTGTTGACTCGGACGCATTCCTGATTCTGGCTTCAAAGAACCCTATACCTACCCTCTTGGGTGACGTCTACCATTCTATTCATTATAAGAATGAGAAGCGCAGAGGAAAGAACGTAGCTTGCTGTTTGCCTCTTTTGTATAGGTGGTTTCAGGGGCACTTGCCGAAGAAGGGACCATTTATTGATACCATTGGTACCATGGACTGGCCTTCCAGATTGATGAGACTATCTGCTGAGAGTATCATATGGTTTGACCGAAGTATGTTGGGTACGGATATTGTGTATAGTTGTAGTGGCTTCCCAAATGTCCCGTTGATTGGACGGAGAGGTTGCATCAACTACAACCCTTCTTTGTTGATCAGACAGTTTGGTTATTCCCTGAGAGAGGCTCCTATTGAGGCTGAGATACAGGAATCTCTGTATCTCACGGGTTTATTAGACGACGCTGTATTGGTCAGGTTGAGGCACGCCTGGGCCAACATTCAGAGAAGAGGTAAAGCTATGCTTGGCAAAAACAATAGTCGAGCTTATGATCCTTACTTGACCTGGATCCGTGACAGAGCCCGAATTTCTTTGATGCCTTATCCTATTATAGAGTCAGTTTGTCTTCCTGCAGTTGAAGCGCCTCCGGTTGTAGAATCTGAGAAGTACAGCAAATTGTTGGCTGAGAATGAGAGACTGAAGAAAGCCAATGAAGAGCTAGAAAAAGAAGTATCCCAGCTGCGTCATGATAAGAACGAAGCCACTTTCACCGTGAAAAAGCAAAACGAAATAATTACTAGATTGGGTGCAGACTTGGCAGAAGAAACCACCAGGAAGGAGAAGATAGGAGAAGCTTTGAACGGGGTTAGCAAGGTGCTCTCCACTAAGAAAGAGTTGTTGGATAACGCTTATTCTAGACTCGACAAGTGGGAAGTTTTGTGGAATGCCACCCTCGCCGATAGAAAGGAGCGGGAAGATAAGTTGAAGCTTCAGATTGCTGCACTTGAAGCGCAACTCAGCACCAAAGATGCGAAGATTGCTGAAGAAGCATTTCTTAGGTATGAAGCTGAGGATAGAATGAATAGCATGACTAAAGATCTGGAAGGTCGTAAAGTGAAATTTGGCTCTAAGAGGTGTAGGCTCGATGAGTGCTTTGGTGACGGAACTTGTGAAGACGAAGCACGAGAATTGAGGGTCACTAACAAACGGAAGCTATTATTGATACAGCAACTGGTATCCAAGCCAGGACTTACTGAGGCCTCGAGAAAGGGGGAGGGTTCCCAGGCGCGCCAGCCACCTTGATTACTTTTTTGTATCACTCTTATATTTTGTTGTATTGACTATATTTGTGACCATAGCCAGGATTGTTGGCCTGGGTCTGTTTCAGTGTATTTCGTCGTACTCTTGTACTCAGCTTTGTGGCATTTATGAATGCAGTATTTCATTTCTTTGTGTGTGCGCTTATGACTCCATTGTCGTTATGGCTTTCTCTCCGAAACTAGAATCAGGGGGGATTAAATTTAACCTGTAGCATATGTACACGTTCACACATGCACATTGCATATTGCATTTCCAGTAACTATTGAATTTGTATCTTATTTCCTGCATCTCTCCCGGTCTTTCCAGGATTGAAAGTCAACGCCCTCATCGATACTCTACTCGTACCAACTGCAAGAAGGTCATGGATCAAGTGCAGTTCGAGATGCAGGAGATTCGCGAAAAGCTGGCGCTTTTCATGCAGACAATGGAGACAGTTGTGAAGGGGCAGGAGAACCTGCAGACTTTGGTGCAGCCACTGCTGGCTAAGAATACTGGGAATGGCAACGAAGATCGTAATTCTGTACGAGTTGAGACTCTCCAAGGAGATGGAACACCCACACCTGTGGCTCCACCTATGGTGAACGTACCTGTTGTGAACGTGAACAACGGCGCTGGCGCTGGGAATGTTAACCCGGGAATTGGTAATGAGACTGGCCTTCACAATGTTGGATTCGGAAACGCCAATCTGGGCGGTGTCAATAATAATGGTGGTAATGGCTTCGGAAACACTAGCTTCGGTTACAATGAGCAAGGGTTTGACTATGGTAATCAAGATGGGAATCTTGGCTTCAATGGCCAAGGATTCGGATATGATGGTCTTGGTAACGGTAATCAGGGCTATGGTGGACTGGGTAACGGTAATGGCGCTGGATTGATGCCTATCAACACTGGGTTCGGACCTGCTGGGGTCAACCAAGGTTATGGTAACAGGAGACGAGGACCTGTGATGAATCAGCCAGGATTTGGTCGCAACGCTGGGTATGGAAATGAGAATGTCCATTGGAATGAAGACCAACAAGAGGATTCCTTTTCTGGTAGGGGTATGGATGGACCTGTTGATCCTGTTCAGAGGATTAAAATGTTAGAAGAACAAATGAAGGGGGTTGTTAATCAGAATACTTCCGGTTTAGACATGACTACGATTGGATTGGTGCCTGGCCTGAGGGTACCACTGAAGTTCAAAGCGCCCACATTCGACAAATATAAGGGGGACACCTATCTGAAGGCATGTTCGCTCTTATTACAGAAGAATGTCCGCATATTCAGACGATGAAAGAATGCTTATGCATTTCTTCCAAGACAGTTTATCCGGACCATCACTTGA
The DNA here is from genome assembly GCA_963859935.3 of Lathyrus sativus. NCBI lineage: Eukaryota > Viridiplantae > Streptophyta > Magnoliopsida > Fabales > Fabaceae > Lathyrus > Lathyrus sativus. Next base: position 536,452,859 of record OZ012741.1, read on the forward strand.
GTGGTACATGGGGCTGGAACCCACTCAAATAAAAACCTGGAAGCAACTGGCTGACGCGTTTGTGACGCATTACAAATATAACAACGATTTGGCACCAAACAGGGTGCAGTTGCAAGGATTGTCACAGAAAAATGGAGAATGTTTTAAGGAATACGCGCAAAGGTGGCGCGACATGGCTGCAAGAGTGCACCCTCCTCTAGGAGAGAAAGAGATGAATGACATGTTCATTGGAACATTCATGGGGATATTCTATGAGAAGTTGTTTCCTGTTGCGTTGGGCAGTTTTTCTGATCTAATTTTGATGGGCGAAATGATTGAGAACAGCATTAAGGTGGGCAGATTCCAAGCAGGTGAATCTACTTCGTCAGGAGGTAATAAGAAAGCATTTGGAGGTTGACGTCAGGGCGACACCAGTGCGGTATATGATGGTCGGGGCCGAGGAAGGGGCATAGGAAGGAATCAATATGTTCATCCTCAACAGATAGCCAGCGTTAATATCCCGTTTCTGCAACAACCACAACCAGTACATCAAATACCGCCGCAACAACAACAGCCACGGCAGCAGCAGGGACTGAATCAGGGTCAGAGAAGATTTCAGAATGCAAAGCCTAAGAGGGTGTTTGATAAGCCTCCGACTACATATGCAGATTTGTTTCAGACGCTGCTGAGGTTGAACTTGGTCGAGAAAAGGACGTTGGCACCACCTTCAGGGCCAGAATTCCCTTTGGGTACGATGCCAGTAAGAGTTGTGAGTTTCATTCCGGGGCACCCGGACATGATATCGAGGGATGCCATGCCTTTAAGCATAAGGTCCAAGACCTGTTGGACAGTAAGGCGATCAACTATGGGCAGACAACTCCAAATATAGTGCAATTTCCCATGCCTAATCATGGGGCAAATGCCGTATGGACGGAAGAGGACTTGAATTTAGTGACGGATGTTAATGAGCTGAAGACACCATTGTGCGAAGTCAAGAGTAGACTATTAAAAGGGGGCGTGTTCCCGGGATGTGACGAATGGTGTTTAAACTGTTGGACCCAGACAGGGGATTGTGATGAGTTAAAGAAGGGCATTCAGGCTTTGATAAATGAAGGCACTTTGCAATTTGATAGAACGGCAGTTGAGAAGCCTACAGAGGTGTTAGCTGATGAGCAGAAGGATGTTGCTATGGTGACAATTCCGAGGAAAACGATAACTATAACAGCGCCAGCCAGGCGGCCAACGATTACCATTACTAAATCAGGACCAGTACCTTTTGAGAGTACCAAAGCAGTGTCATGGATTTACGGATTGGAGGTCTACTGTGATGGGAAGAAACTTGATATCAATGAACAGCCAGCTGGGGTTGTAGATAATGTCGTCGGGACTGAAGGTATGACAAGAAGTGGGAGAATCTTCACATCGCCCGAGGTGGAGGCTGAACGATTGGCCAAAGGTAAAGGAAAAGTGAATGAGAGTGGTCCTGTGCAGATGAATGAAAAAGAGACGTCACTAAAAGATGTAGAAGAATTTATGCGTCTTATCCGCAAGAGTGACTATAAAATTGTTGAGCATCTCCAACAAACGCCATCGAAAATCTCGATCTTGTCGCTGCTATTATGTTCTGAGGCCCATCGGAATGCTTTACTGAAAATTCTGGATACGTCTTCGTGCCCCAAGATGTTTCTGTAAATCAGTTAGAGGGGGTGATGGCGCATGTAAAGGCTGGTCATAGTTTGGGCTTTACCGATTTTGATTTGACCCCAAGGGGGAGGGAGCATAATATGGCGCTGCATGTATCGGTTGAATGCAGGGGCACGGTAATGTCCCATGTTTTGGTGGATACAGGGTCTTCCTTGAATGTGCTTCCGAAGAAAGCAATGATGAAACTGGATATCAGGGGAATTATTTGTACGCCTAGTGACTTGGTAGTCAGGGCATTTGATGGTACGCGAAGGTCAGTCTTTGGATCCATAACGTTGCCGTTGCAAGTGGGGCCGGAAATTTTTGACACAGAATTCTATATCATGGATATCCACCCGGCGTATAGTTGCCTGCTAGGACGCCCATGGATTCATGCTGCGGGGGCAGTTACGTCCACATTACACCAAAAGTTGAAGTATATGGTGGGGGACAGTGTCGTTACTGTTTGTGGAGAAGAGGATATACTGGTCAGCCATTTGGCTTCGTTCAAATACGTGGAAGTCGACGGTGAAATTCATGAAACACCCTGTCAGGCATTTGAGGGGTTGAGAATTAAAGATAAAGCTCCAGTGCCCAGTAAAGCGCCAGATGTGGCAGTGTCCTCTTATAAGGAAGCACAGGCTTTGGTACAAGCAGGAGAAACCAAAGGCTGGGGGCAGGTGCTGGACATTCCTGTGAAAATGGACCGGTTCGGACTCGGATATCACCCTTCGTCATCAACTCCATCCCCCAGAGTGCCCAAGTTCAGAGGGCCAGTGACAATCACGGCTAGTGGAGTATGCTACGAGACCATCAATGTTGTTTCAGACTCCGAGGAAGGAGACAGCGATTGCGATATGGATGCCTGGATTCAGCCAAGCGTGCCAGGACAAGGACTTTGCAATTGGTCTATCCAGGAAGCTGTTTCTGTGACGAATAAACAGTAATACTTTATTTTCTTAATTGTTGAATAATTCGGTGTCCTAACCGGGGCATCGTGATTTAGCTTAGGACCATTTGGTTATGTACATTGCACTGTTAATCATTAAATAAAAGGCGTTTCTCATATACAAATATTGTGATCCCTGTTTTTCCTGTTTTTGTTTTAACAATAAAATGGCAATGTGGTTATTCGCTTTATCCGTATTTTGAAGCATTTAACCATTTCTTTTGCAGGATTACATTTTCAGATGACATCTATGAACCGCCTATGACTCACTTCGACTTCGAGCACCCGGTATTTCAGGTTGAGGAAGAGATTGTCGAAGATGGCGAAGTTCCGGAAGAGTTGACCTGGTTGGTGAAACAGGAAGAAAGAATCATTCTGCCTCACGAGGAAGACATTGAGATTATTAATTTGGGGTCGGAAGGGGTCGAGAGAAACATCCGTATAGGGGCCGCGCTGCAGAGCGACGTCAAGCGAGGATTGGTTGAAATGCTCAAGGAGTATAGTGATGTATTTGCTTGGCCATACGAAGATATGCCTGGATTGGATACGGATATGGATGTGCACCGTCTGCCTTTGAAAGAAGAACGCCCACCGGTTAAGCAGAAGCTCTGTAGAACTAGACCTGACATGGCAGTAAAAATCAAGGAGGAAGTACAAAAACAGTGGGATGCTGGTTTCCTAGCTGTTACAAAATACCCCTCATGGGTCGCTAATATTGTGCCAGTTTCGAAGAAGGACGGTAAGGTGAGAATGTGCGTAGATTACCGTGATTTGAACAAAGCGAGCCCGAAAGACGACTTTCCACTTCCTCACATCGATGTGTTGGTCGATAATACTGCTCAGTTCTCCGTATTCTCCTTCATGGACGGCTTCTCAGGCTACAATCAGATTAAAATGGCTCCAGAGGACATGGAGAAGACTACTTTCATTACGCCTTGGGGAACATTTTGTTATAAAGTGATGCCCTTCGGACTGAAGAATGCTGGGGCAACATATCAACGTGCGATGACGACTCTCTTTCATGATATGATGCATAAAGAGATCGAAGTTTATGTGGATGATATGATTGCTAAATCCCAGACGGAGGAGGAACATTTGGTTAATCTGCTGAAGCTATTCAAGAGGCTTAGGAAGTTCAGGTTGAGACTGAACTCTAACAAGTGCACCTTCGGGGTGAGATCGGGTAAACTACTGGGGTTTATTGTAAGCGAAAAAGGGATAGAGGTTGACCCTGCAAAGATAAAAGCGATACAGGAAATGCTGACGCCTAAAACAGAAAAAGAAGTGCGAGGGTTTTTAGGGAGGTTGAACTACATTGCTAGGTTCATCTCTCACCTAACAGCTACTTGCGAGCCATTATTCAAGTTGTTGAAAAAAGACCAGGCTGGGACTTGGAATGAAAATTGTCAGAAGGCGTTCGACAAAATAAAACAGTACTTGCAGGAGCCTCCTATTTTGATACCTCCAGTGGCAGGGAGACCCTTGATTATGTATTTGACAGTTCTTGAGGGAAGTATGGGTTGTGTTCTCGGTCAACACGACGAGACAGGGCGAAAAGAGCATGCTATATACTATCTGAGTAAGAAGTTTACTGATTGTGAGGCGAGATACTCAATGCTTGAAAAAACGTGTTGTGCGCTAGCCTGGGCTGCCAAACGTTTACCACAGTACATGCTGAATCATACAACCATGCTCATCTCGAAGATGGATCCTATCAAATATGTATTTGAAAAGCAGGCGTTATCCGGGAGAATTGCCCGTTGGCAGATGGTTTTAATTGAATATGACATCCAGTACGTTTCTCAGAAGGCTATTAAGGGGAGTGTCTTGTTGGAGTATCTTGCTGAGCAGCCTATTGAGGACTACCAATCGATGAGGTTTGATTTTCCTGACGAGGATATCATGTACCTGAAAATGAAAGATGGTGACGAACCGTTGCCGGACGAAGGACCAGAGTTGGGTTCCAAATGGCAGTTAATATTCGACGGAGCTGTGAATTCCTATGGTAGCGGAATTGGGGCAATCATCACTACTCCACAGGGGTCGCATATCCCATTTACTGCTTGATTAACCTTTCTGGTTACCAACAATGAAGCTGAATATGAGGCTTGCATCATGGGGCTCGAAGAAGCTATTGATTTGCGAATCAAGAATCTGGATGTATACGGAGATTCAGCTTTGGTGGTGAACCAGATAAAAGGAGAATGGGAGACACGTCAGCCCAATTTGATACCGTACATGAATTATGCAAGAAGATTGTTGCCTTTCTTTGACAAGGTTGAATTGCATCACGTACCGAGAGCAGAAAATCAAATGGCTGACGCGCTTGCTACTTTATCTTCCATGTACAAAGTTAACTTCTGGAACGAGGCTCCCCGGATTGTTATATCCCGACTTGACAGGCCTGCCTTCATATTTGCTATTGACGAAGCATCTGACAATAAACCCTGGTACTTTGACATCCAGAATTTCCTGAAAAATAAGGAGTATCCGGCTGGGGCATCCAGTAAGGATCAGAAGACTCTCAGGAGGTTGGCTGGAAATTTCTATCTGAATCTGGACGGTGTCCTATATAAACGAAATCACGACTTGGTGTTGCTACGCTGTGTAGACGAGACAGATGCGAAGTTGCTCATGGAGGAGATACATGAAGGTACTTTTGGTACACATGCTGGTGGGCATGCTATGACGAGAAAACTGCTGCGGGCAGGTTATTACTGGCTGACTATGGAAACTGACTGTTTCAAGTTTGCAAAGAGGTGTCATAAATGCCAGATTTATGCGGATAAAATCCATGTACCTCCAGGTCCTCTGAATGTAATGTCATCACCGTGGCCATTCTCGATGTGGGGGATTGATATGATTGGTAAAATTGAGCCTACAACGTCAAACGGACACCGGTTCATTTTGGTAGCAATCGGTTATTTTACCAAATGGGTGGAAGCGGCATCATATGCCAATGTGACCAAACAAGTGGTAGCCAGGTTTATCAAACGAGATATTATCTACAGGTATGGAATCCCAGAGCGGATTATCACCGACAACGGTTCGAACTTAAATAATAAGATGATGAAAGAGCTGTGCCAGAATTTTAAGATCGAGCATCACAACTCTTCTCCTTACCGACCCAAGATGAATGGCGCTGTAGAAGCGGCCAACAAGAACATAAAGAAGATTGTTCAGAAGATGGTTGTGACCTATAAGGACTGGCACGAAATGCTACCTTTCGCTTTGCACGGTTATCGTACGACGGTACGCACATCAACCGGGGCAACTCCGTTCTCGCTGGTATACGGAATGGAAGTGGTGTTACCATTGGAAGTAGAGATTCCTTCCTTGAGGGTGTTACGAGATGTTCAACTTGACGAGGCGGAATGGGTTAAAGATAGGTTGAATCAGCTGAGTTTAATGGATGAGAAGAGACTAGCTTCTCTAGCATATGGTCGGTTGTACCAGAGCCGAATGAAGAAAGCATACGATAAGAAGATATGTCCTCGCAGCTTTCAGACGGGCGACCTGGTGCTGAAAAGGATTCTCCCGCCGCATACAGATCACAGGGGCAAATGGACGCCTAACTATGAAGGTCCATACGTTGTTAGAAAAGTCTTCTCGGGAGGAGCTTTATTGTTGTCCACCATGGACGGTGAAGACTTTACGTCGCCTGTGAATTCGGACGCAGTTAAAAAATACTTTGCTTAAAATTAACCCGCTGGACAAAAAAGGATAGTCCAAGAAAAAATGGGGCATCCTGGCGAACCAAAAACAGAATAAAAGGTTCGGGCAAAAGTTAGGGATAAAATTGAAAAGATGTACACCCGCGAAGTCGAAAACCTACACTGGGCGGCTTCGGCAAAAAAAGGGTATCCCGGTGAATTGAAAACCCGCAAAGGGCGGTTCACGCAAAAGTTAGGGATTTAAAAAGCAAATGATTGCGGTCCGAATTTGATACTATGTTGCTCAATGGTTGGGAGAATACCTTGGGGGGTTCGTTTATCAGATACAATCTCTTCCGAAAGTCGAATACCGGGAAAGCGCCAGAGTCAGGCGAGTCATAGGAGGATCAGCTCATGATGTTTGTCTGCACCACGTTGCCGACATGTATATAAATTTGTATTCTTTACGCTTCCTGTGCATACTTGTATATTTGTCTGTACGTAATTTCCTCTTTTCAGGAGTTACATCCAGTGTACAAAATTCTGCCTATTCAGAGGCCCGATCAATAAAACATGTAATTCAGTAGTTGATACTTGTTCTTTACTGTTTTGTATGTGTAAAACGCCGATGTTCTTGATGAAACTGGCATTTGCATAACTTTGCTGGCCCTTGCCAATAATTGCTAAAACTTTGAATTGACTGAAGTAACGTCACGGACACTAACCTAAATAGATTTGGTTGTATAGACTTGTTTTGTCTCGTTTGTGTTGCAGGTTTTAATTTTGAAGCCGCCGGTCAGGATTTGCGTGCTCCAACCAGTTAGCACCATTCCCCAGCTAGTCGCAGTTCATTCCCCAGAGGATATATCCAGCAGGTCAAGATCAGTATCCCCTGCAGAGTAAGTGCTCCCCGCAGGTTGTCAGACCAGTAGCAGGATGTTTATCCTCAATATAGAGATAGTCCCGAGTTCGTAAACTATAGCCAGATGGTTTACTTTCCCCAACGGGGTCGTCCACCCCCAACAGAGATGATAATTACAAGGTTGTAAACTGTGCCCAGACAGTTGTCTTCCCCAGCTGTGGTGCTCCTTGTCCCCAGCGGAGTCGTTTCTTATTCCCAGCTAAGACTCCAGGTCCCCAGCAGAATCAGTTTATTTTCCCCAAGAGAGTTGTTTCTTCCAGCAAAGAGTTCTCTTGCCAGCAGGTGTTATTCTTTCCTCCCAGTGGAAATCGAAGGTTGAAGCTCTCCCCAGCAGAGTTGGTTGTATTGCCAGGCATTTATTTTGCTGGAATACTCAGTGATACCCGTTTATTCCCCAGCAGGGTGGTATTTGTCTTCAGCATTCTGTGCTGATGAAGCAAGCTAGTCAGAGCTATCTTAGCAGTTCGAGTCTGCGTTTGCATTTGCATATAGCATCATGTTTGCATTCATACAAAGCATGGCATTCCCATGCTGTATGGGGCATTGCATTTTCATACGAATATCTTACACTTCCATGTCGTATGGAACATTGCATCATTGTCAAGCATACGCATCTGGAAACGTAAGTCAGGTTGGTTAATCTTTCGCTTTCAGGTGTATTTCTCCACAGGAGTGTGGAGTTACGGCTCAGGTAAGTTTTCAGACAATCGAGGTCTCGCTGTGAGACGAAAGATGATATCGTTCATATTGTTGTATTCCCCACAGAGTGACGGGTTGAAATTTCTTCTATCCGGTCAGCGGAGCATTTTTGTCCAGATTACTGTCACGTCAGCATATCAGGCTTTCATAAAATCAAGGTTCCGTAATATCAAGGTTTCGAAGAATTCAGAGGGGGCCACTTGGCGTCGAAACGAGTGCCTGGCAGCTTATTTTCTAAAGTATCCCCAGTAGAGTCAGCTACGGCAAAGGTCAAGCGGACTTGATGAAAAGAGTTTATCCCCAGCAAAGTCGTCGGGATTTCTTTATGCTGACAAAGTGTGTCCGTACACGGACGAAGTCGGTGCATATAAGAATGGTTTTGTGGTTTGACGGATTTATTTTTCGTGTTGATGATGATTTCCCCAGTATAGTCCGAACGAGGATAGCTTTTTGACTTCCGAACAAGGATGGGTTTCGATTCCGAACGAGGATAGGTTATGGCTCCAAACGAGGATGAATTTGAGAATTCCAAACGAGGACGAGTATGTTTTCCAATAAGAAATTTTATGAGTCTGAACGAAGACAGGTTTTCAGGTCCGAACGAGGATGTTTTCCGTTTCTGAACGAAGAAATAGGATAGTTATGAGTCTGAACGAAGACAGGTTTTAGTCCGAACGAGGATGGGTCCGAACGAGGATGGCTTATGAGTCTGAACAAAGACAGGTTTTGAGTCCGAACGAGGATGATTGATGAGTCTGAACGAAGACAGGATAGGTCCGAATGAGGATGGGTATGAATTCCGAACGAGGAAGACCATTAATTCCAAACAAGGAATAGATATGATTATGAACGAAGAATGATTATGAGTCCGAACGAGGATATTTCCGAACGAGGAAAAGATATGACTCTGAGCAAAGACGAGTTGTGAGTCCGAACGAGGAATGGATATGATTCTGAACAAAGAATGGTTTATGAGTCTGAACGAAGACAAGTTACGATTCCAAACGAGGATGATTTTTGAGTCCGAACGAGGATGGGTTCCAATTCTGAACAGAAAAAAAACTATGATTCCCAACGAGGATGATGTCAGTTCCGAACGAGGATAATGTTGAGTCCGAACGAGGATAGCTTATGTTTTCCAAAATAGAGAAGGCTAACGAGTTCCGAACGAGGATGGATTTTGTGATGTCCGAACGAGGATGGGTATGATTCCGAACAGGGAAAAGTTATAAACAAAGAAACGAATGCGAGTCCAGACGAGGATCTCTTATGAATAGTTCCGAACGAGGAGCAGGTATGAGTCCAGACGAGGACGTATTATATAGCATGGCCTCGACCGAGGGTAGATTTTGATTTCCGAACAAGGACAGATTTTGATTTCCGAACGAGGATAGATTTTGATTTCCGAACGAGGACAGATTTTGATTTCCGAACGAGGATAGAGATACTTGCTAATAAAGAAAATGATTTCTGAACGAGGATAGTTTTGATACCAAACAAAGATGGCTAGTTTTCCAAACGAGGATAGTTTTGATGCTGAATAAAGATAAGCACCTCTCCAAACAAGGATGGTTGTAGTGCCAAAAGAGGATGAGTACGAGTTCTGATGTGGAAAGTGATGAGTCCGGACGAGGATAGCTCAGGGAGTCCTGACAAGGAAAGCTTATAAGTTCTGACGTGAACAAGTCGGTTTATTCCTATGACGATAGGATCTCTTCGTGCACAAGGATATTTTTGCGAAAGTAGTCCAAAGACTGCGTTGTTATACAGAGTGTTAATATTTCCAAGCAGTGGGGCAGTTCATTTCTGCGGTTGGCAAATTTTCGGGTTTACTTGGTATTCAACCGTCTCGTACCTCGAATGTCTGAAGGTCGTCCGCTCTTCAACCCTTCAGGTCCAAGCCGCTTGAATAGGGGCAGTTGTTGCACCCCAAAATTTGACCAACCGGTTCCCGCACATGATTTACGTTTCGGGTTATTTTTCATTCGCATTTGCATACTGCATGCATTGCATTCACTCAATCATAACTGCTGGTATCGGGGTTGCAGCCTGATTTCCACTAGGTCGGACGTTTCAGACCAGTCCAGATAATCGAAGTTTCATCTTCAGAGATTGTGCGCTTCTCGGCGTTTTTTGCTTATACTGCGGTTTTGAGGGTATTTTGGTACCCGGGGTTGGCCATTTATTTCAGTCCGGTCTCGTATCGGAGTTATTCGCTTCATTTGTTCTAATAGATTTTTAATAGCATTTTAACAGATTTTTAATAATATCTTTTTCTTTTTTTTAGAATAAATGGATTTCTCTTTTTTTTAGAATTTAGAATAATAAGTTTTCTTTAGAAATATTTTTAATATTAGGTTTGTTTTAAAATAGAATAGCATATAGATTTTAAATAATTAATATAGAATTTTAGTAGATTTTAATGGCTTTTTAGATGTATCTTTTTCTTTCTAGCATTTTTAAAGGTTAGATGGATTTTAGAATAGATAATAAATAGAATATTATAATATAGTTTTTTTAGAATTTTATTAGATTTTTCTAGAAATTAAATAGAATTTTATTATAGTTTTTTTAGAATTAATATAGATTTTTAATATAGTTTTTAGAATATATTTCTTTTAGATTTTAAATAGTTTTTAGATAAGTCTCTAGTATAATAAATAAAAAGAATAAATGATAAAAAATTTAGCTATAGATTTTACTAGAAAATAATGGAGTTTCCTTTTAGAATATTAGAAAATGGATTTTAATAGTTTTTTTAGATATATTTTAAATAGATTTTTCTTTTTTTAGAATTTAATAGATTTTTTTTATATAATAGAATAGATTTTCTTTTTAAATAGGATTAATAGTTTCTTTTGTTTTATAGAGTTTAATATTATTTTTTTTGTGTTAATAGAGGTTGATAGAATTTTTTAATTGGATTTAGAATATTAACTGTTTGTTAGTTTTAATTAGAATATTAAATAATTAGGTTTAGTTTTAATAAGTCCATTAGATTTTCGTTTTAATTAGTGTTAGTCATCCATTAATCTATTTTCATTTCATTAATCTTTAGTTAGTGTATTAATTAGGGTTGCTATTCAGATTTCATTTCCATTAATCATGTCAATCAGCGTTAATCATGCATTAGTCAAGGTCTTAGTATTAATCTTGGGCCAATTATCCAGAAGGTTCAGAAGCCTAGTTCACCAAGTCCAGAGTTCGCCATGTGTCTTATAAATAATGCTGCCACGCGTTTATCCCCTCTCTCCGCCACCTCAACCTCCCAAACTCCTGCATGTGCGCCACATACCCCCCCCCCCACTATCTCTCTCTCCTGACACGCGGCTGGCTCTCACACTCCCTTGTTGCCACCTGTCCCCCACCGGTCCTTCACCGGAAATTCTACCGGCCGGCATGCAAAATTCTCCAGCCACCGTCTAGCTATCCTCGGCCACCGCAACAGTTCGCCGGAGACCGGTGAACTCACCGGAAACTGCAGATTCACACAAAATCCTTCCGATTGTCTTCATCTCCTCCATCAACTGCTCGCCGGAGAACCGCTTTTCACCGGAAAATTCATCCGAATTTGCACATCTCGTTTTTCCAGATTTGCTCAAGAACATCAATCTTCATACGTTCTCCAAATCGTCCTCCGATCCTCCAAATTCCTCAACAATCTTACGCGGATCTTCAAGATCCTCAACTGAAATCTCCAGAAAACAAAGAAAATTCAAGATCCATCAAGATCTTCATCTCGTTTTTCCAGAAACTGCCAAGAGTTCTTCAATCTTCGTCCATCTTCACGTTTTCTCCAGGCTTCCCCAACGAAACTCGTGGATCTTCATAGCTCTTCAAGATCCACGTGTTCTTCATCATGATCTAACGAACTCCACCGGAGCTTCGTCTCGAAGCAGGTTCTTCGTCTTCGATCCAAGATCTCCAGATTCGCTTCAAAATCTTCATCCGTCTTCATCATCGCGTATTTCCTCAGCAAGCTTTCTCCATATCTCCTTCAAGACTCTCGTCAGAAGCTCTTCTTCTTCTACAAATCTTCAACAGCGCTATCATCCAGGTTTCATTTCTTCCCCTCCATCTTCTTGCATGTGCTTAGATTTAGGTAGAATGAGGTTTAATTGGTGATGATGTTTAGCTTGAGGATTTGTTGATGTTGATTCGAGTATGGAACGGGGGTCGTGCGTTGGTTTAGGTTGTTAGGGTTTGATCTCAGAGTTTGAGAGATGGAGAGGAAGGAGTGAGCTGCGGCGATTAGGGTTTTCTGGAGGGTAGAATGAACAGTAGGCGAGTTTTTGTGAGGAACTAGGGTTTTTATACTAGGTTCATTAACTTTGGATTCGGGCCTTAGGCCCATTGTAATCGGCTGAACATTTTCCCCAGTTTCGCTCATCACACCCCCCTTTCCCTGCGTTTTTGTTTGCTAGCTAAAGGGCCTTTAGGCCCAAAACGTTTTGTTGGGGAATACCCCCTGTTTTTGCTCACTGCACCCCCTCTGGGGGGGGGGGGAAATGTTGGGCTGGGCCCTGATGGTTTTTTTGCTACTTGTTTTTATTACTGTTTTTTTGTTGCTTTTATTTTAATTTTGGATTAATTTTTTTTATGTTAGGATTTTTTAGAATGGTAATTGTTTTAGTATAATAAAAATGTTATAATAGAAAAAAACTTAGGATAAAAAATATACTTTAGGTAATAAAAACTTTAGATTAAAAATACAAAAATATAGAAAATGTTAACATAATGTAGATATTAATGTTTTAGTACCCTTAGGATAATAGGATAAAAAAAAAATTTATGATAAAAAATGGTAAAAAAAAAAAAATTAGAGGCATTAGAATAAAATGTAGGATTTCACTAGAATTTTAATGTGGATATAATAGGTTAAAAATATTAGAGAAAAATATAAAAAATTATATTAGTATAGTTTAGGTGTTAATATACTTTAGGATAAAACTTTAGGTTAAAATGTAGAAAATCTTTAGATATAGTGTAATAAAGAACTTTTAGAAAATAGCATAAAAATAGTAGAATATTTTTAGGATAGTTTCAATTTGATTTTAGAATTTAATATGCTTAGTGTACATAATTTTTAGTATATAGAATTTAATTCAAAACAACAACACTTAGTGGTAGCATAGTTTGGGGTATTTGTATAGTTGATTTAGGATTATGGAATATATGAAGTATAGGGTATGTAGTTAGGTTCCCTTAGAAATTAACCTAGGATTTTACGTAGAGTTTTGCTATTTTTAATTGATTTTACAAATTGTGTTATTGTTTGGTGTTCCCATTTGGGGTTTATTGCTTGCTTGGGCTTTTGGGTTTTTATTTGGGGTGTGGGCTTGGCTTGAGCTTATGGAACATGAAGACATCAAAAGAGAAGATTGAAGATGATAATCAAATGTTGAAGCTTGAAGACTGATGTTTGAAGACATAAGATATAGGAGAAATAGGAAGAGCCTTAGAATAGACAAATTCCTTCATAAACATGGATAGCTTCATGTGCTTCCATTCTTCCCAGTGACTAAAAGTCCCTCCCTGATATTCACCTCTCTCCTTTGGAGGGATCAGTGGATGTATCTAGGAGGTAGAACTTTGAGGGAGACAGTCTATTATAATGTTGACTGTTTGTAGGCTGTCGTTGGTAGTCAATAAACTGTTTAACATTCAACTCATCTTGTTAAGTGCTCATCATCTAGGAGAGCCTGCCTTGAAGAAGCCATTGTATATGGAGCTCCTTGCATTGAAGATTGATGAAGATGAAGCTTGTGCTGTCAAAACTGTTCAACTGGTGAATTAGGGTTTGCTGTTTTCTAAAGCTGTTTTCTGTTTGATGTTGCTGTTTAGGGTCCTTTTGTTTGCTTAAGCTTGGTGTGTTCTTGAAGATGGAAGCTTGACGTAGCTTGGGGTTCATTGAAGATTGATTTTGGGGTTCATTTGAAGGTGTTGATGTGTTGCTGTTGCTGTTCAGAGCTGCTGTTAGAGCTTGGGGTTTCATCTTTCTTTTCTGTATTGTTTGTTGATTTTCCCTTAGGTTCGAAGGTGAATACGGTTTCACTTTCGCCTATTATTTTCTTAGGTTCGAGGTTGAGTGCGACTCCCTTGCCTTGTTTGTACTGCTGCATTCATGCATTTTACTGCTTTACTGTATATATGTTGTTTCTTTTCCGTTTATCCCTTAGGATCTCTGTTTCTCTCCGCGCAAGGGAGAAATATGACAGACATTAGGTTTTAACCCATGCATGATAACATTAGGGTAGTTTTGATTCCCTTTTTCAAACCATAGGTTTTAGAACGTCGTTTCTCTTCCCATCTCGAAACAAACAAAAACATGTTAACATTTCAAACACAATAAAAGACAGTTCTTGCGTAAAAGATTGGAAACCAATCAAAAACGTCGTTTTTGTCCGCTTGGACGCGTAATAAGGAGAAAACCTTTTTCAGAAGGATAAAAACAATCAAGACAGACTTGTGTCGTACGTAGCCCGAACTACGTTTGCTCTGATCTTTCATGTCGTGTGAAAGTACGTAGGCATAGGATGTGACGTCCTAGCGAGCAACCTTCCCTCCTTTCCCGTAGGTAGGCAAACTACGTTGACTCTGATTTCTCGTTCTAGACGGGAATACATAGGCATAAAGTGCGATACTTTGCCGAGTCACTTTTTCTTTCTTTTTGAACCCTTAACCTCTTGCGTAGATAGAATACAATCTTTTCGGCAAAAAACAAGCGTGGATCCCATCGAGTACGATGGACGTGAGGGGTGCTAATACCTTCCCCTTGCGTAACCGACTCCCGAATCCAGGAATTTGGTTGCGACGACCATTCCTTTCCCGTCTTTGCGTTAGGTTTACTCTGAGCGTTTCCTTTCCCTCCTTTGGGATAAATAACGCACGGTAGCGACTCTTCTGTCTTGTCGGCGCCGATTTTCGCAGTAGCGACATTGGTGACTCATTTTGTGCAAAAGCCATGGATTAACATTGAAGTTTGGAAGAGAAAAAGTGAGAAATCAAAGTTGGATTCAAGGCATTTTCAAGAGCTTGCAAGATTCAACAAAGATTTTCGCACACTTCGATCCAAGAATTCGAGCCCCGATCAAGGTATGTAAACCTTCACTTTACCATGGATTTAGGAGGAGATAATTAGAAATATTCATGTGGTTAGGACCGTGGACATTTGTAGATGATTTTAGGATTATTAATTCAAGGTTTAGCGACACTTTTCGGTTGAGTGCACTTGCTTGTCGTTGATTTATTTTTTTTATACGTTGAGAATTAATGAATTCTAAGACCGTGGTTGCGTTCCTTGCAAAAAATCCTTCGAAATCGATATAAATTTCGTGCGAAACGGATA
This sequence comes from Lathyrus sativus, assembly GCA_963859935.3. Taxonomy (NCBI): domain Eukaryota; kingdom Viridiplantae; phylum Streptophyta; class Magnoliopsida; order Fabales; family Fabaceae; genus Lathyrus; species Lathyrus sativus. The sequence goes on from OZ012741.1 coordinate 536,468,092, forward strand.
AATATCGAAGAAGTTATGCGTGTCGGAAAGTCGTCGGAAAATGCATTCCCGGGTACTATTCATGCAGAATTTTCTTCATCTCCTTTTCTTTTTCTTTTTTCTGTTTTGATGCCTGTTTGGATTAATTACGTTAAAAATAGTAAAAATGATCAAAACATTATGAAATTTTTTTCTGTAGATCTTGGTTATCTTAAGAAATTTTAGGCGCTGAGTTTGCATTTTTTGGATTTTATTTGAATTAGTTACGAATTTTCTTTTGTGCTAATATCCATTGTTATGCATAATTGACCTTGCTGCTTGTTTCATTTTGTTCTCTTTGATGCTTTATGATTTTGAGCTGATTCTTTCGATATAATTTAGGGGACATACATAGGTTTCCCCAGAAATTTTATTGGAATTTTTAGACGACTCTAAGTTTAGTTTTGAATCCTTTTTTTAGAGTCATCCCCATCTGAATGTTCCCTTGACACTCTATAGGTTTTCCTTTAGAAAATGACCTTAACTTTAGAATTTGGTTTTAAGTTTTTTACCATAGGTTGCTAACCTCTTCAGGAGCTTGTAGAATATTTCTTAGATTTTTGTGGATTGTTTTCCCATTTATTTTGCATTTTACATTCTGATGAGTATTTTGCATGATTTAATTGATGTTTGCTTTGCATATTTGATACCGCTGTTTTGTAGAATTTTGTTCTCTCAATTGGTGATGAATCTTGCTGTACTCTTTTGGTAGATTGTAGCTAATACTTGTAGGTTCCCCTATAAATTTGTTTAGATTTTTAGGAGGTGGTTTTCTTTTTTTTGCTTGAGGGTAGAAGTAGGGTGAGTTTTGGGAGCTTCTAGCCTTGGTTTGTGCTTTGAGTGGGCTTCATGAGTAACATTGCTTTGCTTGAGGAGTTGTGGTTTCTTCTTGTTGATGATGGAGGCTTGTTGGAGCTTGTGAGGATGCTTGGATTTAATACTTAGTTTGGAAGCTTGCTCTCTTTCTTTGAGGATTGAGATCCTTAGGTTTGGTTGAAGCTCATGGTACTTTCCTGAGGAAGGCACTATGATCTTCTCTCATTCCTTCTTCTCTCCTCATTTCTTAAGTGTCCAATGATGTTGGAGCCTTCATATGAGTTTAGTTTCTCCTGAGGAGGAATGTAAACCATTCACAGTTGTTGAGCCACATGGGACATGATTCCTAAGTGGAACCTTCATAGAACTTTCCTGAGGAAGGCACTATGATTGTATTCACTTAGTTCCTTTAGTTCATTTAGGCATTTCTTAAGTGTCTAATGATGTTGGAGCCTTCATGTGAGTTTAGTTTCTCCTGAGGAGGAATGTAAACCATTCACAGTTGTTGAGCCACATGGGACATGATTCCTAAGTGGAACCTTCATAGAACTTTCTTGAGGAAGGCACTATGATTGTATTCACTTAGTTCACTTATTTTCCTTCCAATTACCCAGTGATGTTGGAGCCTTCATGTGAGTTTAGTTTCTCCTGAGGAGGAATGTAAACCATTCACAGTTGTTGAGCCACATAGGGCCCCTCCTAAGTTGGTTGATCATCATAGTACTTTCCTGAGGAAGGCACTATGATCCTCACTACTTATTTCTCTTTGTGAGTTTGCCTTAAAGCTTGAAGATTAGGATGTAGTCTCCCCTGGTTGAGCTTTGCTTGAGTTCTTCTTTACTGTTGAGTTGGAGTTTGTTTTGTTGTTTAGCTTTCCTTGTATTGTGTGATTTGATTGGTGTGTTGCATTAAACTTAGGTCTTCATAATAGATGATTCTCTTAGAAGCATCCTAGGGGTGAGCTTGCTCCCTCTGCTTGGTTGCATGAGAAGTTGAGGTAGCCTCCTTCTGCTTGATTGTTATTGATTGGCTTTGCTTGCTGGTATTTGGTAGAGTTGAGCTCCCTTGCCTCTGTGGTTTGTGGCCTTTGTGCCTTTCTTGTTTAGAAGTTGAGGTGGTCCTCCTTCTGCTTGGTTGTTGCATTCATGCATCTTTATTTCCAGTATTGCTTTACTTTACAGTAATTCTTGTTTGCTGTTTAGCTTCTTTTGCCATGATCCCTTAGGAGCTCTAACTTCTCTGTTGTGGAGGAGTTATGATAGACATTAGGTTTTGACCCATGCATGATAACATTAGGTAGATTCCCTTTTCAACAATAGCTTTAGGGTGTCTCTCTTTTGTCATCTTCTAACAACAGAAAAACACTTAATAAAGGTTATAACAGATTTGAATTCATTTCTTCTGTAAAAGACTTGAAAACAAAAATCAAACCTTTTGTCCTCTTGGACTGTGAAAACCCTTGGTTAAGGAGAATTTTCAGATAAAAAACACTTGAACAGCTTGTGTCTTTCCTTAGCCCGAACTATGTTTGCTCTGATCTTCCATGTCGTATAGAAGTACGTAGGCACGGTATGCGATATCCTGGCGAGCAACCTTTCCCCCCGTTTAGACGTAGGTAGTCGAACCACATTGACTCTAACTTTCCCATTGCACGAGGGAGTACGTAGGCCCAGAACAGCGTATGTTCTGTCGAGTCCTGTCTTTTCTTTTCTTTTCAGACTAACCATTAGCATAGATAGATGAACACACCCTTTTCCTTATAAACACCAAGCGTGGATCCCATCGAGTACGATGGACGTGAGGGGTGCTAATACCTTCCCCTTGCGTAACCGACTCCCGAACCCAGGTTTTGGTTGCGATGACCATACCTTTCCCTTTTTTCGCGAGGTTTTCTTCGAGCGTTTCCTTTCCCTCCGCTGGGATAAATAACGCACGGTGGCGACTCTTCTGTCTAGCCGGCGCCGATTTTCGCAGTAGCGATAGTAGTATCGAGTTTGGAAACTAAAGATAGTTGGGTCATTGACTCAAGTTGCTCTTATCACATGTGTCCAAGAATAGAATACTTTGAAACTTTGAAGATGGTGCAAGGTGGAGTAGTTCACCTTGGTAATAATAAGGCATGCAAGGTTCATGGTATTAGTATGGTCAGATTTAAAATGTTTAATGATCGTGAACTTCTTATTTACAATGTGAGGCATGTTCCAGAACTCAAGCAAAATTTGTTATCTATAAGTATGTTTGATGATCTAGGATATTGTACTAGAGTTGAACGTGGAGTGTTGAAGATTTTGTGTGATGAATTGATTATTGCTAAAGGGTCTAAAACATGTAGTCTATATATTTTAGAAGGTTCAAATGTTATTACTCATTCATCGATAACTAGTGGAGGATTTCATGACAAGGAAGATCTATGGGATTTAATTTTAAGGTGTTATGAATGCTTTGAGAAAGTTTCAGAGGAGTACAATGAATTTTGTAGAAATCAAGGAATAAAATGCATGTTACTGTTGATTTGTTATTGAGTTTTTGGGGAATAGTTGAGGTTAAAACAACTTACTTGGTTGGTAGTGAATTTCTTCAGAAGAAGAATAGTGAAAACCAAGGGAGAAACTTGAGAGAAACTATAACAGAGAAAACTCAGTTTGAGATGGAGTTTCCTACTATGGATGCTAGAAGTAGTGAGGGAGCGGTTACAGAGATCTCTAATTATCATTTGACTCGTGATAAGGTATGAAGGGTTATTGTAGCATCTCAAATGGACAATTATACTAGTCTTGGATATTATATTTTTAATGTGGCTGAAGGACTGCAAAATAAAAAATAAAAAAACCTTTAGAGAGGCATTTGAAAATAGGTGGAGTCAAGGGTGGTTGAAAAATCATACTTGTAGGCTTGTTAAATTACCTAGGTAGAAAAGGGTAATTGGGAACAAGTGGATGCAAGTTGCGATATCAAGATTCAAGGGTTGCTTGAATTTGATCAAAGTTATTGATTAAAGTTTCAACTTGGTAGAGAGCATCAATGTTGTTGATTTTTAAATTGGTATCAACACGGTTTAAAGTCAAGGTGGAGATTATTGTAAATGTGCCTTAAAACCTTTGTTGATGAAGAGAAAGAAAACATATTTTGGAGATTGCACTTACCATGAAAATCGGACGAAAAGTCGAGAAAAAAATCAGTCGGTGAATAGTTTCGTTCGTATGTTGAATAGTGATATCCGTGCGGATGAATAGTGGTGGCCGTACGGTGAATAGTGGTGTCAGTACAGTGAATAGTATTTCAATTTTTTAAGCTTTTTCGATTCGGTCCATGGATCCATGTGATTTTAGGCTTTATTTGTTGGGTATTTTCTATTATAAATATGTATCTCTTATATGCTTGGTGTGAGACAATCTTAGAGTTTTCACCAAAAAGGGAGACCAAAGGATTAAAGGTATAGCATGGGTTTCAGCTATGCACAAAGAAAACCTTGGATTACAAGTTGGGTTTGAGTGATTCATACATTGAGAGTTGGAGAGGTAGGGAAATACTTGGGTAGAAAATAGGGTTGTTTTTGGGCGCCTTCAGGATTGTTCTTGGGAACTTGAAGGAGAAAGTTATTTTCTTATAACTCATATGTAATCTCTTGTAACAACTTTCTAGGTATAGTGAGAGCTGCTCTCTCCCCCAGAGTAGATCATTTGATCGAACTGGGTAAACAAACCTTCGGTTTTTTCTTGTCTTATTTTATTATATTATCTTTGTACGGATTATTATTGCTGAAGACTATTTATTTTGGTTGTTATTGTTCTTTGCCTCACAAATTGATATTGAATTTTGTCATAATTCACAACAAGATTCACAATATTTTTATTAATTGTTAATTATTGTATTTTATGAAATATTTATCATTTCATTTATTTTTGTTAAATAAATATCCTGCGAAATTGAAACAATGTGGCAAAAATGTTGGAAAAAAAATCATTAGTGGCATGAAATTCACGTCACTACCTAGTATCACTTTTGTGATTTGCGACGTGATTAGTCTGCCACAAATTAGTGGCGTGAAATAAACGTTACTACTTAGTAACATTGAGACATTGCAGAGTGGTACAAGTTTTTTGGTTGCCACGTGATTAACCTGCCACAAATTATTGGCAAGTTTTTCACATGGGAATGTGGTCCAAATAATTTTGTTGGTTGCAAATTGATTAACCTAACACACATTAGTGACATGTTTTTCATGTGGCAACCAGTTGTCATGAGTGCTCCTGCAACGTGTTTTAGTCACTTTGATAATTGCGTTTTGTGAAGTGATATTTGTGTTTGTGGCGTGATTTTCACATGGTTAATGGTTGTTTTTTGTAGTGATTACAAGATGCATCTCTGGATGCTATTTGTTCAAAAACGCGCTAGAACCCCTTTTCTTTCCTCACTTATAAAAAAACAACTCTAAATCTTTCTCAACTCACAATTTGTATGTTTTTTATTTTTGTAAAGTTTTTTGAGTTTTTGTATATATTTGTACAAATTGATGATTAGGTTATGAAATAGATAGTTTTTGCATGCTTGATAGTTTATACATAATGAGAAACGTGTTTAATAGGTAAAATAATGATTAATGCATTATTTTTGGTGTTTTGATGGTCTATATTAGCTCCATTGATGAATGTGTGAGTTGCAGGAAAATCCAGAGACGCATCTCCGTAGTTTTTCTACATTTTTATTCCCTGGAATCGAAGATACATCTTCGTAGTTTATTAGTTTGTATTATTTTTTTTGCTTTTCTTTCTTGTATTCACTGTGTGATGCTTGTGTGTTTCACTTATAAGCATTATGGTTGATAGAGAAGACGGATTGTGGCATGACAGGATTGCACAACATGCATCGGTTCAGAGGGAAAATAGTCAACCATCGTAGGCTCATGTTACCTCTAGCTTAGTTAATGCAAATGCGTCAGCTTCTAGGGGTCATGTATCTCGGGCTTCTTCTTTCCGTGAGAGACGGGTGTCACCAAGTCATATTCATTGCTTCCATCTTCTCGTAGGATACATGTTTCACCTACTCATGCAGTAGAGGTACCCGAGTCACCAGAGTTATCTCAGTCACTAGAGGTACTTGAAGCACCCCAAGCACCTGAGGCACCTAGGGCTAAGGAGGCAACAGAGGCACCCTTTGTGTTTAGAGGAGGCCTATTAGACTTGTCACTGCTTCCTCTTTACCCAGACCATAATGTCAGACATATTTGAGACGGAAATGTAAAATTAGTTAGAATCATTATTTTTAAATTATGTTTTTTATTATATTAAAAGTTTATGACGATGATTTATTTTTTTGCATGACCGTGATTCGCTGAAATTCATCAACCATGGGTAGAAGATTATTGGCTTGCAGCAGCCTACTGAGTTATGGTTTTAGGAATCTTTGCAGCTATCTAGGATGAAGGGTTTATGCATGATCATGTTATGTTACACTAAACCACGAGATTCTTAATGTGTTTATAGAGAGATGGCACACAAAGACGCCATCGTCTCATCTACCACATGGTGAGATGTCTATCACACTCGACAACGTCTCATGTCTGTTGCATATTCTGATTAGGGGGAAACTCTTAAATCATGAGAGGATTAGCATAGATGAGGCACTGGAGTTAAAGGTTGACTATGTGGGAGTTGACCCAGAGGCTGCCACGAGGGAGTTTGAAGCCACCCGAGGGTGCCATACTAGGTTTCGATTCTTGGAAAAAGCTCTATACAAATGAGCTAGTTAAAGAAAAGTAGGTGGGGCAGCATAGAGCATATGCTATGAGAGTATATTTGTTGTATTTGGTTGGCATTATCATTTTTGTAGGCAAGAGTGCAGCTTATGTGGATGTCAACTACCTACGATACTTCAAGGACTTTGAGTGAATCCATGAGTATAATTGGGGGCCGCTTGTTTGGTCTACTTGTATTATAAGTTATTATAAGGCTTTATGTGGAAGAAAAACAAGTTACAAGCAACATAACACTATTGACGATAATATTTATTGGTCTTTTAGTGTTTGGGTGTCATTTTCATTACACCTTTGCAACACCCTTACTTATGATTTGTGTGTTCCAACACTTTTCAGGCATGTATCCTCTAGCACTTCTCATGCATATCCGGTTAGTTGTGTGTACTGATCTATACTGAGGATATGCCACATGCTTCTACAACCGCCCTACTCATAAGGAATCAAACAAAAGATTCGTTTAGAGTGTATCTTAACCTTTTGGTAGCAGAGGATATACACTTTTATGTGTACGTCGATCACCATGAGATGCGGCCTTTTGATGGCATAGTCTTATACTCGGGATGGGTTACTTGCGATTCACGCCTAACGTTTCCTCATTTTCCTAAGTGCATGCATCATACGGAAGTTTGACTACATGCAGTCTATTCCTAGACACCCTGTTGTTTATACTTTTCCCGCTATGACACATAAAGATATGAATGCTATGTTTGATGATTATCTTAATCATCTCGTGCCAGAGGAAGCATGAAGTACCTTAGCTAAGAGCGGCTGGAGCTATGTAGATGAGTATATTCATTGGTTCTTCAGGGTGTCACATTCTTATATGGTACACGATGCTCCAAGAGATCCATTGAGGCCAGCTTATCAAGAGATATTATAGAAGAAGCCGGCTAGGGAAAATCATACTCATAATGTGTTGCCTAAATGTCGTCATATTGTGGAGATTGGGCAGACGGGTACTGATAGAGGTCTCTTTTCGAATGTGTAACACCCCATTTAAATATTTAGTAGTTTTGTAATTTTATCCGTTTAATTGTTTTGGCATTGGCTTGGTTAAGGGTATGTGTGTAAAAGTGAGTGTGAGGACTTAGTGTAATGAGTTAATTAAAATTAAATCTTAGAATAAGATTGTAATAATAATGATATGAATGATGAAATATTCCATTATAATTATTATTAGTGATAATTATTATTAATATTATTATGATTATCATTATTATTGAAAATAAGGAAATAAAACATAATTAGGAAGGAGTGGTAGAGAAGTTACAGAAAGTCAATTTACACGTGAAAAGAGAAACAATGGAAGAAAGAAGGAGAGCTAAGGCAAGAGGTGATCAAGAGTTTCCACCATTGTTAGAGAGATCAATCTTAGAAATTAAGGTAAGGGGGATAATGAGTTCTTTAATGGTGATCATGACATGAGAAGATAGTGAGGGTTTCTTTCCCTCTTAGGATTTCCTGTACATTCTTCCTTCTTGTTTGATTTCCATGTTTGTGTGATTGTTTCTGTGGATTTGCAATTGCGCACATATATTGGTATGATTTTTCATGTAAATTGAATGTTGTTGTTGGGTTTTACCATCAAAATAGATTTTGTGAAAATGAGTTTTTTTTAGAGATGACGTAAATGCGATTTAATGGTGAAAATCTTTAATAGAATTTTAGGTTAATGAAGTAGAGTGAAACCATTAAGGGTATATTGGTATAGATGTTGTTTGAGGTTAAAAATAGAAGTTTAAAAGTGCTTAAATGGATGAAAAATTGCACTGATGCGAAAAATATGATTTTTCTGTAGCATACTGGCCATACGCGTATAGGGGGCATTCCTAGGGGAAAACACGTAAGGTACGTGCCCTGTCTCATGGCCATCACGACCTTCTGGTCGTTCGCGTAAGGTACACGTAATGGGAATGGGGCCATACGCGTATGGGGTAGCCATTACGCGTATGGAGAGTTCTTGGGAGAGTTATGAAGGGAAATGGCCCTCTGGTCATACGCGTAAGGCCTATGGCATTACACGTATGAGGCCTGGGCATTTGAGGCCTTATGCGTAGCATACGCATGCTTGGGGCGAGGGAACCGGGTCATACGCGTATGGGCAAGACTATGTGATGAATTTTCCATTTTTGTGATTTCTCTCATGATTTCGCGTGCGATGTATTTCCTCTTGGTTTGTAAGACTAAAATGACGTAATTGGACATATGGGAACCGGTAATGATAGTAAATCTGATAAAATATGGAATTTCGGTGTAATTTCCTTATGTTCGTGTGATTGATGTATGTATTTCTAAGATTGTTGTCGTGCGGACAGTCTTGGGCTGCGGTGGTAATTCCAGAGAGAATTACGGTGAGTATGTGGCTCATGTGTGAACATTGTAGATCGAGTGTTATGCATTAATGATAATTGTATGATGTATAATTGTATGTCATACATTCATGTTATGTCTTGTAGAGATGAGCCTAGGTGGGAATCCATGAGGGGTGCTTAGTCTCGTTAGAACTCCATGTGGGAGTCGAGTGGAGATAAGTTGTAGTTTAGAGGAACATATACGACTTATCCGGATTCTGATGGGAATCGGGTTCAAAGAGTGAACCGTATGGATTGTGATGGTACCGTATGCATTACGTCATGTCAGTTGAGTCGCATTGCATATGTGCATGACTGAATGTGGGTTGAATATGTCAAGCATTGATGTGGCACTTGTATATGCGTTATGAATGTTGGATTAGTGTGAATTGTGTGAATTACTACTCCTTAGCATGTGATTTTCACCATATAATTATTGAATGTAATTCCCACCTCTTTTCTGTTGTTGTATCTATGTTCTTTGGGGAGTACAGATAATCAGACACCTGAGTAGTGATTGGAGTATGTGTTGTTACTGATCGAGTCTTAGGATTCACTCTGATACGTAACACAGGAAGGATGGAATTTGTTATTCTTTATGTTGCTTTCTATTTGTTACGTATCTTGATTTCATTTAATGATGTTGAACCAAGGATTTTGTGGAGTTTGATGTAATTTGAGCCTTAGTGTTGGAATAATTGAATATTCCGTTGTTTAATTAATTTATTTTTATGAGGAAATAAGATATGAAGTGACTTGATACTTCATGAGATTTTATGTTGATGTGGCATCCTACGTGTGTAACTCTAATTTTTCCTAAAACTATTTACTTATTTTTATTTATTAAATGAATGGGGAGAGTAGAGTGTTACAATTGGTATCATAGCAGTTCGGTCTGTTCGGCCAGTGTTGTAGTATAGTCTGACTATAGAGTGAATATAATCATATGTTTCTTCTAACCTGTATTTTTGGTATTGAGCAGTATGGTTAGTAGGAATGATGTTGTGATTGCTGTTGCGTTACAAGCTGTTACGCATGTGGTGCAGAATAACAATCAGAATGTTGGAGACGTCAAGTTCCATAATTTGGAGAAGTTTCAGAATAACAAGTTGCCTAAGTTTGAGGGTAGGTATGACGTGAATGTCGCGCGAAAGTGGCTGAAGGATATTGAGAATATCTCCAGAGTCATGGGATACACCGAATCTCAGAAGGTGCAGTTTGGCACTCATATATTGATCGAGGAAGCTGAAGATTGGTGGGGTAACACCCGTCAAAGGTTAGAAACTGTTGGTAGATGTGGTGGCATGGATCACCGTACTAATGAATGTCACAATAAGGTGAATAAATGTTTCAACTGCGAGAACCCGGGTCATGTAGTGGAAAATTGTAGGACTAATATACCTACCTATTACATTTATGGTGAACAGGGTCACATCAGCACCCACTTCCAGAAGCCAAAGAAGTGGCAGACTGGTGGGAAGGTATTCGTACTAGTAGGGGCTCAGCCAACCAAGGAGGATCGTTTGGTCAGAGGTAATTATTATATCCATAATACTCCTTTGGTTGCTATCATTGATATCATTGATACGTGTGTGACCCACTCGTTTGTTTCTGTTGATTGTGTGAAAAAACTAGGACTTGTGTCGTCTACTTTGAGCATGAGAATGGTAATTGATACTCCATATATTGGGTCAATAACTACGTCTTTAGTTTTTTTTAATTGTCCTGTGTCGATCTTTGGTAAAGACTTCGGAGTGGATTTGATTTGCTTACTACTCAGTGATCTGGATGTAATTTTAGGAATAAACTGGCTAGAGAGCAATTATGTCTATATTGACTGTTATATGAAGAGGTTTTTATTTCCTACTCCAGAGGAAGAAGAGTTGGATAATTTTATATCTACCAAAGAATTGAGAATCTTGTTGAAGGATGATACCAAAATGTTCGCGGTGTTTGCCTCATTGTTAGTTGAAGGCAAGGCGTCGATCAGTGAGTTACCTGTAGTGAGAGAGATTCCATAAGTCTTTTCAGAAGATACTTCAGAGTTGCCTCTGGAGATAAAGGTAGAATTTACAATTGATCTTGTCCTTAATACAAGACCTATATCTACCGCACCATACATAATGTCAGCATCTGAATTGGCAGAGTTGAAATCTCAACTAGGAGAATTTCTTGATAAGTTTATGAGACCCAGCGTATCACCGTGGGGAGCTCCAATATTATTGGTTAGTAAGAAAGACAGTAGTATGCGATTGTGTATTAATTATCGTCAGCTGAATAAAGTGACCATCAAAAACAAATATCCGCTTCCATGAATTGGTGATTTAATGGATCAACTTATGGAAGCTCGTGTTTTTAGTAAGATTAATTTGAGATCAGGTTATCATCATATTCGAGTAAAAGAGGATGATATTTAGAAAACGGATTTCAGAACTCAGTATGGACATTATTGAAGGTGAGAAAATACTTAGAAGGGGGGGGTGTTGCACCCCAAAATTTGCCCTCACAATACAAGACTTTGTGCTTCTTGAAGGTTCACAAGGTTCACAAACTTCTCAACATCTACAAGACCTTTCATGAGGTTCATGAAGTCCATAGGTTGCTTCTTGAAGGTTCACAAGGTTCACAAGATTCACAATGTTTACAAAGCTTTCCTAAGGGTCATGAGGTCTACAAAGCCACTTCATGATGTTCACAAGGTTCACAAAGTTCACAATTGGTCAGAAGAGTTGACAATTCCCTCAGACAATGCACCTCCTAAGCAGTGCATCCGAAACTAGGGTTTTGACTTTAATCAGGCTAAATGGACTTCCAAGACTTCAAGTGAGCTTCATAACATCTTATATGTGTATAAGAACCCCCATGTCAAGTTTCAAGACTTTTCTCAAAAGTTTGCTCAGTCAGATGATCAGATAAGTCAAAAGCAGTCAATGCAGTTAAAAAGTCAAATTGAGGTCAACTGTGGTCAAACCAAAGTCAAACTTCATGATTTTTTGCCAACATCAAGTATATGAAGTAAAATTCATCATTTGATCAAGGGTTGATCATGATTCATCAAGGAGATTCCAGATCATCAATAATCAGGAGTTTCTAAATTAGGGTTTCCTCAGTAAAAGTCAACTGAACTTTGACCAGGCATAACTTTCACATACTTCATCACCAAGTCTCCATCCAAAGCTCATTTTGAAGGAAATTGAATTCTCTACAACTTTGATGTTGAAGGTTAAGCCCAAAAATGCTTTATTTGAAAGATATGATCTAAGACATTATGGGTCATTTCAAAAGTCAACAAAAAGTCAACAACTTCAAAAGGGCATAACTTGAGATTAGTAAATGATATGGACCTGAAACCAATGGGGTTGTTTAGAGGACTCTTCAAGCTTTCCAAAAAGTCCAAGAACACCATCATACCTTTAAAATTAAGAGAAATGTGCCCTTGCAAAGTTGGGCAATTTTGTGATGGTTTATGTTGAAAATGGAGGCTTAGAAGTATTTCTTTCCAAATGGGCTGCCTAATTTATGACCCAATCCATCTCATAACATGGTGCACGACCCAATTGACCAAAATTCATCATTTTTATTATTTTTTATTTATTCATTATTGATTTAATTCATAAAAATCATTTTAAATAAATAAAAAATATAAAAATCTATTTTTGGGTGAAGATTTTGTTTCTAGAAATTCATAATCATTGATTGAATTAGAATGAGAAGGAAATCATGTGATCTCTCCCAAATTATTATTTTTTATTTATTTATTATTGATTTAATTCATAAAAATCATTTTAAATAAATAAAAAATATAAAAATCTATTTTTGGGTGAAGATTTTGTTCCTAGAAATTCATAATCATTGATTGAATTAGAATGAGAAGGAAATCATGTGATCTCTCCCAAATTATTATTTTTTATTTATTTATTATTGATTTAATTCATAAAAATCATTTTAAATAAATAAAAAAATATAAAAATCTATTTTTGGGTGAAGATTTTGTTTCTAGAAATTCATAATCATTGATTGAATTAGAATGAGAAGGAAATCATGTGATCTCTCCCAAATTATTATTTTTTATTTATTTATTATTGATTTAATTCATAAAAATCATTTTAAATAAATAAAAAATATAAAAATCTATTTTTGGGTGAAGATTTTGTTTCTAGAAATTCATAATCATTGATTGAATTAGAATGAGAAGGAAATCATGTGATCTCTCCCAAATTATTATTTTTTATTTATTTATTATTGATTTAATTCATAAAAATCATTTTAAATAAATAAAAAATATAAAAATCTATTTTTGGGTGAAGATTTTGTTCCTAGAAATTCATAATCATTGATTGAATTAGAATGAGAAGGAAATCATGTGATCTCTCCCAAATTATTATTTTTTATTTATTTATTATTGATTTAATTCATAAAAATCATTTTAAATAAATAAAAAAATATAAAAATCTATTTTTGGGTGAAGATTTTGTTTCTAGAAATTCATAATCATTGATTGAATTAGAATGAGAAGGAAATCATGTGATCTCTCCCAAATTATTATTTTTTATTTATTTATTATTGATTTAATTCATAAAAATCATTTTAAATAAATAAAAAATATAAAAATCTATTTTTGGGTGAAGATTTTGTTTCTAGAAATTCATAATCATTGATTGAATTAGAATGAGAAGGAAATCATGTGATCTCTCCCAAATTATTATTTTTTATTTATTTATTATTGATTTAATTCATAAAAATCATTTTAAATAAATAAAAAATATAAAAATCTATTTTTGGGTGAAGATTTTGTTTCTAGAAATTCATAATCATTGATTGAATTAGAATGAGAAGGAAATCATGTGATCTCTCCCAAATTATTATTTTTTATTTATTTATTATTGATTTAATTCATAAAAATCATTTTAAATAAATAAAAAATATAAAAATCTATTTTTGGGTGAAGATTTTGTTTCTAGAAATTCATAATCATTGATTGAATTAGAATGAGAAGGAAATCATGTGATCTCTCCCAAAATAGCAAGCACTCATGATCAAATATTTGAAATTTATACAATGATCTTTTTGAATATTTTTTGGATCAAATATCCATACAACACATCAATGATTCTGACCTAAATCCATCACACATATATACTAAGCACAAACATAACCCTAGACAGGAATTTGCAGCAGCCTAAAGGTAAGATCAAAAGCACAAAAATCTTTCAAAAAGTCATATTCGGGTTCTCAAATTCAGAGCATTGCAAGGTATTTGGAAGACATAGCAAGCTTCCTTGGACTCTTCTGATCATAAATCATCATCCATATGCATCATATACACACCCAATTGCTCAACCCGAGTTCATCTTGACCTTGAATATTTTGTTTTCGAATCCATTGATTTATCATGTTTAAACTGTTTTTGATTGTTGTAGGATGTTTAGAATGAACTCTAGAACGATTCTGGGTGGTTCAATTGGATTTTCATTGCAGGAACAAGAATTCACCATGATTAGGGTTTTCGGCCCTCTTTAGGGTTTCACGATTTTCAAATGATAAATGGATTTGAAAAACATAGGACGATTGAAAAACTCAGTAGCAATACAATGGTGCAATCAATTTTGTGAAATTTTGCCGTTTGGATGAAGTTTGTGTTTCGCAGGGTGGAAGAACTCGTAACAATATTCGTAGGAGAAAACGTTGCAAAATCCGCAGCCTGATGGTTGTTGTGCTTCCTGGAAATCAAGCTGGCCTGGGTTCAAACCTCAGCCAGGTAAGTTTCCGCTTTTTTTTTCTTTCCTTTTATTTGATTTAAATATTATAATATTAAAAATTAAATATATTATGTATATTTCTCAATAATAAATAAATAATAATAAAATATGTCTGTTTTCTTTAATTTTAAAAAATATGTTTTTTTTCACAAATTTTGTTTCTATATTTTATGTCTAAATTGTAATATGTATAAATTAGAAAAATTTTGTATATAACTAAATCCTATTTTTTTTTATATAAACCCTAAAAATTTATTTCTCATATAAACCCTAATTTCATAAAACTCTAAAAATATTTTTTTAATACAAATCTAATCCTATTTTTTTTTTTAATGTTATTTTCTAATATAATTATTATATATGTATGTTTACTATAATTCTTACAATTTTTTGTAAATATACTTATAAACATTTTTTTTACATAACTTTAGTTTATAAATAATTGTGCTTATAATAATTAGATTTTTTGTAGTAACTTCATGATTAAAATATAATTTAATAATTTGTAAATTAAAACAATTGTTTATTCATATTTGTTTTTTTAGTTGATTATATTAAAAAATTGTTAATTTCTTATTATTATAATATTTGGATTAATTTTGTTTATTCTTATTTACTAACCCATTTATATTCTAATCATGCTTATTATTTTGTTAAATATTGCTTACTAACCCCCTTTATTATTTATTATTGCTTATTTATATTTTATTTATCTTTGCTATTTAATTATTTTGCTTATTATTTTGTAATTGTTTCTTGGATGTAAAGTTGTTTAATTATTTAATTATTATTATGGTTAGTAATTAGGGAGTGTAACAACATGTATGTAATATTAAAATAAATTTAGATCACTTTTAAATAAAGATAATTAAAATAAACACGTCACACACACGTAAGTCGATTTTAATCGCCGTCTCACTTCCTAAGGATATCCCTCAAGTTGCCTACGAATAATGGTTAAGTGGGGTGTATAAAGCAAGTCCCTCAAATAGAAAAAAATCATCAAAGTCCCTTATGGTTGCCTTTACGAATCAAGTCCCTTTCGAAAAATGATGATGGTCCCTTATATGTGCTTATTACATCCCACAATGGCCTTCAAAGTCAAATTGTCCCTCACATGTCCCTTAACATCCAAAGTAAGGACTACCTACTCCATTATAGTAGGGATAGTCTTACTAAAGGAAAGAATAAAGAATAAGAAAGACCTTTAAACATTAGGGTAGGCTACTCCTAGGTACTTGCTCACTTCAAAACTTTTTCACACTTAAACAAATTTCCAACAAAATTTTCAAACAAGTTTTTTTCACATCCATACACGGATTATTATTAAACTATTCTGAAATTTTTTGCTATTCACACACTACACTTTCAAAACAATTCAAAAGTGAGCTTAAGTACCTAAGAGCCCATGGATAACCATGGATGAAAAGGGTGCTAACACCTTCCCTTTTCATAACCTACCCCCCGGACCCAAAATATTCTCTAAGGTCTTTTCTGTTCTTTTATAACCTTTCCTTATGGATAAAATAAAAGTCGGTGGCGACTCTTGCTATCCGCAACATTGTTTAAAGTCAGTTCTCCCACCGTGTTACAGAACTGGCGACTCTGCTGGGGATCTATTTAAGAGGGGTACCCTTAGGAATTAAGATCACTTTAAATTGTTTGCCTTGTTTGCTTTATTATTATATTGTTGGGGTGCTCTTATGTGTGAAAGGTCCTAACCCGGATCTAGTGTACCTTAGGTAAATGGCAATAGACCAAGGAAATTGTACGACGTATATCGATACGGTTGATCTGGTGGCCATAGTTAGTGCGACTTCTTGGTTGGTGCTTATATTCCTTAAGTCAAGTTGAGGATAATATTGAGGCTGCCATATGTTGTCAATGCACTAACTGACTTTTAGAACCCTAGTTAACTCATCTTGGCCTTTAGAAAGTAGTGAGGTAACCGGCTTTGGTGCAGACTGAAGTTGGTTGACACTCGATACTACGCTCATTGAGATCTTAAACTTGGAGGGTTTTGGTTGGCAAGTAAGTTGCCTTCTGAACAACCACCCTTGTGAAGGATCAATGATATTGAGATCCCTTAGAACCTGGTTACTTTTGTAGGACAGGATGAACCATCTAACTTCAGGGGAGGGTACTTGCCTTTGAACCTCATGCAAGCCTTTAAACCTAGGGCTATGGTGTGACTTGTTTGTGTGTGCCACATGTTTGTGATTGAGCATGACATCATGACATCATCATGCATCATGAGCATATCATTTTCCCTAACCATTTCAAGGACCAAGGGATTTATTTTTGTTCTTTGTTGCAGGTCATGACTTCTGCTTGTAGAAACACCATCAGGATCAACTTTGTAGGGATACCTCCCAAGCTCAAAGAGTTGGTTTCCCAAGTGTCTGATCATTCCCAGTTCAACAAGAGACATGGTCACTTATTGGATCTAGTTACTTCAGGGTTCAGTGAAGATATGATGAGTGTGATGTTTCAGTTCTTTGACCCTAAGCACCATTGCTTTACATTTCCTGATTATCAGCTGGTTCCAACCATGGAGGAGTTCTCTAAACTTCTGGGTATACCTGTTCTTGATCAGAAGCCATTCACAGGCTTAGAGAAGGAGCTTAAACCAGAAGTTATTGCTGCAGCTCTACATCTGAAGAAGTCTGACATTGTTCTAGAGACGAGAAGTGGAGTTAAAGGTATTCTTGCCAAGGTATTAGTGGATAAAGCTCAAATGTTCTTGAAGGCTATGAGCTACGATGCTTTTGAGGAGATCTTAGCCTTATTGATTTACGGCTTAGTGTTGTTCCCCAATCCTGATCAGTTCATAGACGTTCATGCCATCAACATATTCCTGAGTCACAATCCAGTGCCTACCTTACTTGGAGACATCCTACATTCTCTTCACACCCGTACTACAAGGGCAAGAGGAACTTTGATGTGTTGCATACCTTTACTTTCTAGGTGGTTTATTTCTCACCTTCCTCGCTCAGTAATGAAGAATGAGCAAGGGTTCAGATGGTCCAAGAGGATCATGTCACTTTCTCACTCAGACATCCATTGGTGCTCCAGATCTATGGAGAATGTCACCATCATTGACCGTTGTGGGGAGTTTCCTAATGTGCCACTTCTAGGCATAAGAGGAGGCATCACCTACAACCCATCTCTAGCTTTACGACAGTTTGGTTACGCCCGGAGCGATGGTCCACATGACATGTTGATTCAGGGCATTGTGTTTGACTACGACAACGATCTTCAGGGTTACCGTCAGAGATTCATACGAGCTTGGGGAAAGGTAAACAGGATTGACAGCAAGACACTGGAGCCTAAGTACACCATTCCTATGGAGGCTTATCTCAGATGGGTACGATTTCGTGCTCAGACACTCATGATGCCGTATCCTGCCATCCTACCAGTTACCATGGAACCTGTTGCTGAAGGAGACACAGCTTATACCATCCTTCACCCAGACATGCCTACTGATATGGAAGACTTGCAGAGATCATGGATCCAACTGAAAGAGCAAAGGGATACTTTCGAGGCTCATTACAAAGCAAGCCAAGCAAGGATCCTAGAGCTAACAAAGCTACTTCATGAGGAACGAAACCTCAACTCATACCTCAACACAAAGAGGAAACGTCCATGGGAGACTTAAAACCCCATCTTTTGTACTTATTTCGTTTTCATTTTTTGTAAGCCTAAAAGGCAAAACAAGTTATTACTAATAAAAAGTTACTTTCTTGTTTGTTTAAGCAAATTTAAATCCTGCGGTCCTTGAAAACATTGCATATGCATTCCCATATCATTGCATCACAGGTTTATAATTGTGCACAGGTTTCTCATCTTCTCGCTGTTTATTTCAGCAATGGCTCTTGAACAATCAGTTAAGGATCTCCAGGCACAGAATGCACAGTTCCAAGAGCTGATCCTGAACCTATCCAAGGGGCAGGATGAATTGAAGACACTGCTGGCCAAGAAGACTAAGAAGGCTAGAAGGTCTGCTGGGTTGCTCAACATGGGAAGAAGGTTCAAAGGTCCTGTCAAGACCAAGGAACATGTTGAAGACTATGAATCTGAAGAATCTGAGCAGGAGGGAGGCAGTCTCCATAACACTATGGGGGACTCTGATTCTGAGGCTAACTACTACCATGAGCCTAACGAAGACAAATTCAAGATGCTGGTGGATAGAATGGATGCTATGGAATTACAGAAATCATCTGGGCTGGATTTTGAGGATTTGAGCTTGATATCGGGGGTGGTCATACCCATTGGGTTCAAAGTTCCTACATTTGTTGTCTATGATGGGGTCTCTTGTCCCAAATTGCATCTGAGGTCTTATGTCAGAAGAATGCAACCCCACACTGCTGATAAAAAGTTGTGGATCCATTTCTTTCAAGAGAGTTTATCTGGAGCTCAGCTAGAGTGGTATTATCAGTTGGAGAGTGTCAACATCAGAGATTGGAATGACCTTGCTGAAGCTTTCTACAAGCAGTATCAATACAATGCTGACTTAGCCCCCACTCGCATGCAGCTTCAAAGCATGTCTATGGGTGCCAAAGAAAGCTTTAAGGAGTATGCTCAGAAGTGGAGAGACTTAGCTGGAAGAGTTCAACCCCCTTTGACTGATAGGGAGTTGGTTGATATGTTCATGTGTACGCTGAATGGTCCGTTTTACAGTCATCTCATTGGAAGCTCATCATCTAGCTTCACTGAGTTGATCATGACAGGAGAGCGAGTAGAGAATGGTATCAAGAGTGGTAAGATCCAAGTGGGCACTTCTTCATCAGGTGCTGCAAAGAAGCCTCCCACTGGGAAGAGAGAATCTAATGCTGTGTATGGTCAGCTTGATCGTAACAGAAGGCATCAGTCTGTTAGTGCAGTTCATATTTCAAATCCAACTCCTGCAACAACAGAGCAGCCTCAAGGCAACCAACAGAGGGCTAGAAGACAGTTCACGAAGATCAACATGTCAATGGCTCAGGCATTGCAACACTTGTTGAAAGCTGAACTTATTACCCTGAGGGAGGCCCCTCAGAATCCCAATGTTACCTCTCCCAAGTACAATCCCAATGCACGATGTGCATATCATTCAAACTGTCCAGGACATGATACTAATAACTGCTGGGTCTTGAAGAACAAAATTCAGGATATGATTGATGCTGGAGAAATTGAGTTTGATCCACCAGGTATTCCAAATGTGATTACAGCTCCAATGCCAAATCACGAGAAAACTGTCAACGCCATTGATAAAGATATTGATGAAGATCTGCATGTCTATTCAGTTATGAAGTTGAGCACACCATTGTCTGTTATCAAAAAGAGGTTAGTACAAGCTGGGATCTTTCCAGGTTGTCATGAAGATTGTCTATATTGTACCTATAAGCCGGATAGTTGCTTCATTTTGAGAGATGGGATTCAACGTCTCATGGATAAATATACTATAGTGTTTGAAAGAAGACCAGCATCTGTAGAAAGTATGGTGGATCATCTGACTCAGGGTAAGAAGATTGAAGAGGTTGACATGGTTGACAAAGTACCACTAAGAATCACTTCAAAGGGTCCCATTAAAATCACTCATCAGGGCCCAATCAAGATTACTGCTGAAGGTCCTGTGAAAGTTGTTGCTGAAGCCAGAGTAGCTCCTCTGATCATTACCACTCCTGGTCCTATTCCTTATACATCTGACAAAGCTGTGCCTTGGCACTATGGGTCTGATGTTTACATCCATGGTGTCAAGCAGGAGCCTTTACCTGATATGCCTGTTGACATTGATAATATTGCTGGATCTAGCAAGATCACTCGTAGTGGAAGAGTCTTCTCTCCTCCAGTTGCTTCTAAGAGTGCAGTTACTCCTGCTGTTACTTCCACCACTGACGCTCGGGGCAAGGGTCCTGTTATTGAGCCTGTATCTACTGATGTGCCAGCTGCTGATGACCTCTCTAAGCAGATGGAAGAAGTATTGAAAATCATTCGCAAGAGTGATTATGATATTGTTGATCAGCTGGGGCATACTCCCTCAAAGATTTCTATGCTCTCCCTGTTATTATGTTCTGAGGATCATGCCAAGTCATTGATCAAGTTTCTAAAGATGGCTCATGTACCCAGTGCAATTTCTATGGACCAGTTTGAGAATTGTGTTGCTCACCTGACCTATGACAACGGGTTAGGATTTTCTGATACTGACTTGACCCCTGCCAAGAGGGATCATAACAGGGCCTTGCATATTTCAATTGAATGCAGGGGCACTACCCTGTCTCATGTGCTGATAGACAATGGTTCCTCTCTGAATGTGTTGCCTAAGGAAGTCCTGAACAAGCTGAGTCCTGAAGATACGGTATTGAAGCCCAGTAATATTGTGGTAAAGGCTTTTGATGGTTCTAGAAGAGTAGTGCATGGGGAAATTGATCTTCCAATCAAGGTTGGTTCTCAGGTGTTCACTGCTACATTCTATGTGATGGATATTCGTCCTTCGTACTCATGTCTGCTCGGTCGTCCCTGGATCCATGGGGCAGGTGCTGTGACCTCCACATTACATCAAAAGTTGAGATATCCGGTGAATGGAAAAGTTGTTACTGTCTTTGGAGAGGAGGAATACTTTGTCAGCCATGTAAACACTTTCAAGTATCTGGAAGTAGAAGGTGAATACATTGAAACTCCATGTCAGTCATTTGAAGTGGTTCCCTGGGCTGTTAAGGATTGTGTGACTCCTCCTGCTGTGAAGAAGTTTCCTGTGGTCATCAGAAACCCTCCAACAATGGCAATGGCCTCCCTCAATGATGCAAAAGCTGTGGTGGAAGAAGGTGGTTGTACTATTTGGGGTCAGCTTCCTGATATTCCATACAAGTCTGACAAGTTTGGTTTGGGTTTCACTGCAGAGTCACAGAAGGCTGTTCGTCGTGCTCGTGCTGTTCGTATCACCAATCAAGGGGTTATCAATGCTGTGGGAGATCAAGATGAAGACTACAACTTGGAGGCATGGATTTTTCCTACTGTGGGTGCTGGACTCAATAATTGGACAGCTGAAGATGTTATCCCTATCTCCTTTAGTCAGGAGTAAATACTATTACTGTGTTATGTTTTTTTGCCATGTGCCTTACCCGGGGCACAATGGTGTGCTTGTTGCGGGTTGTCATTTCATTCGCATACTTCATTCAATAAAATCAGTGGACGTTTCGTTTTCGTAAATATTGTGTTCCTTGTCTTTCTTTTTCTTTTATTTTTGCTTTATCAGCTATGTGTTCTTACACACACCCACGTCACTAAAATGCAGATCCTCATCCACTCTGGATCCAGTTGATAACAGTTCTACTATTGCCAATTACAATTTCTAGAATCCGATCTATCAAACTGAAGACGGAAACGAGGACGATTGTGAAATACCTGTAGGGCTTGCTAGGTTGTTACAACAAGAAGAGAAAGCTATACAGCCACATGAAGAGCCAGTCGAAGTTGTGAATCTGGGAACTGAAGAAAACAGAAAAGAGGTCAAAATAGGGGCTGATTTAGAGGACAGTGTCAAGAGCAGGTTGATTCAGATGCTACGTGACTATGTGGAGATCTTTGCTTGGTCTTATGAAGATATGCCAGGGTTGGATACAGACATTGTGGTTCACCGTTTGCCAGTGAAAGAAGATCGTCGTCCAAAGAAGCAGAAGGTTCGTCGTATGCGTCCTGAAATGTCAGAAAAGATCAAAGCAGAGGTAATGGAACAGTTCAATGCAGGGTTCTTGGCCGTAACTTCTTATCCTCAGTGGGTTGCGAATGTGGTACCAGTTCCTAAGAAAGACGGTAAGGTACGTATGTGTGTAGACTACAGAGATCTGAACAAGGCTAGCCCTAAAGATGACTTTCCACTTCCTCATATTGATATCCTGGTAGACAACACTGCTCAGCATAAGGTATTCTCTTTTATGGATGGTTTCTCTGGTTACAATCAAATCAAGATGGCACCTGAAGATATGGAGAAGACTACATTTGTGACACAGTGGGGCACCTTTTGCTATAAGGTAATGCCATTTGGGTTGAAGAATGCAGGGGCAACCTATCAGCGTGCCATGGTGGCTTTGTTTCATGATATGATTCATCATGAGATAGAGGTATATATGGATGATATGATAGCCAGGTCTCAGAATGAAGAACAACATCTTGATCATTTGCACAAGTTGTTTGAGAGGTTGAAGAAATACAGGTTGAGATTAAATCCAAACAAGTGTACTTTTGGAGTTAGATCTGGAAAGCTCCTGGGTTTCATTGTCAGTGGAAAAGGTATTGAAGTGGATCCTGCAAAAGTGAAAGCTATACGAGAGATGCCAGCTCCCCGTACTGAGAAGAAGGTTAGAGGTTTCTTGGGACGATTGAACTACATTGCAAGATTTATTTCCCAATTAACTACCATCTGTGAGCCAATCTTCAAGTTGTTGAAGAAAGATCAGGCGATGGAATGGAATGATGAGTGCCAGACTGCCTTTGATGAAATCAAGAGATATTTGCTAGAACCTCCAATTTTAATGCCACCAGTTGATGGAAGACCCTTGATTATGTATTTAACAGTATTAGACAACTCAATGGGGTGTGTATTGGGGCAACATGACGAGTCTGGTCGAAAAGAGCAGGCAATATACTACCTTAGCAAAAAGTTTACCGACTGTGAAACAAGATACTCACTGCTCGAGAAAACTTGCTGCGCTTTGGCATGGGCTGCTCGCCGACTAAGACAGTATATGTTGACCCATACTACCTTGTTAATTTCGAAGATGGATCCAATCAGGTACATATTTGAGAAACCTGCTCTCTCCGGAAGAATTGCAAGATGGCAAATGATCTTGACGGAATATGATATACAGTATACTACTCAGAAGGCCATTAAGGGGAGTGTTGTTGCTGATCATTTGGCTCATCAAGCAGTAGATGATTACCAGTCAATGAATTTTGAGTTCCCTGATGAAGACTTTATGTCTGTTACCAAAGAACCTGGACAGTATGACGGACCTGAACAAGGATCCCGATGGACTATGGTTTTTGATGGTGCCTCCAATGCACATGGTAATGGTGTTGGTGTTGTGATTAGTTCCCCTGAAGGTTGTCATACCCCGATTACTGCCAGACTTTGTTTCTATTGTACCAATAACATGGCTGAGTATGAGGCATGTATCATGGGTATGCAAGTTGCTATTGATATGAAGATTCAGTTCCTTGAGGTGTATGGAGATTCAGCTCTGGTAGTAAGTCAGATTAAAGGAGATTGGGATACAAAGCATGATAATCTCATTCCTTACAGAGAACATGTGTTGTCTTTGATCCCACATTTCAAAGAGATTACTTTTGGACATATTCCACGAAGAGAGAATCAGTTGGCAGACGCATCGGCCACCATGGCATCTATGTTTGAGATCAGCTGGGATGATGAAGCTCCCAAGATTACCATTGATAGATTTGAGAAGCCTGCATACTGCAATGAGATTGACACTGAAGGGGCAAGTGGACTCCAACATATGAGGGACCATTTGTAGTCAAGACAGTGTTCTCAGGAGGTGCCATGATACTGACTACCATGGATGGTGAAGACTTCCCACAACCTGTAAACGCAGACATAGTTAAAAAATACTACGCATAAAAAGAGACCCGCTAGGTTGACAGGCCTAGGCAAAAATAAGGGCATCCCGGCAAACCAAAAGGGTTTGGGCAAAAATTAGGGATATATATATAAAAAGATGTACACCCGGCAAGTCGAAAACCTGAAAAGGCGGCTTGGGCAAAAAAAGGGTATCCCGGTGGATTGAAAACCTGAAAGGGCAATCCAGGCAAAAGTTAGGGATTAAAGCGTATGACTATGTCTCTTTTGGATCACTCATGAAACTGCAACCAGTTGTACTACTTACTCAAGCTCAAACAGATAAAGCTCAATCCAATCGTTTCCGTCTCAACAGCAAGAAGATGAGATACTTGAGTGGCAATAGTAGAATTGAAACTCAATAGGATTATTTCCCACATAGCTGATTCTTTTTGTAAAACTTCATGACAAAATTCTCTTACTAGGGTTTATGTCTCCTTGTACAAACTTACCCGTGCATGGGTCACTTTTGATATAAATAAATTCCATCTTTTGAATCCAGATTTACTTTTACCCTATTTACATAAGCGAAACGTCCATTGGTTGTGTTTGAATGTATGTATGCCTTTGAATATGATTGATGTTTACCAGAAATGCATGTATGCTTTTAATATGATTGATGTTTACCAGAAATGCATGAAAATGCAGTAATAGTATTTACTAAGGACGAACGAGGGAAGGATTTCAACGAAGCTTCGCCGGTTCATCTTTACAAGACAGTTACAAACCATCAGTAGGACTAATCCATTTTCACAAAGTCTAATCTCCCCTGGAATTTATATCCATCTCTTTTATCCTCATACGGATATACGGGAAATTACTTTCCAATAAGGGCACGATGAACGAAGACGGGATGTTATACTTATCCTACTATCAAACGAAAACGAAGGTTATCTATACCCTACTACCCCCAACAACGGGAGGTTATCTATACCTTGTTATCCCCAACAACGGGAGGTTATCTATACCTTGTTATCCCCAGCAGACGGAGGGTTATATATTCTTCAACAACGAATCGGGATTTATTTTCCTTGGCCAGCAGTTGTTATACAAGGATATCCAGACACTTCCAGCAGTGTCATATCATACATACATCATTTACATCATACCATAACATATATGTCTATAGTACATTACCTAAGTGTATCATGTCATACATGCATACATAAAGCATAAACTAATGTTGTTATACAGAATGCTACCTTATTTTCAGGTTAATTATCCAACAAACAAGCTTATGATCTTTGGGACTGCTTTATTGTAACCTCAGGGTTACTTTATCCTCCTGATGAGCTTCTTATTACTTTGGGACTGCTTTATTGTAACCTCAGGGTTATTTTATCCTCCTGATAGCCTCTCATGACTTCAAGACTGCTTTAGAGCTACTGATTGCTCTATCCTCCTGAAATCATCCTATTACTTCAAGACTGCTTTAGAGCTATTCATTGCTCTATCCTCATGAGGTCATATTACTACTTCAAGACTGCTTTAGAGCTATTGATTGCTCTATCCTCCTGAAGCCATCTAATTATTTCAAGACTGCTTTAGAGTTATCCATTGCTCTATCCTCCTGAAATTACATTATTATTTCAAGACTGCTTTAGAGCTATCCATTGCTCTATCCTCCTGAAATCATTACTTCAAGACTGCTTTAGAGCTATTGATTGCTCTATCCTCCTGAAGACATATCACATTATTATTTCAAGACTGCTTTAGAGCCATTCATTGTTCTATCCTCCTGAAATCATATCATTGCTTCAAGACTGCTTTAGGGTTATCACTATTGATTGCTCTATCCTCATGAAGACATGCTGCTACATCATTATTATTCCAGACTCCTGACAGCTTTCATCATACACCCATATTTTGAACTGCTCCCCCCCTAGTGGCATCTTTAAGCCCACTCAATCATATTCGACTAGCCATCTGTACCACTCTAGTGCACTGGTGAGTGCAAATTTTTGGGCTTTTGTGTTCAATCCCCTTCAACCTTCCAGGTTACGACTGGCAAATATACCAATCTAACCCCTCAGGTTTCAGAAAATTGAACAGGGGCAGCTGTTGCACCCCAAAATTTGCCCTCACAATACAAGACTTTGTGCTTCTTGAAGGTTCACAAGGTTCACAAACTTCTCAACATCTACAAGACCTTTCATGAGGTTCATGAAGTCCATAGGTTGCTTCTTGAAGGTTCACAAGGTTCACAAGATTCACAATGTTTACAAAGCTTTCCTAAGGGTCATGAGGTCTACAAAGCCACTTCATGATGTTCACAAGGTTCACAAAGTTCACAATTGGTCAGAAGAGTTGACAATTCCCTCAGACAATGCACCTCCTAAGCAGTGCATCCGAAACTAGGGTTTTGACTTTAATCAGGCTAAATGGACTTCCAAGACTTCAAGTGAGCTTCATAACATCTTATATGTGTATAAGAACCCCCATGTCAAGTTTCAAGACTTTTCTCAAAAGTTTGCTCAGTCAGATGATCAGATAAGTCAAAAGCAGTCAATGCAGTTAAAAAGTCAAATTGAGGTCAACTGTGGTCAAACCAAAGTCAAACTTCATGATTTTTTGCCAACATCAAGTATATGAAGTAAAATTCATCATTTGATCAAGGGTTGATCATGATTCATCAAGGAGATTCCAGATCATCATTTTATTATTTTTTATTTATTCATTATTGATTTAATTCATAAAAATCATTTTAAATAAATAAAAAATATAAAAATCTATTTTTGGGTGAAGATTTTGTTTCTAGAAATTCATAATCATTGATTGAATTAGAATGAGAAGGAAATCATGTGATCTCTCCCAAATTATTATTTTTTATTTATTTATTATTGATTTAATTCATAAAAATCATTTTAAATAAATAAAAAATATAAAAATCTATTTTTGGGTGAAGATTTTGTTTCTAGAAATTCATAATCATTGATTGAATTAGAATGAGAAGGAAATCATGTGATCTCTCCCAAAATAGCAAGCACTCATGATCAAATATTTGAAATTTATACAATGATCTTTTTGAATATTTTTTGGATCAAATATCCACACAACACATCAATGATTCTGACCTAAATCCATCACACATATATACTAAGCACAAACATAACCCTAGACAGGAATTTGCAGCAGCCTAAAGGTAAGATCAAAAGCACAAAAATCTTTCAAAAAGTCATATTCGGGTTCTCAAATTCAGAGCATTGCAAGGTATTTGGAAGACATAGCAAGCTTCCTTGGACTCTTCTGATCATAAATCATCATCCATATGCATCATATACACACCCAATTGCTCAACCCGAGTTCATCTTGACCTTGAATATTTTGTTTTCGAATCCATTGATTTATCATGTTTAAACTGTTTTTGATTGTTGTAGGATGTTTAGAATGAACTCTAGAACGATTCTGGGTGGTTCAATTGGATTTTCATTGCAGGAACAAGAATTCACCATGATTAGGGTTTTCGGCCCTCTTTAGGGTTTCACGATTTTCAAATGATAAATGGATTTGAAAAACATAGGACGATTGAAAAACTCAGTAGCAATACAATGGTGCAATCAATTTTGTGAAATTTTGCCGTTTGGATGAAGTTTGTGTTTCGCAGGGTGGAAGAACTCGTAACAATATTCGTAGGAGAAAACGTTGCAAAATCCGCAGCCTGATGGTTGTTGTGCTTCCTGGAAATCAAGCTGGCCTGGGTTCAAACCTCAGCCAGGTAAGTTTCCGCTTTTTTTTTCTTTCCTTTTATTTGATTTAAATATTATAATATTAAAAATTAAATATATTATGTATATTTCTCAATAATAAATAAATAATAATAAAATATGTCTGTTTTCTTTAATTTTAAAAAATATGTTTTTTTTCACAAATTTTGTTTCTATATTTTATGTCTAAATTGTAATATGTATAAATTAGAAAATTTTTGTATATAACTAAATCCTATTTTTTTTTATATAAACCCTAAAAATTTATTTCTCATATAAACCCTAATTTCATAAAACTCTAAAAATATTTTTTTAATACAAATCTAATCCTATTTTTTTTTTAATGTTATTTTCTAATATAATTATTATATATGTATGTTTACTATAATTCTTACAAATTTTTGTAAATATACTTATAAACATTTTTTTTACATAACTTTAGTTTATAAATAATTGTGCTTATAATAATTAGATTTTTTGTAGTAACTTCATGATTAAAATATAATTTAATAATTTGTAAATTAAAACAATTGTTTATTCATATTTGTTTTTTTAGTTGATTATATTAAAAAATTGTTAATTTCTTATTATTATAATATTTGGATTAATTTTGTTTATTCTTATTTACTAACCCATTTATATTCTAATCATGCTTATTATTTTGTTAAATATTGCTTACTAACCCCCTTTATTATTTATTATTGCTTATTTATATTTTATTTATCTTTGCTATTTAATTATTTTGCTTATTATTTTGTAATTGTTTCTTGGATGTAAAGTTGTTTAATTATTTAATTATTATTATGGTTAGTAATTAGGGAGTGTAACAACATGTATGTAATATTAAAATAAATTTAGATCACTTTTAAATAAAGATAATTAAAATAAACACGTCACACACACGTAAGTCGATTTTAATCGCCGTCTCACTTCCTAAGGATATCCCTCAAGTTGCCTACGAATAATGGTTAAGTGGGGTGTATAAAGCAAGTCCCTCAAATAGAAAAAAATCATCAAAGTCCCTTATGGTTGCCTTTACGAATCGAGTCCCTTTCGAAAAATGATGATGGTCCCTTATATGTGCTTATTACATCCCACAATGGCCTTCAAAGTCAAATTGTCCCTCACATGTCCCTTAACATCCAAAGTAAGGACTACCTACTCCATTATAGTAGGGATAGTCTTACTAAAGGAAAGAATAAAGAATAAGAAAGACCTTTAAACATTAGGGTAGGCTACTCCTAGGTACTTGCTCACTTCAAAACTTTTTCACACTTAAACAAATTTCCAACAAAATTTTCAAACAAGTTTTTTTCACATCCATACACGGATTATTATTAAACTATTCTGAAATTTTTTGCTATTCACACACTACACTTTCAAAACAATTCAAAAGTGAGCTTAAGTACCTAAGAGCCCATGGATAACCATGGATGAAAAGGGTGCTAACACCTTCCCTTTTCATAACCTACCCCCCGGACCCAAAATATTCTCTAAGGTCTTTCCTGTTCTTTTATAACCTTTCCTTATGGATAAAATAAAAGTCGGTGGCGACTCTTGCTATCCGCAACATTGTTTAAAGTCAGTTCTCCCACCGTGTTACAGGGGGGTGAATAAGTATCTAAAAAACTTTGAACAATAAAAACACAAAGATTTTTTATCCTGGTTCGTTAAACTTAACTACTCCAGTCCACCCTTATCAAGAGTGATTTGCCTTTCTCAAACAAGGACTTAATCCACTATTAAATCAACTGATTACAATAGCTACCACTAAGAACAACTGTTCAAAGTCTTCTTAAGAACTACTGATCCCAACTAGATCTTCTTAAGGAACTATTACAATGAAATGTAAGAATTAAACAAGTGTTTGAATATGCTTCTAACAAGCTCTATCACAACTGTGATGTTACACTTAAGGTTGAAGAACAGAGAAAAATAATATTCAGCAAAGAGAATGATTTGAGAGCTTTGTAGGATCTTTCTTTTTAGTGAATCAGCGTAGTTCTATGTTGAAGAAGATGGGGAAGACTTGCTTTTATATGTGCACAGTGATCCACAAAGTCTTTGATGTTGGAGGCTGTGTCCTGAAAAGGCTGGAGCCTTTTTGTCTTCACATCACAGAATCTTTCATGAAGAAGGAATGCACAGAGAAATGCTTTTTGTCTGTGTTCTTGTGTCATGCATGAAAGAGGAAAGAGTCGTCGAGGCATTTCAACAGACAACTTTTAATTCTTCTTCAACTGATATTTTTACTTCAGCAATTACGCATCAGAGTCTGAGTGTCCAGAGTCTTGGATGTCCATCAGAATTTGCTGAGTCAGAATGTTATAGCAAGAGTGCTTTAGCGTGTAGTTTCATCAGCGCAGAGTTTCATGAATCAGATCCTCAGTACATGCAGTACTCTCAGAGTCTTCTGAAAAACTGTGCTTCTTAACTCTCATTCAAAGTCTTCAATATTTTAGAGTCTTCAGATCTTTCAGATTCTTCTGCTTCAGATCTTCAGAGTCTTCTGACGCTATATCTTCAGATCCTTCTGGATATAGTGCTTCAGAATCTTCAGATGCTTCTGCTTCAGATCCTTTAGAGCTTCTGCTTCAGATCTTCAGAGTCTTCTGACGCTGTATCTTCAGATCCTTCTGGAGTTAGTGCTTCAGAATCTTCAGATGCTTCTGCTTCAAATCCTTTAGAGCTTCTGCTTCAGATCCTTCTGTAGGCAGCGCTCAGAATCTATTGTAGACAGCATTCAGATTTTTCTATAAGATGCTTCTGCTCCTTCAGATCCTTCCATAGATCCATGTTCAGATAAATTTGCTTTTCAGAATATACATTCTTCAATATCTGCAGCAAACATATTTAAACAGTTTTTAGAGTATATAATTCTTAAATACAAAATTTCATATTAGTTATCATCAAAACGTAGAGATATTACTAAGCAATAATCTGTGTTCTTACAATCTCCCCCTTTTTGATGATGACAAAAACATAAGAAATTTTGTTCAATAAGAAGCAATAATTATAACTCCCCCTGAGATTAAGAATCTCCCCCTGAAATAAATATTCTAAAGGAAAAGAAAATCTTCCCTTTTTGCTTGAATGTATTTCAGAATCAGAGTCTGGTTTTGCATTTAGGATCAGAGTAAAATCTGCTTCAAGAATCAGAGTCTGATAAGGTAATCCTCAGGGTCACTTCAATAAATTTTTGTCAGATAAAATAACAGAATCTGAAAGACTTAAATTTCAAAGATAGTTAATAATATGTCTGACATTCGTTTTAATACTTGCTTATTGATTGAGCAATCAAATTATTCTTTTTCTCCCCCTTTTTGTCATAATCAAAAAGATTTTTAAAGACAGAAAAGATAACAGAAGAAAAGAAAATAAAACATATAGAAGCAAAACAAACATATTCATTCATTCAGAAGATTCATTCAACAAATGATCAGAAAACAAGCAGAGGAAAAAGAAAAGACAGATGCAAAACAACAGTGCAAAAACACATGAAATGAACTAAGACTGACGAGAGGCTATCAAGTCTTAATCTCTTCAGTAGTCTTTTCCTGCTTGATCATCCAGAACTTGATTTCCTTCACTTCTTTCACAAGTTCAGAGTTGTCAGTCTTCACTTCAGATTCAGGCTCATCAATATCCATATCAGATGCAACTTCTTCAGAAGATGAATATTCAGGAACATCTTTCAGAAGCAGTACTGGAGGTTTGGGAATGCTCTCCAGAGTCTGTCTGATCAATTCAGCAAACTTTGCTTTAGCATCTTCAGCACAGACCGCTTTCAGATGAGAAGCAACATCATTGAACTTAGAGATAAAGTTATCCCAAGAAGCTTCAGACTTAACCGGATCTATACTGAGCAAGCATTCTTCTTCCACACGTGCAATTTCCAAATGAACTTCCTTTTTGAAATCCTCAAACAGTTTATTAACATCTTATCTAGGGTTTGGTGATAGGGGTGTTTCTGGGGTAACACTTTCAGCAGATTCAGAGTTTGGTTGAGGTTGTTCACAAGTGGTATCAGGTGTTGGATCAGATGATTGAGGTTGGTCAGATGGTTGAGGTTGGTCAGATGGTAGTGGTTCAGATGGTAGTGGTTCAGATGATAGCGGTTCAGATGGTTGAGATATGGTGAGTTGAGATGTGGGGTTTGTTGGAGTGTCAGATGGTAGTTCAAAATTTGAGATATTGAACTTGGAGCGAAGTAAAACTCTTCTATTGAGCTATTTGGTTGCTGATAGGTCAGAAAAAGTTGGTTTGTAAGGGTCAGATGTTTTCAAAGAAGTGGGTGAAGGAACTTCTGGTCCAGAATCAGAAGATTCATCAGAATGACATGAAGTGGAGGATAGTTCAATCAAGGTTGCCAAAGGGGTTATATCCAAAATGTTTTCATCTGGTTATGGTATAGAGGGTGCATGAATAAATGGTTCTGCAGATGGTGTTGGTTGGGGAGGTTCAGATGAAATAGGTTGAGTTGGATGTTCTGGTGATTGTTGATGTTGTTGTTCTTGTTGTGGTTCTAGTTGTTGTTGTTGCTGTGGATGTTCTGGTTGATGTTTTTGTTCTTGTTGTGGTTGTTTTCTGGTTGTTGTTCTTGTTGTGGTTGTTGTTCTGGTTGTTGTTCTTGTTGTGGTTGATGTTCTGGTTGTTGTTCTTGTTGTGGTTGTGGTTGTTGTTGATTTCCTGGTTGTTGAGATGGTTCAAATTGAGTTGGTACAAATGATGGTTTAGAATGAGTAGTTTTAGATGGAGAGGGTTCAGATGTAGCTAACTCAGATGTTGGTGGTACAGATGTTTGTTTTCTAGATGATGGAGATGGTAGAGGTGAAGGTAGTGGAGAGTGAATAGTGGGTAGGGGATCAGATGCTAATACATGTTTGATTGTTTCTCTTACTTGTTCCAGACTTGCTTCTGGAGGTGTTGGTTTCACTTTCTTTATCTTCTTAGGCCTAGCAATAGCTGCAGAGGCTTTTCTCTTGGATTGTGCCTCAGATCCTTCTTCAGCCTTTTTCTTGGAACTCTTTTCCCTCATCAGATTGGGAAGTACTTCTCCTTCCTTCTGTACCATATTAACTGGCAGTCAACAGTGTAGGATAAGACAGTTTGCCTTGGTTCCTGAGCACTGAACATTGGAAAATCTTCCAGAGCAATCCTTCTTCTACTAACTTCTTCAGTCATAACATATGAGTGAATGAATTTAGGGCATGCTTGAGCATGTATCCAAAATTCTTTGACCAAAGTTGGGTAAACAGGACCCATAAGTTTGTCAAAGTATTGATTCCATTTCTGAGCAGTAATAGCAGGAGTAAGATTAAATCCATTTTCTTCAATAGATTCAAAATCTATGAAGCTTTCATATAAAACTTCCAGTTCTTTGATGGGTGTGAGTAGAGTTCTCACAGGTTCCTTGTACGCTTCAGCAGTAGAAGAAGAAGAACCAGCAACATTTGATTTTATTTGAGCAGTAGTTGATGAAGATGAAGCCATGGTTGATCTTGTGCGTGAGGTATTAGGTTTAGGGTTTAGGTGTAGAGAGAAGAGAAGGCAGAAATGCATAAGAATGTTTGAAATGTGAAAAAGTGTGAAGTGGTGTGACTTGTGGCATTTATAGAAAAAAAAATAGGCACATAGATAGTCACATAATCACGCTTAGACAAAGCATTTAATGAAAAGTGAATTAATCATGTCAAGCATTTAATGAAGGAATCAAATCATTTCAAAACAGTAATGATTCTGACAGAAGGCGGGAAAATCAAGAAGAATCAGATTTTCAAAGCAAACCTCAAACGTCTATTCAATATGGTGCACTCTATCTTTCCAGATTCTGAGGTACACGTGTTTGCTTGCATGCGCTTCTGAAATCTCTTGAGAAATGAAACGTTAGCCAACGTTCAGATCCTCTGAGCTTTGTTAGTCCAGATTTTTACACCAAAATAAATCAAGAAAATAAATTATTGACAGATAAAATACTTCAGAGCATTAAACATTTTGCATCTGAGAAGTTTGCCTCTGATAAATATTATTCTGGAAAAAAATCCATAACAATATTTTTCAGAATAAACTTGAACCTATCTTCAGCAAGGGGTTTTGTAAAAATGTCAGCCCATTGATGATCTGTATCAACAAAAGCTAAATTTATAATACCCTTCTGAACATAGTCTCTGATGAAATGATGCTTAATCTCTATATGTTTTTCCTTAGAGTGTAAAATATGGTTTTTGGACAAGCATATAACAGAAGTATTATCACAGAAGATAGATACATTACTCTCAAAGATCTGATAGTCTTCTAGCTGACTCTTCATCCAGAGCATTTGAGTGCTACATCCAATAGCAGCAATGTATTCTGCCTCTGTTGTAAAAAGTGCAATTGTGGGTTGCTTCTTGCTGTACCATGAAATCAGATGACTTCCAAGAAATTGACAACTTCCAGAAGTACTTTTGCGTTCTACTCTGTCTCCAGCATAGTCAGTATCACAGAATCCAACTAATGTATATTCATCAGATCTTCTGTAACACAAACCCACGTTAGTTGTACCTTTCAGACACCTTAGAATCCTCTTAACAGCTGTTAAGTGAGATTCTCTAGGATCTGATTGGAATCTTGCACATAGGCATACACTAAACAGAATATCAGGTCTAGAAGCAGTCAAGTAGAGAAGAGATCCTATCATACCTCTGTAGAGTTTCTGATCTACTTTCTTACTTACCTCTTCCTTACCAAGAGTACTCGTTAGATGTATAGGAGTCTTTGCCATCTTACTATCAGTCATGTTAAACTTCTTCAGAAGCTCTTTAACATATTTGGTCTGATGTATGTAAGTGCAATCTGGAGTCTGGTTGACTTGAATTCCCAGAAAGAATCTCAATTCTCCCATCATGCTCATCTCAAATTCAGCCTGCATACATTGAGCAAACTCCTTTCCCAGCATAACATTTGTAGATCCAAATATAATATCATCCACATATATTTGACAAATTAAAAGATCTTTCTTAAATGTTTTACAGAAGAGAGTTATGTCTACCTTTCCTCTGATAAAATTTTTCTCCAGAAGAAAATTGCTTAAT
This sequence comes from Lathyrus sativus, assembly GCA_963859935.3. Taxonomy (NCBI): domain Eukaryota; kingdom Viridiplantae; phylum Streptophyta; class Magnoliopsida; order Fabales; family Fabaceae; genus Lathyrus; species Lathyrus sativus. Next base: position 536,503,181 of record OZ012741.1, read on the forward strand.
CTCTCATACCAAGCTCTGGGAGCTTGTTTTAAACCATAAAGAGATTTATTTTATTTAAAAACATGTTCTGGAAAAGTTTCACTTTCAAAACCAGGAGGTTGGTGAACATAGACTTCTTCTTCTATAATTCCATTTAGAAAGGCACTCTTAACATCCATCTGATATAGAGTGATGTTATGATGTGCAGCAAAAGAAATAAGTAAATGTATAGATTCTAACCTGGCTACAGGAGCATAAGTCTCTGTATAATCAATTCCTTCTTGCTGACTATACCCTTGAGCAACAAGCCTTGCTTTATTCCTTACAACGTCTCCTTTTTCATTCAACTTATTTCTGAAGACCCATTTTGTTCCAATAATGTTGAATCCTTTAGGTCTTCGTACCAGATCCCAAACATCATTTCTTGTGAATTGATTGAGCTCTTTTTGCATGGCAATTACCCAGTCATTGTCTTCCAGAGCCTCATCCACAGATGTTGGTTCAATAATTGACATCAACCCAAATAATGACGCTTCAGATGATCTGAGAAAGGATCTTGTTCTAATTGGATCATTTTTCTTCCCAATGATCACATCCTCTGGATGAGATGCCTTGATTCTGGAATATGATCCTCTAACATTTGATCCTTCAGAAATATTTAAGTTGTCCATCTGAGAAGTTAAAGGAATTGCATCTGGAGTTGCTTCAGGTTCCTTTACTTGAGCTTTTTCTGCCTCTGAGCCTTCAGAGTCTGTGAGAATTACTTCTCTATCTGCAGAATTATCAAACTGCTTTGGCTTTTCAGAGCCAAGCTTATCATCAAATCTAACATGTATAGATTCTTCCACAATCTGTGTTTCAGTATTGTATACTCTGTAGCTTTTAGAGCGTTCAGAATAGCCAAGCATGAAACACTTCTGTGCTTTAGAATCAAACTTGTTAAGATTCTCTTTAGTATTCAGAATATAACAAGTACATCCAAAAGGATGAAAATAAGAAATGTTAGGTTTTCTGTTCCTCCACAATTCATAGGGAGTCTTTTCCATAAGAGGTCTTACAGACACTCTGTTCTGAATGTAACATGTTGTGTTTATTGCTTCTGCCCAAAAATGCTTTGCCAGATTGGTCTCGTTGATCATGGTTCTGGCCATTTCTTGCAGAGTTCTATTTTTCCTCTCTACAACTCCATTCTGTTGAGGAGTTCTAGGACAAGAAAAATCATGAGCAATGCCATTTTCATTAAAATATTTTTCAAAATGTTTGTTTTCAAATTCACCATCATGATCACTTCTGACTTTGATAATTTTGAAATCTTTTTCATTATGGACTTGTTTGCAGAAGTCAAAGAACACAGAATGTGACTCATCCTTGTGTTTTAAGAACTTTACCCATGTCCATCTGCTATAGTCATCAACAATGACTAATCCATGCTTCTTGCCTCTGATGGATGCAGTTTTCACTGGTCCAAACAAATCAATATGAAGTAGTTCAAATGGTCTGGAGGTAGAAACAACATTTTTTGATTTAAAAGAGGATTTTGAAAATTTCCCTTTTTGACATGCTTCACAAAGAGCATCAGAGGTGAACTTCAGCTTAGGAAGTCCTCTGACAAGATTAAGTTTATTAATCTGAGATATACGTCTCATATTAATATGCCTCAATCTTCTGTGCCAAACCCATTGCTCTTTATTAACAGGCAAGAGGCATTTAACATTCTGAACCTTAAGTTCTGAAAGATTAATTTTATAAATGTTGTTCTTCCTCTTTCCACTAAATAGGATTGAGTCATCCTTTTGACTAATAGCTTTGCAACATTTTTGATTAAAGATTATGTCATAACCATTGTCACTTAATTGACTTATGGACAACAGATTATGCTTTAATGCTTCTACAAGTAAGATATTAGTAATAGATGGAAGGTTACCATTTCCAATAGTGTCAGATCCAATGATCTTGCCCTTCTGATTCCCTCCAAACTTCACGTCTCCTCCAGATCTAAGCTCCAGACTTTGGAACATAGACCTTTCTCCCGTCATATGTCACGAGCATCCAGAGTCCAGGTACCATGACTGGCGTCCTGACCTTGCTGCTAAGAACATCTGCAATGGGAATTATTTTACTCTTAGGTACCCAGATCTTCTTGGGTCCTTTAGGGTTAGTTGTTCTGAAGGTTCGTCTAAACTTCTGTTTTTCAACATAAGGTTTATTCTGACTAGCCTCAGATTTAAACACATGAATGTTCTTTTCAGAACGAGTGTGTTTAATATCATTCAAGTGACCAAATTTAAAGTGAGAATATAGAGGGGTCCTCTTGATGATCAGTTTATCAACAGGTTTTGGATTTAAATCCTTTCCAGAGGAAGATTTATATCCAATTCCACTTCTGTTAGTTCTGCTAACTCCATAGATCATAGAAGCCATTTTGCTTCTGTCTATGCTTTTAGCAAGAAACCTCTGAAAGCTGTAGTCATATTTTTCCAAAACATTTTTGTCTTCAGACTCAGTTTCAGACTCAGAATTTTGTTGAGCTAATTCAAAATCATTTTTCATTTTTAAATTCTTTTCATTTAGCTCAGCTATTTCTGATTTGAGAATATTATTCTCAGATACAAGATTGCTTTGACGCTTCCTGTATTTGAGTTTAATATTGTTATAGCACTTCAGAAGTTCTGATAACACTTTGATAAGTTCATCTTTAGTGAGTTTAGCCATTACCTCTTCAGCGTTAGAGTCAGATTCAGAGTCAGATTCAGATCCTGAAGTTCCTACCTCTGGATCTTTTATATCTGCCATCAATGCCACGTTGGCACATTCCTCTTCTGACCCAGATTCAGATTCAGATTCATCTGAATCATCCCAGGTATCCATCAGAACCTTTTTCTTCTTATCAAATTTTCTTTTGGGCTTTTCTTTCAGAAGCTTTGGACATTCACTTTTGTAATGCCCAGGTTCTTTACATTCGTAGCAAACAACTTCTTTCTTGCCAGATCTTCTGTGTCCAGAAGATTCTTTCCTTTGATCAGGCTTCCTGAAGTTTTTAAACTTCTTTCCTTTGTGCTTCCAGAGTTTGTTTATTCTTCTGGAGAGCATGGATAGTTCATCTTCATCTTCAGATGAAGACTCTTCAGAGCTTTCCTCTATAACCTGCAATGCTTTAGCAGATTTGTTAGGTTTTAGAGCAATTGATTTACCTTTCTTTTGAGGTTCATCTTCCTCAAGTTCAATTTCATGGCTCCTTAATGAGCTGATTAACTACTCCAGAGAGATTTTGTTCAGATCTTTAGCCATCTTCAGCGCAGTGACCATAGGTCTCCATCTGGTAGGTAGACTCCTGATGATCTTCTTCACATGATCAGCAGTAGAATATCCTTTATCTAGAACCTTTAGTCCAGCTGTAAGTATTTGGAATCTGGAGAACATGGCTTCAACAGATTCTGCTTCCTCCATCTTGAAAGCTTCATACTTCTGAATTAGAGCCAGAGCCTTTGTTTCCTTGACTTGAGAATTTCCCTCATGTGTCATCTCTAGAGACTCAAAAATATCACAAGCAGTTTCTCTATTTGTGATTTTCTCATACTCAGTATGAGATATAGCATTTAACAAGATTGTTCTTGCCTTGTGATGATTTCTAAATTCCTTCTTCTGAACTTCAGTCATAGATTTTCTTTCAATTTTCTTGCCATCCCCACCAGTAGGATGAACATACCCATCTATGACCAAGTCCCATAGATCAGCATCATAACCCAGGAAAAAACTTTCAATCCTGTCCTTCTAGTAATCAAATTTTTCCCCACCAAACATAGGAGGTTTAGTATTGATTATGTCCCTCTCTTCATATTTGTTGTCAGCCATAATCACAACCAAATATAAGTATCAAAGTATTTCTTCTTGGATATTTTCTGTCACGGTGAAGTGATAACACACACAGAACCGGAGCTCTGATGCCAACTGAAGGTGAGAAAATACTTAGAAGGGGGGGTTGAATAAGTATCTAAAAAACTTTGAATAATAAAAACACAAAGATTTTTATCCTGGTTTGTTAAACTTAACTACTCCAATCCTCCCTTATCAAGAGTGATTTGCCTTTCTCAAACAAGGACTTAATCCACTATTAAATCAACTGATTACAATAGCTACCACTAAGAACAATTGTTCAAAGTCTTCTTAAGAACTACTGATCCCAACTGGATCTTCTTAAGGAACTATTACAATGAAATGTAAGAATTAAACAAGTGTTTGAATATGCTTCTAACAAGCTCTATCACAACTGCGATGTTACACTTAAGGTTGAAGAACAGAGAAAAATAATATTCAACAAAGAGAATGATTTGAGAGCTTTGTAGGATCTTTCTTTTTAATGAATCAGCGTAGTTCTATGTTGAAGAAGATGGGGAAGACTTGCTTTTATATGTGCACAGTGATCCACAAAGTCTTTGATGTTGGAGGTTGTGTCCTGAAAAGGCTGGAGCCTTTTTGTCTTCACATCACAGAATCTTTCATGAAGAAGGAATGCACAGAGAAATGCTTTTTGTCTGTGTTCTTGTGTCATGCATGAAAGAGGAAAGAGTCGTTGAGGCATTTCAACAGAAAACTTTAAATTCTTCTTCAACTGATATTTTTACTTCAGCAATTACGCATCAGAGTCTAGGTGTCCAGAGTCTTGGATGTCCATCAGAATTTGCTGAGTCAGAGTGTTGCAGCAAGAGTGCTTTAGCGTGTAGTTTCATCAACGCAGAGTTTCATGAATCAGATCCTCAGTACATGCAGTACTCTCAGAGTCTTCTGAAAAACTCTGCTTCTTAACTCTCATTCAAAGTCTTCAATATTTTATAGTCTTCAGATCTTTCAGATTCTTCTGCTTCAGATATTCAGAGTCTTCTGACGCTGTATCTTTAGATCCTTCTAGAGATAGTGCTTCAGAATCTTCAGATGCTTCTGCTTCAGATCCTTTAGAGCTTCTGCTTCAGATCTTCAGAGTCTTCTGACGTTGTATCTTCAGATCCTTCTGGAGTTAGTGCTTCAGAATCTTCAGATGCTTCTGCTTCAAATCCTTTAGAGCTTCTGCTTCAGATCCTTCTGTAGGCAGCGCTCATAATCTATTGTAGACAGCATTCAGATTTTTCTATAAGATGCTTCTGCTCCTTCAGATCCTTCCATAGATCCATGTTCAGATAAATTTGCTTTCCAGAATATATATTCTTCAATATCTGCATCAAACATATTTAAACAATTTTTACAGTATATAATTCTTAAATACAAAATTTCATATTAGTTATCATCAAAACATAGAGATATTACTAAGCAACAATCTGTGTTCTTACAATTATGAATATGTTATGATACCGTTCAGAGTGTCCAATGTGTCAGGCGTATTCATGAAGTACATGAATCTTATCTTCCATGCCTACTTAGATCAGTTTATTGTAGTCTTTATTGACGGCATTTTTATTTACTCCAAGTCAGAAAGGGATCATTCATAACATCTGAGAGTTGCGTTGTAAGTGTTAAAATATAATAAGTTATTTGCAAAGCTTTCAAAATGTGAGTTCTGGTCGCATGATGTGAGTTTTTTGGGACATGTTATCTTTAGTGATGGCATAGCAGTGGATCCATCCAAAGTGAGTGTTGCACTTCAATGGGAACCTCTGAAATCAGTGATAGAGATTAGGAGTTTCTTGGGTTTAGCAGGTTATTACCGCAGGTTCATCGAAGGGTTTTCTAATTTAGCCCTTCCTCTGACTCAGTTAACTAGAAAAGGTCAGACCTTAGTATGGGATATCTTGTGTGAAGACAATTTTAGAGAATTGAATAGGAGGTTGACTACAGTGCCATTGTTGATTCTACCAAATCCAAATGAACTTTTTGTGATGTATTGTGATGCGTCTAAGATGAGATTAGGTGAGGTATTAATGCAAGAGGGTAAGGTCGTGGCTTATGCCACACGATAATTGAAGGTACATAAGAGGAAGTATCCTACTCATGATCTTGAGTTAGCTGTAGTGGTTTTTGTGTTGAAAATTTAGAGACATTACTTGTACGGATCAAGGTTTGAAGTGTTCAGTGATCATAAAAGCCTGAAATATTTATTTGACCAGAAAGAATTGAATATGAGACAGAGAAGGTGGTTAGAGTTCATGAAGGACTACAATTTTAGCTTGAGTTACCATCCGGGTAAAGCTAATGTCGTGGCGGACGCTTTGAGTCGGAAGACGATTCACATGTCGACATTATTGTTTAAGGAGTTGGACTTGATTAAACAATTTAGAGACTTGAGTATGGTTTGTGAAATGACTCCTGAGAGTGTGTTGTTAGGTATGCTAAAGGTTAATAATGACTTCCTTAATAAAGTTAGAGAGATTCAAAAACTTGATTTGAAGCTCGTAGATTTGATGACCACAGGAGGGTCAGATACATATGGTGACTTCAAGGTAGATGATTTCGGTGTGTTGAGATTTCGGGGCAGAATTTGTGTGTTGGATACTCCTGAGCTAAGAAAAATGATCTTGGAGGAGAACCATATGAGTAGCCTGAGTATTCACCCAGAAGCTACGAAAATGTATCAGGACCTTAAGAAAATATTTTGGTGTCCAGGTATGAAGAAAGATGTAGCTCGATTTGTGTATGCTTGTTTGACTTGCCAGAAGTCAAAAGTGGAACACCAAAAACCTTTCGAATTGATGCAACCAATGGAAATACCAGAGTGAAAATGGGATAGTATTGTGATGGACTTTGTGACTGGGTTACCGAAAACGGCGAGAGGCTTTGATGTTACTTGGGTGATTATAGATAGACTGACAAAATCGGCATATTTTATACCGATTAACATCAGTTTTCTTTGTCTAAGTTAGAAGACATTTATATCAAAATAATAGTGAAGTTTGCACGGGGTCCTGTCGAGCATAGTGTCTGACAAAGTCCCGAGGTTTACTTCTGGATTTTGGAAGAGCTTTTAGGAGGCTTTCGGTTCTAGTTTGAAATCGAGTTCTGCTTATCATCCAAAGACAGATGGACAATCTGATAGGACTATTCAATCATTGGAAGACTTATTGAAGGCTTGTATACTCGAGAAGGGAGGTGCTTGGGATACCCATTTACCGTTGGTCGAACTTACATGTAATAACAGTTAGCATTCTATTATTGGAATGGTATCTTTTGAAGCGTTGTATGGTAGAAAGTGTAGGACACATCTATGTTGGTATGAGTCGAGTGAGAGCATTGTCCTTGGACCCGAGATTGTGCAACAGACTATTGAGATAATCTAGATGATCAGAGAAAAGATGAAAGCATCCTAGAGTAGACAAAAAAGATATCATGATAATATGAGGAAATACTTGGAATTCAGTGAGGGCGACCATGTATTTCTAAGGGTCAATCATGTGACCTGTGTTGGTCGTGCACTGAAATCGAAGAAGTTGGATCCTAGGTTCATTGGACCATATCAGACTTTGCATGGAGTTGGAGTCGTTTCATATAAAGTGGCGCTGCCACCCAAACTTTCGAATTTGCATGATGTGTTTCCCGTGACGCAACTTCAAAAGTACATTCCTAATCTGTCCCGTGTTCTTTAGAGGGATGAAGTGCAGATTCAGGATAATCTTACCGTGGAGACGATACCGATAAGGATTGAGGATCGCAAGATGAAACAGTTAAAAGACAAAGACATTCCTTTAGTGAGAGTAGCTTGGGGAGGAGCTGCTGGATGAAGTATGACCTGGGAATTGGAGAGCAAGATGCGAGAGTCGTATCTGGAATTGCTCTCATCATGTATATTTTCTAGGATGAAAATATTTTAAGTAGGGGAGGGTTGTAACACACAATTTAAATATTTAGTCATTTTGTGATTTTATTCGTTTAATTGTTTTGGCATTGGCTGGTTAAAGGTATGTGTGTAAGGGTGAGTGTGAGGACTTAGTGTAATGAGTTAATTAAAATTAGATCTTAGAATAATATTATAATAATGATGATATGAATGATGAGATATTCTATTATTATTAGTGATAATTATTATTAATATTATTATGATTATCATTATTATTGAAAATAGGGAAATAAACCATAATTAGGAAGGAGTGGTAGAGAGGTTACAGAAAGTCAATTTACATGTGAAAAGAGAAAGGAGGGAAGAAAGAAGGAGAGTTACGACAAGAGGTGATCAAGATTTTCTATCATTGTTAGAGAGATCAAGCTTGGAAATTAAGGTAAGGGGGAGAATGGGTTCTTTAATGGTGATTATGACATGAGAGGGTAGTGAGGGTTCCCCTCTTATGATTATTGACCTTAAGAATATCGAGGTCAATATTGATAATGAAGACCAAGCGTTGTTGTTGTTGTGTTCTTTACCTAAGTCTCATGCTCACTTCAATGAAACTCTCTTGTATAGAAGAGAGTCATTGAACTTTGAAGATGTTCAATCTGCCTTGTACTCTAAGGATTTGAGCAAACGAAAGGAGCATAAGTCATCTTCTGTTGGTGAAAGTTTGTTCGTTAAGGGGAAATTCTTTAAGAAAGATAGTAGGTTTGGGAAGAAGAAGGGTAAATTTCTATATAATTCTTATGGTGGTAATGTTCATACTATTAGGTGTTATCACTGTAAGAAGAAAGGTCATACAAGAAAAGTATGCCCTGATCAACTGAACAATCATGGTGGAAAGGATAATGGTAATGCAGCCATTGTGCCAGATGGTTATGAATCAATTAATGTCCTGGTGGTTTCAAGAAATGACTCTAGCAAGGAGTGGATTATGGATTCAGGGTGTACTTGACACAAAGATGTGTTTGGGGAATTATGTGATCAAGATGGTGTATTAGTACTGCTGGGAAATAACAAAGCTTGCAAAATTATAAGTATTGGATATGTGAGATTCAAGCTCCATAATGAGTCAATAAGGTTATTGATTGATGTTAGGTATATGTCATACTCCAAATTTTACCCTTTTATTTTTTATTTTATTATTTTTAAAATTCTGATTAACTTAATAAATTACCTTTTTTTTTTAAACTAATAATAATTTAATTAAATTTTTTTTATAACTTTACTAATGTTGTTTTATTAACCTTTTTCTATTTAGTTTATTTATTTAAATCATTTTTTTTACTAACTTTTAGGATTTAGATTAAAATTTAACTTTTTCTTTTCTTTTCTTCAAGAGTAAATTTTTTTAAGATATTAAAATATAATATTTTTTAATTTATTTCTAACACTTCTTTTTAAAATCAAAAATAAACCTAACTCTTTTTTTTAATTTTATTTTTATTAAATTAACACCTTTCTTTTTGAAATTAATTTTTTTTTTAAAATTCTAATCCCTTTTTCTTTCTTTTTTTTAAAATTAAAATCTAACTTCCTTTTAAAATTAAATTCTAACAGTTTTAAAAATAATTCTAACATTTTTTTTAACTCAACATTCAAATTTTATATTTTATTTTAAATTCTAACTCAATTTTTTAAACTTAAAATTCTAACTCTTTTTTTTTTTAACTTAAAAACTGTAATTTCTTTTTATTTTTAAAAAACACTAACTTATTTATTTATTTATTTATTTTAAAACTTAAAACTTAAAACTCTTTTTTTTTAAACTTGAAACTCTAACTTTCATTGCTAACATTTTTGAATTTAATTTACAACATTCTTTTAATAAAAAATCCCAACACTTTTTTAATCAAATCCAATCATAATAAATCACAGATGGAGTTAAATCAAATCAATTATATCATATCATCATCCTAAGAAAATTAGATCCAAATATCACTTTTTAATCAAATCCAATCATAATAAATCACAGATGGAGTTAAATCAAATCAATTAGATGATATCATCATCCTAAGAAAATTAGATCCAAATATCAGCATCACCATTATTGAATTAAATCTAAAATCACCACAAAAATCCATTCAAATCAAATCTGAGATTAAAAAAGATTGAGATATTCAAATCAAATCTGAGATTGAAAAAGATTGAGATATTCAAATTAAATCCAAGATTTAAAAATCAACTATAAAAAGGACCCTCAATTACGGTCTTCATCAAAAATCATCATCTGCGGTCAAAACCCCATAGCCTCAGAAACCACGAAAGCCATCAACTGTAAAACCATCAAAAGAAAAATCTGTCCACCATCACCGTCATCACAAACCCGTCGCAAACTCAGACCCGACCCTTTTCCTTTATTTATATTTTTTATTTTTATTTTATTTATTTTATTTATTCTAACTAAACAGAAACCTTTTTCTTAAAATTAAATTTATTTATTTTTTATAAAAAAAAAACAAATTACTAACCTTTTCTTTTGTAATTAACACCAACACTTTTTTAAATAATTAAAATTAACTCTTCTTTTTTTTAAAATCTAAACTTTTTTAAAGTTAACATCTTTTTTTTAAACCAACACTCTTTTTTAAAATTAATTATTAACTTTTTTTTAAAATAAAAATTCTAACACTTCTCTTTTTAAAATTAAATCTTTTTCTAACTTTTTTTAAAATTAAATCTTTTTTTAACCTTTTTAAAATTAAATCTAACTTTTTAAAAATTAAATATAACTTAATTAAAAATAATTTCTAACTTTTTAAAAAACTAAATCTAATCTCTTTTAGAAAATAAAATTCTAATTTTTTTAAATAATTAAATTAAAATCTCACTTTTTTTTAAAAAAATAACATCAACTTTTCTTTAAAATTCTAACTTCTTTTAAAATAGCTCTAACCTCTTTTATCTTCAAAAATTCTAACTTTTTTTTTTACTTATTAAATTTCTTTTTTTTATTCAAACATTTCTCTTAATTTAATCCTAATCTAATTTTCTTTTTTTTATCATTAAAATTCTAACTTTTCTAAATTTCACCAAAAATCCTAATCCATTCTAACTCCTTTTCAATTATGTGAATTTTCAATTCCTCAAAATAATTAACCACCTAACTTCTAAATTCATCAATCCCTTAATCATTCCCGATTGTCCATGAACATGTTTACTAACCTTTTATTTTTGTATTTATTTTATTCTTGTACATTATCTGACATTATCATCACTATTCACATTCCTATCCTTATCCCTTGTATATTATTTCAACATTTTTATTGTTTATTGATTTTCCACTGTTTTTTATTTTCTCCGTTAATTCTCTTTCCAAAGGATTAGGTCTAGCAGTTTGACCGCCGAGTCAATAACCATAAACTTTGAACATCTCAAACCCTAATTTCATAGGCATCCCGCCGTGGACAATTTTACCCTTTACCCTAGCATTAGGTTGAAGAGTCGTCGTACTCTGTTTTAGGGTTTCCCGCCGTGGAATTCCTAATTTAACCTTATTTTAATTAACAGTTCAACATAGAGATTGGAGTTTCCGTACTCCACATAAGTTTGTCCTTAAGATACGTTTATTCCCCATTGAAACCTTAACCACCGTCAAGAAGTTTCTAACCTCCCTTTCGAGGGGAACTACAATTACTCTGATTCTATTCCCGTCAGAATATGTAGGCACAAGATGCGATGTCTTGCCGAGTAAACTTAGAATTAACCCTTTAGGTCTTTTCTTTAATCCCTTTGTATATACCTTAAGTAAATAATCAAGTAAATGGTAAAAATGAACAAAAGGTTTCTGTAGAGTACTACAGAATTTTAGGATGCTAGTACCTTCCCTAAGCTTAACCAACCCCCGAATCCTAGGTCTCTCCCCACATTGTTCTTACGATGCAAAAATAGGTTTTCCCTCTTTTGACCTTTTCCTTCGGATAAATCAAAGAGCGGTTGTGAATTGAGTTATGATTCAAATTAATTAATAATTTGATATCATATTTCCACTGCAACAGTATGTACTTGATCTTAAGAGGAAATTGATTTCTCTTGGTGAATTTGACAAGAAAGGATATGTTTTCAAAGGAGAGAAAATCCTTCTAAAGGTAATGAAGGGGCTGAAGGAAGTCTTGAGAGGCATGAAGAAACAAGGCTTGTATACCCTTGAGAATGAAGTTGTAAGTGGTTCAGAAGGTGTGGCATCCATGAAACCTGTGTCGAAGACTGAGCTACGACACAAGAGACTTGATCATGTCAGTGAAAGAGGCCTGGTCAAATTGTCGAAACAAAATCTGTCAGGTGGTGACAAGGTCAAAAAAATTGGATTTTTGTGAACCTTGTGTATTTGGTAAATCCCGTAGGACGAAGTTTAACAAATGTAAACAAATAACACATGGATCCCTTGATTACATTCATGCTAATCTTTGGGGGCCTACAAGGAATCCTTCATACTCAGGTGCAAATTATTTTCTATCCATAGTTAATGATTATTCTAGAAATTTATGGGCATTCATCCAAAAGACTAAGGATGAAACTGTTGAAAAGTTCAAAATTTGGAAAACTCTGGTTGAAAACCAAACTGACAAGAAGTCAAGAGGTTGAGGATCGACAATGGTCTTGAATTTTGCAATGAGACTTTCTATAACTATTATATTGTGTATGGTATTCCAAGGCACAAAACTACTACAGGGACTCCCCAATAAAATGGTTTGGCTTAAAGGTTTAATTGAACCATTCTAGAAAGAGTGAGGTGCATGTTGGTAAGTGTAGGATTGAAGAAGGTGTTTTGGGCAGAAGTTGTTGCGACTGCAACATACTTGATAAATAGGTGTCCCTCGACAGCCTTGGGAATGAAGACACCTGAAGAAGTCTGTTCGGGACATCCACCTAGTCTCGACATACATAGAGTATTTGGTTGTTTAACCTATGCTCATATTAGGCAAGACAAGGTCAAACCTATAGCTTTGAGATATATGTTTCTTAGATATCCTAAATGAGTCGAAGCTTATAGGTTGTGGTACCTAGAGCCAAGTCACAGGAGTTGTATCACAAGTCGAGACTGAGATGACTTTCAAGAAACTGATGACATTGGTCGAAGTTCGAAGATTTATAAAGAAGAGCTGGAATAGGTAGAGATTCGTGTTGAGGTGGAGTATAGTGATGTTGAATTGCATGACCCAGATGAAGTCGATGAAGAAACATAAGTTGTTGTCGAAGATGAGGAGACTAATAATGACTACCTCTTGACAAGAGATTGGTCGAGAAGAGTCATCAAGTCACCTCGGAGACTTGGTTATCAGGTTTCATAGCTTATTCCTTAATCTCTACAAGTGGCAAGCACTGACAAGCATTAAAGTGGGTTCTTACATCAATGAGTCTCTGATTCGAGTCCTGATTTATGATGGAGCCTGTGGTGATGATAGCAAAGTTAAAATCAAAGGATTTATCGACTCTAATTATGCAGGTTGTATGGATTTTAGAAAATATATTTCTGGATATGTGTTCACTATGTTTGGTACAACAATTAGTTAGAAAGTAACACTTCAAAAGGTTGTTGTCTTATCAACCACTGAAGCAGCGTAGATCGCCCTCACTAAAGTTGTGAAAGAAGCATTGTAGGTTGGAGGTTTTACTAAGGAGATGAAACTTTCAAGGTCGAGTTGTCGCTGTTAAATGTGATAGTCAAAGTGCAATATACATGTCGAAGAGTTCATCCTATCATGAGAGAACCAAGCACATCGATGTAAGGTTGTAATTAGTCAGAGAGATAATCGAGTGTGAAGAAGTCCAAGTGCTGAAGGTTTCAACTGATGACAATGCTATTGATATGATCACCAAGACATTACCAAGTAGCAAGTTTTTCCACTGTATGCAGTTTATAAAGTTGCATGATGAAAACTAGTTTGTTATCTTGTTATAAAGTTTCTTTCAAGGTGGAGATTTGTGCTATTTTGATCGAATTCTAGTGTCGAAAAGGGTAACATCATGGTTCAATAGGAGTTGTGAATGATGTATTCGAAGTCTGTTTGAGCATAATGTCGAAATATATTAACTTGTGATTTAAGTCAGCATGTCGAATTGGACCTTGCTTCTAAGCTCAATTGTTAAGTTAGTTTGTATCTTAAGTTAGCTTAGTAGTCTATAAATAGAATAGTTCTCTCAGCTTGTTGAGAGAGGTTAATTGTTAGTATTCACTTATAATCTTTGACCCCTAATTGAGAAAGTGAATAGAAAAACAGATTTAACCAATTCTTATTTTTCTTCTTCCTTCTTTTCTCTCTTTTGTAAAACATAATAGAGTTTCTTGTGTTTGTTCAAGAAACTCAATCTTTTTCTCATATTTTGATTTGTTCTTGACGACATCAACTCACAACAGAGAGTATCTATATAGCGATATGAAAAATGTTATTCTTACACTACAATCTACACCCACACTGTATTTCATTGTTCATCCATACGGTGAACAGTGAAATATTATTATTATTATTATTATTATTATTATTATATATATATATATATATATATATATATATATATATATATATATATATATATATATATATATATATATATATATATATATATATATATATATATATATATATATATATATATATATCTCAAAAATTATTTTTTTAATTAAATGATACTGTTATAAAATTAAGTAATTTACCAACTTCATAACTTCATTAAGCAACCTTTTATATCGTATTAACCAACTTTATTGACTGCTAAAATAATTTGTAATATTTGGACGTTTATTAACTAACTTTATAATTTCATTAACCAACTTTTTACATTTCATTAACCAACTTTAATTTACTACTAAAAATTATTTTTAATAGCTTGACGTTTATAAACCAAATTCATCACTTCATTAACCAACTTTTAACATTTCATTAACCAACTTTATGAGTTTCTGGTGGATTATATTTAAAGTCACTGTTCACGTATACTGTTTACGGATACTGTTCGCGCACTGTTTATAATTATTTTTTTAAGAAAATATTATTTATCGTATAAATATGGTAAACAGTGTATATAGTGTAAGTATTTGGTGTCAAAAAGGGTGTAGGAATGACATTGCTGATAGAAATATATTCAAAATTTTGATAAATATGTGACGTCAGAGTTTTTTAATCCGAACACTTAACTTTTTGACACTAGTATGGATCAAAGCTAAAGTTATTGTTACATGTATGGTAGTTCCAAAAATCCAAGATTTCAATCTTTCATATTCCTTTTATACAAAAACAACAAAACTTACAAAGGCTGGTAATAAATTAAGAGGGTGATATTATAAATCACCAAAAGAAAACTTTGAACTATGATTTAATATACTTTGAGAGGTGAAGAGATATCACATGGCTGTGGACAGTGAGAGAAAAAAAAAAATATATATATATAACACTATCATACCAAAAAAAAAAATTTAATCAATAAAAAAAGGAAATAATAGAAAATTAAATTTTCATAAAGTCTACTAAACAGAAACTAATTAAAGGAGATGGATAAATAGAAAACTTTCAGTTTCTGAACAAGCGAGACTTCCAATTTAAAAAACCAATCAACACTATCATTCCTTCTGCGTAAGGTCTGAACAAGGACATGCTGCAACTTCTTATAAATAAGAGATTAAATATAACCCAATCAACACTAGCATTCCTTCATAGTCGTTTGAGAGTCAGACTCACAAATCACATTTCTAAAACCATTATTCCAAGCGATATCAAGACCATGAGAAATGACTTGAAACTCAACGTTAATATTAGAGGTGAAACCACAACTTCCTACAAAACATGTAATCCAACCTCCGGAAGAGTTTCTCAAAAGATCACCAAAGTCGTATGACCCAGTATTACCAATGAAAATACCATCTAAATTGACATTTATCATAATCTCTGGAGGAGGATGCCAAGACACAAGTATAGGTGATGATATCTTATAAGAACCATTAAACGCATATTTGGTAGAGTGTAAAAGAGTATTTATTTGGCTAAGAATATTTCAGAGGAACGACCATTGTCTTTGAAAGATTCTTCTTTACGAGATTTTACTACTACAAAACGCGCAAACAACAACGCTCAAGTCACCACGGTTCTTTCAAACACCGTGGTAACATCTCTAAACTCAGGCGCTAACTTTTTATTTTATTTTTTAATTATAAATTGTTAGGGTATAATAACGTTTGACGTTATAACCGATATGATACAATCAATCTTTCATGGGTTCGAACCTCAACGCTCTAAAAAATTTTATTCATTTAACGTTAAGGCGCTCCTTTATTTTTTATTTATTTTTAAATAAATAATAAAAGGGATATTACTACGGTTATTATGAGTAACCGTTGTGATATAATTTTCTATTATTTAAAATATAATTACGATTATTCTTATAAACCGTGACGAAAAGTGATATTTTTTAATATATAAACGAAAGTATTTGTTGCCCAGTTCATAACAGCCGTTTCTCTCTAAAGAAAACCTTAACACAACCCTCTCCTTTCATGAATCTTAACTAATACTGTAACAAGTGAATGACGAAAAGAAGCTTAAAGGATATCTGATGGGAGCAACGTTCGACGCAAACTCCTACGGTGGCGAAGATGGTATGTTCTCCTGCTCTCTTCTTTTTACTCTTCTTCTGGATGTTGTTGATGTTTAAACTTTAGGATTATTGTTTTAGGGTTTTCTTTTAGGGTGTTGTGGAAAACATTATGTTGTTGATGTTTTTGGGTTAAGTTTGAAGTTTGTTGTGTTTCCTTGTAGACACATGGTGATGATGGTGGCAGCAAGCGTATAGTATGGTGATGGTACATATGGTTTTTGTTGCTATGAAAAAAAATGAGAAGTATGAAGTTATTGTATAAACTTCATCCACCTTATATTTTTTCTTCATAGCATCATAAACTAGACGAACTTAATATATCTTGATTTGTTATAGTTCTACGATTATTTTAAATAAGAAGTGCGTTGTTGACTTAATGTATCTTGATTTGTTACAGCCCGACTTAGTGTTTTGTTTCACTAACCTTTTAATGAAAATGCAATCATTTAAATTGACATACAAACTTATAATCTGAAAATTAAGATGTATTTGAAAATCAACCTATATCAATCAATGTTTTCTGAATTACATGCATCTCATTCTGCATATTTTATGTTCTTTAACACATAATATATGCTTCAATGGTCTGTTTTCTTCAATACATCGATATCAATAATTTTACTTTACCTCGTCGTCATCATCACTTATCACCATGATTGTTAAGATAATGATTGTTAGGATGATAATTCATCATAACAATTGGGATGATAAGCGATGATGATGAGGTAAACTATAATAAAAGATATTGATGCATTGAAGGAATTTAACCATTGAACCGTATATGTGTTAAAGAACATAAAATATGCATGATGAGACGCATGCAATTTGGAATACAGTGGTGTGTTTAAGTTGGTTTTCAAGAATAGTTTAATTTTCATATTATATAGTTCTTTGCCAATTTTAATGGTTGTATTTCTTTAATGAGGTGTATGGTAAAACAAGCAACATACATTGGTATATAATAAACTATGGGTACATTCCACAACGGTTTTCTAGATTAACCATGACCTAATGTAATTTGTTTGATGTTGTTCGATTTCAAACCCAGTACCGTATATATCACAACGATTGTTAAGCATAACCATTTTGATATACTACGCGCTTTCTAGAATACAACAAAGGTCCTTGGACCGTGATTATAAGTAGCACATTTACGACAACACTCTACATAACAACGTCTTAATCTGCGTGTGTAATACCCTAATTTTTACCCCTAAGATTTCCCACATCTCATTTTTTGCATCTTCGCATTTCATACCACAAACAAGATCATGATTTGGTTCCTATATCCCTTCCGTCTTTGGGTTTATGCCTTGCAGGGATCACCAAGCATCTGTGTGTTTCTTTATTTGCCTTTATGTCTATGTTTACTAACCTTTAATCAAAATCCAAAAATATGTTTGTTCTTTCTCTTTACTAACTTTTTCAGGAAGATTTGGACCAAAGGAATCAAATACTAGTCCCTCAGCTCAAATGAATTTCATCTGAAAAAAGTCGAAGTTGATCTGCAAACAATTCAAATTCATCTGATCAAGAGTTCTCAAGTTGTGATTGATTTTTATTCAAGAGACTATAAGTTTCATGTGTTTATTTCCATGCCTTCTTTGACAAGCAAAAGTATCGAGTCAGAGCCAACACAATTCAGCCAACAGGGGATTTTTTTAAGTTTTTCAACTGTGCAATCGATTGCGCCATTGAGCCAATCGATTGCACCAAGGCAAAATTGACCAAAATCAACAAATTCAAAATTTGAAGCATTTGGCACCAATTTCATCATTTGAGAATATTCTAGATCACCCAAAAATAATTCACTACCTCGTCACAATTAATTCCCACCATACACCTTCACTAATCACCCTTTGATCTTAAATTTCCCTCCAAATTCAAATTCCAAGCCTAATTTTGATTCCAAACCAAACTCCATTCCACCAAATTCTCCAATCCTAAATACTATAAATAGAGGTCTCATTTCCCTCATTTCTCAAGCTTTTGATAGCTAAAATTACCTTGTCAAACTCTTTCTTGACTTTCAATTTTCTCCAATTACCAAATTCACCAAAGCTCTTTCTCCCTTTGAAAGATTAGTAATTTTATCACTAGAATTTACTAATCTTTGAGATAAACCTTCATTCATTCACTCTTTCATCCTCAATTCTTGTAGATCAAAGCTTTGGAGTGGTGTTTGTGGAGTTTGATTTGAAGAATTTTCAGATTTGAAGTGGTAAACCCTTTTTCCACCATTGTTATGCTTGATCCATCTTCCACACTGTGATCTATTGTTGATCCTTGTTGCTTGATCTTTGGATCTTGCAAATTGTGTTCCATTGGTGCTATTTGCTGTGATTTCACTAGAATTTTCGTGCTCAATTGCATCCTTGATCATGAGATGTTTGAAGAAATGTTTGATCATGGATTTGCCTTGCAAATGTTGTTTTTGCTGCTGTCTGTCAGTGTGCAATCAATTGCACAATGCTGTTTTTATCCAGAATGCTGATTTTTCACTGTGCAATAGATTGTTATATCAGTGCAATCGATTGCACCAGTACAAAATGTGTTTTTTGGCTCTGTTTTGGTTCCACTTCTTCTTCTTTCATTTCCTTTTGGTTTTGGCCTTGAAATACACTTTTAAAGGTCATATTACTCTTTAAATTCATTGGACTTAGGGTGTAGATGAAGTTGGATAAACATTCATCAATTCAAATCTATCTTTAAAGTGAATTGTTCAATTCATTTTAGGTGCTTTGAGTTAATGATATGTTTAGTGCTTTAATCCATCAAGATGAGTGGATGAACTTAAAGATGGAATGATCTTGAACTTGTAATTCATTTTGGCATTCCCTCTCCTCTTCTCTTTTTCTTTTGATCAATGAAAATCTTCGATATCGTTTGAACTTATTTCAAGTTCTTGATGAAGATGAGATCGTTACCTCTTTTCTTTTTGTGCGGTATTGCTTTCGGAGAGTGATCTACATATCACTTCTCTAGCATGCATTAGCACTAACATTGTATTGACCGACCTCAGATAGTCTCGGTTTCTACATAAACCCGATTACGATTGCTTAACATAGCGCTACATTGTCCCGTAATTGGAAAGTGATCATTTGTGGCTCAAACCTATGTTTGAAAGTCCAAGTATGGTTGATTATTTGTCTTAAGTCCATCATCTATGAAGCTTGTTGTTAGGAGGCTTTGGTCTTATCAATCCTCTAATGAGTTTTCATTAACCTTGGTCTAAGTGCAAGAATTAATCACCATTGATCATTTGTTCTAATAACTAACTCACTAACATTTTCATTGTACTAACTTTGTTTATGTTTCCTTCTTGCTCCCTATCTCTCTTTTATCTTTATGCTTATCATCTCATATCATACTTTTGTTTATGCTTCCGTTATTTTTCATTTGTCTGTTGGACACATGTTTATGTTTCCGCCATTTTTCTTTTGTCCACATGGACCATATCTTGTTCAAAGCATTAATAAAGGACTAAACCTCTAAAAAACTTGGTGCTCTTAACTTTGTGGCTATGCTCTTGGACTATTCTTAGACCTTGGACTTCTTGGACTATTCTTGGACCCTTGGACTTAGAATTAGGACATTTTCTCTATGCTTGGAGTATTATGGATCTTTGCCTTTATTTGGCTTGCTTATTGGCTTATGCTTCAAGATGGATGGAATTCTTTTTGCTTGCTATGGAGTGTGCTACAAGTCGGTTAGATCCTTCTTATCTCTAACTTTTATTTTGCTTTCTAGGGTATTCACTTCATCTTCTCCCCTTCTTCAGTTTTCAAAACCTTCTCCCTTTTTCAAAACCTTCTTGCTTTCAAACTTCAAACCGCTTTCACAACAAAACCTTGACTTTTGTCAAGTGCCTTTTTTCAAACTTCATTTTCTTAACTAAATGTCAATCAATTCTAACCATACTTTGACTCTTTTCAAAAAGACATAAAAACATTCAAACTCATTCAATACTTTTGTGCCTTATGCACTTTCTTTCAAAAACTTTTCCATAAGTTTAGACATAAGTCATCTCTTTAAGCGGAATTATTCGCTTGGAAATGACGACTTGTCTTTTCATTTAAAATCAACCATAACAAACCTATTTTGTTATTTGTACCATGAACTACGGAGTTTTGATCTTATATTGCACTTTGTGGGTACGTAGGCATGAGGCGGCAAGTCTCTTCAAACACAAAAATCTAAAAAAAACAATTCTCTTCTCATCTCTCCAATCTTTTTTCAAACAAACCATTTTCAAACCAAAAAGTGTAAATATTTTAAAGGGCTTCTATAGAGTACTATAGACGTTTTGGGTGTTAACACCTTCCCATTACGTAACCAACCCCCTTACCCCGATCTCTGTTTCTTGTTCTTGTTTTAGAACTCTTTGGTTTTGTTCGCTCTTTTTCCTTTCCTTCTTGGATAAAATAAAAGTGCGGTGACGACTCTTGCATTTTTGGAGTTAAGTTAATCAATAGTTTATACTCACAAATATCTCCGCTACAGCGTGATTATATGTATTTTCTAACCGTTGTTAAATGGGTTTTCCGTAGTAGTGTTTCCAAATCATCCAATAACAAATGAAAAACAAAAGGTTATGATTGACGACCGCATTAATTTTCATTCAATTATATATATATATATATATATATATATATATATATATATATATATATATATATATATATATATATATATATATATATATATATATATATATATATATATATATATATATATATATATATATATATATATATATATATATATATATATATATATATATATATATATATATATATATATATATATATATATATATATATATATATATATATATATATATATATATATATATATATATATATATATATATATATATATATATATATATATATATATATATATATATATATATATATATATATATATATATATATATATATATATCATCCTCATAAAAATGAATGTCAGATAGAAAATTGAAAGTGTTTCAAATATGTGGCCTTAGAGCAATCTCTAGCAATAATGTTAAATTATCTTTAACTTAACTTTATGCTTATTACAATTTTTTTACCTTTAACTTAACTTCAAATTTATCATAAAAAATACTATATTGATATCTTAATTTGTATAAAATAAACTGTACATTTCCATCAATTAATGGTGAATTTAACTATTGATATTTTAATGTTTCAGTTAATAATTAAACAAAAATGACTAATGTTATACATTTTAAAAAGTTGAATAATCAATATAATAATTTTTAAATTAAGTAATCAAAATGAATTTTAAATTAAAACTAAAGGCAAAATGAATACATAGGACTATGTGCTCCAGAGAGACTTTTATAAGACTTCAAATGCAGAAAGAATGTATAAACAAAATTGGCAAAAACGGTAAATGAAAGAAAACTGTGAAGTGTAACACCTTAAACAGAGACATACAGAAGTAAATTGAATAAAATTAAAGAAAAACGCTATAAATATCAATAAAATCAAATATTTTTAAGCGATAAAAATACTACTTATGAATTTTACGTACTTAAATCATTGCTTGTTCCTAAGAAATTTATTTCTCATAGAAAAATTAGGACAAAACGACTTTATAGAAAAACCTTGAAGAAATGTATGCATGCGTACTCATTCACATACCAATAAAACTAATCAATATTGTTGCTTTTCAAATCATAATTATTCTTTTACTTATAATATTCTTAATTATTTATTACATTCATTTTACTCTACAATAAACATATACAAGTAATTTTAATAAAAATACAATTAATACTTCCTTAAATTTTACAAGTGATAATTAAAATAAAACAAAAAATTATCATAAAAATTACCATTAAAAAACAACGGATGGAGTATATACTAAGTGTAAGAAATTATTACATAAGAGTAATCCCAACCATCCAACTAGTGAGGCAATTATTAAAGTTATTTCCTACCAAAAGTGAAATATATATATAGAGAGAGAGAGAACGCACGCATAATAAAAAATTACTATAAAAGAATATTATATTTTTATTAAATTAGTGTTATTAATGTGTTAGTATATATATAATGCGCATAATGAAAAATTATTATAAAAAATATTGTACTTTTACTAAATTAGTTTTATTAATGTGTTGAAAAATAGTGTACAGAATAATAATTAAATAACATCATTGAAAAAATAGTAATTATTACTGCATTTAAAAGTGAGAATAATATTTATTAATTTTTTCTTAAAACGATAGTCATTGACGGAGGGTTTAAAAAGTTTTTGAAAAATAGCTTAAAAGTGCTTATCAACCTGGTCTATGTCTCAATAATGCAAGCTAATTTATTACATCTTACGTTTCTAGTTATTAAATGGTCGTTAATACGACGGAAGGCCAATTTGACATTCAGACTATATAGTATATAGCCCGGCCCGGCTATAGGTTTTGACTCTTAAAGGGTGTAGTTTATTCGTTACTATTTCTAGTTCCACAAATTAAATTGTCATCCATCATCATCTCCTTGAAGAACCTTATAAAACTAAGGGTAATGATAATTTGTGCCTTTGGGGCACATGTTAAGTGATAAATATAGTAAAAAATTATTGGAAATTGTGTTTTAAATTTAATACAAGTTATGTTTTAAATTTAATACAAGTTAAACATTAATGATTTTATTGCTTTTTTTAATACTTATTTTCTATTTGTAGATTTCTTAACATGTGCCCCAAGGGCACAAATTAACATTAACTAAAGTAAATTGATTCAATGTACCACAACAACAAAAATATAGTCTAGACTTTTTTTTAAAATAACTTTTATTGTGTTATATATTTTTATTTAAAAAAATTATAAAACTTCAAATAAAAATTTAATTGAAATAGTTGTTTTTAAAATGTTATTTTAAATATTTTTATTATTTTATTGATTTTTTTAATATTAAGATTTTAAAAACTTATTTAAAATTATTTGAAATAGTTTTTTTATAAAATTCGTTTTTTGAGATAATTTTTTTAAATTGCAATTTCGACTATGTTTTGATCTTTAATAATATATGTTTATGTTTCAAAATTAGTTTTTTAAATAAAAATAATAATTGAAAAAACTTGTAACATTTTTTTTAAATTATAATTTTTTTTGAAAATATTAAAAAAAATTATTTAAAAAAAAATAATAACCAGACTCTTAATGGCTTAATTGTGTCATTAAAACACTTGTGTAATTAAGTAAGTGAAGTATAATTAATTGTTTTAAAATCAAATATCTTTTAATAAGTGCCTTAAATTTTAAGGAATTCTTTTACATTTTTAATTGTGATTCTGCTAAGAAAATGTGGGATATTCTTGAGATGATCTATGGAGTTTTTCCTAAATAAAATAACACACAAATACAAGAAGCTGAGATACCCGGTGAGTATGAGATTCATCCTCATAGATGGGAATCAACCATTTGAGGCTATGTTAAAAGTATCTATCAACTATCTAAGAATTAAGAGTTGGCATTACAAATTGGATCCAATCTTCAATTCAAAAGATAGTAATGCATTTGATAAAATTCAAGAAAAATCTAGAAAGAAGGAGATCATCAAGAAAATTAAGAAGTTTATCCAGTTACTCAAAGAAGAAGAAGAAGGTAGATCAAACATACACGGAAGGTCTTCATCATCATCGTCATCTTCATCAAGAGGAATGCTCAAAGATAAAAGTGAAATATCAGTCCCCGCATAATCCTTTGAACAAACATTATCAATAGATAAATGATCACCCAATGAGTCATATTCTAATAAAAAGGATGAAGAAGCTTCATATAGTTTAATCCTTGATAAATAAGCTTCATCTAGTAGAATGTTGGACATGCAACACCATACACAAGACGGGAGGAGTGAATTTTGGAGGTTTGAAAAACTTTAGTTTGAAACAAAATCATTTGTAAAATCAGAGTTTGAAAATATTTTGAGTAAATATGCAGCGGAAAACTAAAGAAAAGAAAAAAAATATTATAAAGTAAAGAGTTAATGAAAAAGAAAATAACACTAGAGAACTATATAAGCTCAGTCAATAAGGCCTACTCATGTCCCCAAAAATTATCCTTGAGAGTTTCCACTAAATTTAAGAGTTTTTAAAGAGACTTTCCAATGAACCATTTTATACAAGAAAATGAATATTTCAGGCTAACTTCTAACAAAATAATGAATTGATCTTAAAGCGTTTAGTCTTTAAAAAAATAGAAATTTTCACGGGTTGATCTTGATGGCCCTAGCCGCCATGCTTCGCTGGGTAAGCTGCTCATCTTCGACCAGCGAGCAACCCCTTTCTTCACCATGATGTACCTTAGCCTTAAAGTTTCCTTAGCCTTAAAGTACTTTTGGCTTCCTGAGCTCGTTGGGCATGCCTATGATCATGGCTTAGCAAGCCTATCTTTGCAGGAAATTGCTTTGGCTAGACCTTTGTGCTTTGTCTTGTGGGTTTCCAATCCTTTTTTTCTTGTTTTGGATTAATACATACTAGAAAAGTTCAAACAATTGTTTTATTACTTTTTAATAAATAAATTAAGTTTTTTTAATATAAATTGCTTGTAAAATAAGTTAATAAGTGCCTACTTATTTTACGTAAATTTGTAACTTATCAACTCACCTCAACTTATATTTTTATTTATCCTCAAACAAAATCAATTCAAATGGTTTATAAATCTTTTTAATGCATGTTTCATTGAAAGGTTGACTGACTTAGGTCAAGAACTTTTTGAAAATTTTTTTATGACATTGTATTCTTTCAAATGCAAGTTTGTAATCAATGTCATAACTATTCATAAATCATAGCATAAATATAAATCATTTTCTTGATCAAAGTAAGATTCTAAAACATGTTTAGATCAACAATTAATCATTCATCATAATCATGGTAGTATCTTTCAATGGTTAGTGTTTCTCTCATAATTATATGATGCATAAACTATAGAAACACTTTTCATTTCATCTAAGAAGTGTCACAAGATATATCATCATTCATGGATCAC
Source organism: Lathyrus sativus (assembly GCA_963859935.3). Lineage (NCBI taxonomy): Eukaryota > Viridiplantae > Streptophyta > Magnoliopsida > Fabales > Fabaceae > Lathyrus > Lathyrus sativus. The sequence goes on from OZ012741.1 coordinate 536,528,554, forward strand.
TAAGGTGTTTCTTTTGGTTGTAACGTGGATGAACTTATAAAAATTATTGGTTTTTATTTGGATTCAAAAACATGTAGATCAGAGAGCATTATTTATTTGGTAAATCATATCTTTTTTTAAAAAAATCTCTTTCTTTATGTCCACTTTCTTACAACCATTTTATTTTGATGTTTTTTATTTTGTATGCTTGACTTTTGATTTTTGAACTGTCTATGTCAAAGCATTTTCTTTCTCTTCCATTTCACTTGGACCACTTGAATTTTCTTTTTCAAAATATTTCCTTTTCTCCTCAACTTTTGTTTTTGAAATACCATTTCTTTTTTGTGCTCCCTATTCTTATGATAAGGTAGTGAATATTGTTTTTCTTTTAAATTGGTTAAGGTTTGTAAAGTTTGAAAAGAAAAAAAAAAGTTTCGTTTTAAGGCTCAAAGGGGTTTGCTAAAGGATTGACACCACCACAAAATAGGCTTTTAGGTCAAGTAGTTTTTTTTACTCAATAACAAACAATGCCCTGATCATATCCATGACTTTCAAACATATCAAGTGATAGCACGATTGATGCAAAGTTTACAAAGTTAACATGCATGTTGCAACACCCCAAATTTATTTTAATAGTATTAATGTATTTTATATTATTTTTAAATAATTATTTGAAACTTTGGGTGTGTTTATATAATCATGTGTTTATTTACTTATTTTGAATGATGAAATAATTAATCGGAAATAGTGAATATTTTAATTGAATTCATTGAATTTAATTAATTAGTGGGAGTGGTGTAATTTAATTGAATTATAATAATTAATTTAATTAGAATATTATAATATTAAGAGAATATTAGAAGTCGGAGAGTTTTGGAATTAAAATGATATTTAAATAAAATAATAGAACTATTATAGTAGTATTGATTTATTAGAAATAATTAGAAAATAGAAAATAGAGAATAAAGGAGAAAATAAGGCGTGGTGAGTAAAAAGAGGTGTAGGGAGACTTGAATATAAAATAAAGGAAAATTAAGTTAATTGGGGATTTAGAGAAAGTTGGGGGGGGGGGGGGGGGGGAAGTCAGAACACGAGAGAAACAAGAGTTGGAAAAGAGGCAAGCTTGAGAGAGGAAGAAACACCATAAATAAAGCTCGAAATTGTTTCTGAAAATCAGAGGTGGGGGGAATTTGGTTCAAATATGAGTGTTTAATGTCATATAGGATAGAGAAGGTACCTAACTTTCTTCTTCTTCCCTTTCCCTTAATCCATTGATGGAGTTTTTGAGTTTATGGATTTAGAGATGGTTCTACAAACTCTCTAAATCGATATATGTTATTTGTTGCAATTTTATTGTTAATATATGTTTAATCATGTGTGAAATTTTGTATGTCAATTGGGATGAAATTCTGAGTTGTGATTTCTTGTTAATTTGCTTTAAAATGATGAAATTGTTCATTAATTTGTTGGAAATTCACCACTACCTATGAAGAATTTATATCAATCTTGATGAACAAGAGTATTATAGATACACAATACCAATGAAACTTAAAAAAAAATTGTAGAAAAAATAAATTTAGGGTTTGATAAAATATAAAAGAAGATTGTGATTTCTGCAGAGTAAATGTTTGCCCACAAATTGTAAAAAAACGTATTCACTCTACAACTGCGAAATTCTGTGAATCCAAGTTATTACAAGAATACGGGTTTCTCACTCTATTTATAGTTTTAGGTTATCTTGCTTCTTGAGCAAAAACCCAAAACCCAAAAGCCCAAAATATCCAATTTAGCTAACACTACTAAAATAGGTCTAAGTCGAAATCATGTTGAGCAATCTGCTTCGACATTTCGATACACACACATACACACGAGGATAATTTTGACACATCCTTATTTCTGTCGAGCACTACCTACTTCAACACAAGGAATTACATTCTCAACACTCCACCTAATTCATTGTGTCTAAGTTATCTATATTCATCATAACTCTTAGTCTTCTGAACACTTCAACTTGCACTCCCTTCGTTATGATATCTACAATCTGATTCTCAGTTCTACAGTGTTCTAAGTTCATCTTCCCTTTTGCTACCTACTCATGAAGATAGTGGAACCTCATCTCGATGTGCTTGCTTCGTCCATATGCTATCAAATTCTTCTCCAGATTGATAGCAGACATGATGTCGATCTTTATAGTAATTGCTCTATGAATCTTTGTTGTAATCTCTTCGACCAGGTTCACCATTCACTTTGCTTCACATGCACAGAGAGAAGCAGCTATGTACTATACTTTGCACGGTGACAATGCCACTACTGGCTCCTTTCTCGAACTCCAAGCAACTGGTGCACCACATAGCATAAACGCAAAGCTAGTTGTGAGTTTTCTATCCTCAACATTACTACACCAAATTGAGTCGGTGTATTCCACTAACTTGCATTCTTTTCCTTCATCATCTACAGGAAACAAAATGACATAATCGAGAGTTCCTTTCAGATACTTTAGTATCCTCTTCGTCGCTAGGTGTGATACCTTTGACTTCTGCATGAATCAATTTACCATGGATACACTATATGTTAAGTCATGCCTTGTATGACAAAGGAATCTTAGTGACCCAATAAGTCTTATATATTGGGTTGGGTCGACATCAACTTCATCTCAATCTTTCGACAATTGCAATATTGGTTTAGCAGTTGTTGAAGTCGAGTTGCATTCTTCCATCTAAAATCTCTTGAGAATTTCACTTTCATGTCTTTTTTGATGGATCATCAAACTTCTACTACTCTTGTAGAATTTGATGCCAAGGAAATATGAAATGTTACCCATATCAGACATTTCAAATTCCTTACTAAGATCACCTCTGAAGTCTTTAATATTTTTCTTGCAACTGCCTATTATCAAAAAGTCATAGACACAGAGACATAGTATTAACAATTCGCTCTCGCTTCTTCTTACATATACTCCATGCTCAGTTGTACACTTCACAAACTCCTTTTCCCTTATAAAGTTATTTATCTTCTTATTCCAAGCTCTTGGAGCTTGCTTAAGTCCACACAGGGCTTTATGTAGCCTGTATACCTTGCTTTCTTTGTCTTGTTTCACAAACCCAACTGACATTCAGGAATTCACATTTCACATCCATTTAACATATGTGCCAATTGTTAATGTTTGCTAGACCAACAACCAACCTGATTATTTCAATCCTAGCAACAGGTGCAAACATTTCGTCGAAGTCGATTCCTTATTTCTAAAGAAATCCTTTCGCTACAAGTCTTTCCTTGTGTCGAGTTACTTCTCCTTTAGGATTCATATTTACCTTGTATACCCACTTCACATCGATTGCCTTCTTGCCTTGAGGCAATTTGACAAGTGACCAAGTGTTGTTGACTTTGATGGACTCTAGTTCCTCATTGTCATATCCTAATTTTTACCCCTAAGATTATACCTCATTTACATGAAATTTATCATTACATGTATGTGTGTGTATGTGTGTGTGTGTGTGTGTGTGTCTTTACGTATCACTAACCCCTTACAAATATAAGAAATGTATGCTTGCTTGATTTACAAATTAGTTGTGCCTCAAGATGTTCAAGATGATGATTAGCCAGGGATTGGTATGATCTTCAACATCTCAAATATCTCATTCATTCACATTAACAAATAGTCTCTTCTTATCAATAATAAAGTGCAATATTTCCTTGAATCAAGATCAATAAGTCTCAAGTCATCTAGTGCATCTAAATTAGGGTTTTCACCTAATTCAGTCCCTAGGTAGACTTTTGAAGAAGTGTGTGATCCAATACCTCAAAACATGTTTCAAGGACCTCAAATGCACCATAATAGTCTATTCATATGATTTGATTGATCCAAGAAGTTTGGTTTGTGAGGGCAAGTTGTCTCACAACATAGGCCTCCAAGCTTTCGATGATGACAAAGCACAACCATTGGATAGATTAGAAGTATCATGCAATACTTCAACATACTATACCTCTCCTTTACTCGTAAATCATTATACCTAACTGTGATTCATAACTGACTGTGGCAAGATGCACAAAATTGCGAAAGCTGTTATTTTTGCAGGTTTTTAAGCTGTGAGTCGACCATTCAGTCGGCGCATGAAATCTAGCATATCTCACGGCTCAGCGCATGGAAGCAATGCGTCGACCTTACAGTCGACGCATGAAGATTTTGATTTCCCACGGATCAGCGCATGGAGACATGCGTCGACCATGCCAGTCAGCGCATGGAACACAAATTTTGCCACGGCTCAGCGCACGCCGACCCTATGGTCGACCGTTCGCGCGCAGTGAAGGATTTTCTGCTGTTTTTTTAAATTTCAGTTGGTTTGCTGTTTCAGTTATTTCTATAAATAGAAGTTTTGTTCAATTAACACAACTAACAATTAAAATCTTGAGAAAATTGTCAGGGCAAGAAAAGTGAAATAGGTGCAACATTTTTCTTCATCTTCACCATCAAAACAACACACAATTCTGCAATTACACATAATCATTCTTGCTGGGATTTGTGTCTTGTTCAAGGGTGATAAGGTTCGAATCCGTTGATTGAAGATCCGGTTCGGGTGGAAATTTGTAGCAGGTTTTTCTTGCAGAAAACCTTGAAGGTTTTTCCCATCAAGACTCGAAGGTTTTGTGGGCTTTTGTCACAGATTGTTTCATTCAACATTCAAGCAGGTGCGAAGGTAATTGATCAACGGAAGGTTCATCAATTTAGTAGCTGGGCTGTGAAGTGTTGAAGGCTTTTCGGGTTCGATTCGTCGGTGTCTAAGATCAGCCGAGCCAAAGGTTTGAATAACGGAAGGTTATTCGATAAGGAGGCTGGAACCGGAGGTCATTCACAACAAATCGAAGGGCTTGATTCATCTTGAATCAAGGAGCAAGAAGCATTAGCAATCATCAACATCAATAGGGATTGTTTGTATTTTTGCTAATCAACTCTTGTGTAAATTGTTCTTCCAACAGGTGATATCTATTCAATATATCTCAATTCTAGTTATAGAATTGAGGGCAGACGTACCCCAAAGCGAGGACGATTGGGGGAACTGCCTCATCAAATCGTGTGTTCTTTAATTTTCTGCGTTTTCATTTTCAGCTTAAAAAATAAGTGATTCTAGCTTAAGTGATTATTGTCAAATTGTGATACAAATTGAGTAAGGTGTTGAAACCCTGTTTTTGAATACTAATTACAATAAAACATTGTACTAAGGCAATTTTAATCTCTTACTCAACATAAATATCTCTTGAGGTATTTCTGCACACCAACTGTTCGACAAAAGTCCTGAACTAAAATTACCTTATTTTTGCTACAAGTTTTGGTGTGCTTTGTGAATCATTGGAACTAGGAACTCTTACAAGTGAATCATATATTTGATTTGTATAAGGTGTGTGGTGATTTACTCTCAATAATTATCGTCAATTCATTAGCTTTACGCATATCCGGCTTTCCAATAGGAGTTCGTTTAGACTATATTTTCCTCGGCCGCTTTCGCACTTAAAACAAATTTTCAAACCAATTTTAATTGGTAGCGCCGACTCAATTTTTAAAAGGGGTCTATTCAACCCCCCCCCCCCCCCTTCTAGGTCCGTGCCTTAGTCTAACAAGTGGTATCACGAGCTCCGGTTCTCCGGTGCTTCAAATACAACATTGATAGAATAATGGCTAACGAACCAAAAGGGGCGTACAATAGAGCTCCCGTATTTAACGGTGAAAACTATAGCTATTGGAAAGACTGTATGCGGGTGCACATAAACTCCATAGACATAAAAATATGGAACGTTATTCTCAATGGTCCTATTGAAATAACCATGACAAATGAGAATAATGAAGTTGTGCCAAAGCCCGAAGCACAATGGACCGATGACGATGAGCGAAAGTACAATTATGATTGGAAAGCTAAAAACATTCTAATCTCCTCACTAGGTGTAGACGAATACTATCGTGTATCCCATTGCCCTACTTCTAAGACTATGTGGGATGCACTACAAATTGCCCATGAGGGGACAAACGATGTTAAGTTAGCTCGAATCAACACTCTTATACAAGAGTTTGATCTCTTTTTCATGGAGCAAGGGGAAACCATTGCTGACATGCAAAAGAGATTTACTCATCTCATAAATCGATTACATTCACTAGGAAGGCCTATTTCCAATGATCTTGCTACTAATAAAGTCTTGAGATGTCTTAACAGGGAATGGCAGCCGAAAGTGACCGCCATCAAAGAGGCAAATGATCTTACCATATTAGATTTGACTACATTGTTTGGCAAATTACAAGAGCATGAACAGGTACTCTTGAGCCTAGACCAACACGAAAGAAAAGAAAATAAGGACAAAACGAAGGTGAGTGAAAAGAAATCTATAACTCTTAAGGCTTCCTCCTCGAAGTCTCAAGCAAAAGAGAAAAGTGATTATTCCTCAAGCGACGAAGAAGAAGAAGATATGAGCGAAGATATGGGGTTGTTCATTAAACGGTATAACCGTTACGTGAGAAAGAACGACATCCAACATTCCAAGAAGAACTTGGTGAATTTCCAGAAACAATCAAGGTTCTCCAAAGATGAAAATCTAAAAGGCAAAAAGACTATAGGGACGTGCTACAAGTGTGGAAAGCCCGATCACTACAAACCGGACTGTCCAATGAACAAAAAGGGAAAGGAAAAGGAATCATCAAAGTCACACAAGAAATCACAAAGCCTAGGAGAGCATACATAGCTTGGGAAAGCGACAGCGATTCTTCCTCCTTTGATGAAAGCTCTAGTGATGAAGAAGAGTCTGTGAATCTATGCCTCTCTGCTAATCAGAAAAAGAGGAAGAAACAGGTACGTCACTCTAAATATGATAAGTCATCAAATATGTCGCATTCAGAACTACAAACCGCATTTGATGCCTTACACAATGAAGCAATTGAAGCCTTTAAGAAACCTGCTTCTAATAGAAGAATTTTTACTTATCTAGAGCACAAAGTTATAGAGTCCGAAAAGAAATTAGAGGACCTTAAGGCTTCCATTGTGAAAGGCAATGAATCGGATTGTAAGGACAATAGAAATCCTTTCAACTTCGGGTGTGATACTTGTCATATTTGGCAAGGTGAGGTTAGAAACCTTAAGGCCAAATTAAACAAGGCACTTGAGCCAAAGATTACATTTGCTATTGATAAAAAGGATTTTAGAAAAAGCATGATTAACCCATATCAAAAATATGCATATGTAATTAGGGATGAAGCAAGTGAAAGTGATTCTAACGTCGATTTTGTATGCCTATATTGTTGCAAGAAAGGCCACTCCATTGGTAAATGTCGATTTAGGAGATTTCTTGTTCCTAAAGGCATCTACCAATGGTTGCCCAAACGCAACCCTTTTGTCGCTAACCTATTAGGACCCAATATGCCATTGGGTACCTCCCTGTGCTAATTATGTTTTGACAGGTGAAATGTGTTGAGACCACCGAGAGAAGATGGGTTCTCGACAGTGGGTGCTCAAGGCACATGTCTGGAGACATATCCTTATTCATAGACTTTGTGGCTAAGAAGAAAGTGTATGTAACGTATGGTGATAACAACCGCGGAGCGATACTAGGTAAAGGTAGCATAGGTAATCCCTCCTCTACTACAATTTCCGATGTGTTGCTTGTCGAAAACCTTAAACATAATCTGCTTAGCATTAGCCAATTATGCGACAAAGGTTACAATGTATACTTTTCAAAAGATTGCTGCAAAATTGTGCATGAAAATGATAAGAAGAATATGTTTATTGGTTTTAGAGTAAACAACGTATATATGCTTGACTTAAATGAAGTATCTTCAACAAGCGATAAATGCCTCATAACTATGAGTGAAGACTCATGGCTATGGCATAGGCGCTTAGCGCATGTTAACTTTGACTTACTCAATAAGGTTGTCTCAAAAGACCTAGTCTTAGGACTTCTCAAAATAAAGTTCACCAAGGATCACCTTTGTGATGCTTGTCAAAAAGGGAAACAAACGAGGATCTCATTTAAATCCAAAAAGATAATTTCAACAACGAGACCTCTTGAACTTCTTCATATGGACTTGTTTGGGTCGTCTAGGATCAAAAGTCTAGGAGGAAACTATTACGGGTTCGTAATAGTGGACGACTTCTCTAGGTTTTGTTGGACCATCTTCTTAGTAAGTAAAAGTGATACATTTGCCGCTTTTGAAAAGTTTGCCAAGCTTTCCCAAAATAAGTTGAATACAAACATTGTGTCAATAAGAAGCGACCATGGAGGTGAATTTAAAAACCATCTCTTTGAAGAATATTGCGGTAATCATGGTATCGATCATAACTTCTCGGCTCCACGTACCCCTCAACAAAATGGGGTAGTGGAGCGTAAAAACCGAATTTTGGAAGAATTGGGAAGAACAATGATTAACGAAAGTGGTTTACCGAAGTATTTTTGGGCCGACGCAATTAATATGGCATGTTATGTTTTGAATAGGGTGCTCATCCGCCCCATTCTAAATAAGACTCCGTATGAGCTTTTAAAAGGGCGAAAACCAAATGTTTCTCACTTACATGTTTTTGGTTGCAAATGTTTTGTATTAAACAATGGAAAGGAAAACTTGGGCAAGTTTGATTCAAAGGCCGACGAAGGCATTTTTCTAGGATACTCTCAATCGAGTAAAGCATATAGGATATATAATAAACGATTACTTGTTGTAGAAGAGTCTGTGCATGTTACGTTTGATGAGTCCTATCCGAGAAATGTCGGAAAGGATAATGTTGTTCATGGTGCAGGTACATCCACAGAAGACATACTCAAAGGTGGCGAAACGGGGATTGATCAACCCGATAAAGTCAAAGTTGAGGAGGATAAGGATGCACACCATGAGGTAACTGAGGAAGCTCATCCGCCTACAAACGATGATCTCCCTCAAGCTTGGAAGTCTTCTAAAAATCATCCAATCGATAACATTCTCGGAGACATCACAAAGGGAGTCACTACTCGATCTAAGCTAAGTAATTTTTGTTATCACTTCGCTTTCGTTTCACAAATAGAACGTAAAAACCCTAAAGAAGCCCTACTCGATGAGCACTGGTTTTTATCAATGCAAGAGGAACTGAATCAGTTTAAGAGAAACGAGGTATGGGACCTTGTCCCTCCTCCGCGAGGCCATCGAGTAATCGGCACCCGATGTATGTTTAGGAACAAATTGGACGAAAACGGAGTAATAACCCGTAATAAGGCGCGCTTAGTCGCACAAGGGTATAACCAAGAGGAAGGCATCGACTATGAGGAAACCTATGCGTCGGTTGCCCGACTCGAGGCTATACGCCTTTTACTAGCCTTTGCATGTGCAAAGGATTTTAAGCTATTTCAAATGGATGTCAAAAGTGCATTCCTTAACGGACACATAAATGAAGAAGTATATGTTACTCAACCTCCTGGGTTTGAATCTCATGAATATCCTGATTATGTCTACAAGTTAAAAAGGGATTTATATGGTCTCAAACAAGCTCCCAGAGCTTGGTATGAGCGACTAAGTAAATTTTTACTCAATCAGGGCTATTCAAGAGGAAAGGTTGATACGACACTCTTCATTAAACGTCAAGGAAAGCACTTGATTTTGGTGCAAATTTACGTTGACGATATTATCTTTGGATCTACTAACATGAATCTCGTGAGAGAGTTTTCTGATCTTATGCAGGGTGAATTCAAGATGAGTATGATGGGAAAGCTCACATACTTTCTCGGCTTGCAAATTAAACAACTCCAAGAAGGGACTTTCGTGAGTCAAACAAAGTATTGTTTGGACCTTATCAAGAGATTTGACATGGCAAAATCTAAGGCCATAGACACCCCCATGCCTACATGTGTAAACTTGAATAAAGATGAAAACGGCAAGGACGTAGAGGTAAAAAGGTATAGAGGTATGATTGGATCACTTCTCTATCTCACGGCGTCATGTCCCGATATTATGTTTAGCGTGTGTATGTGCGCAAGATACCATTCATGTCCTAAGGAATCCCACCTAAAAGCTGTTAAATGAATACTTCGATATCTATCTGGTACTCCGAAGTATGGACTGTGGTATTCCAAAGGTAGTGATTGCTCTTTGGTTGGTTACTCCGACTCCGACTTTGCCGGGTGCAAATCGGATAGGAAAAGCACTAGCGGTACGTGTCATCTGTTTTCAAACTCTTTAGTCAGTTGGCATAGCAAGAAGCAAGTTTCAGTTGCTCTATCAACTACCGATGCGGAATACGTTGCCGCCGGTAGTTGTTGTGCTCAAATCCTGTGGATTAAGCAACAATTATTGGACTTCAATCTTAAACTTGAACGTATTCTGATTCTATGTGACAATACCAGTGCTATTAACCTTACCAAAAACCCGATATTGCATTCTCGCACTAAACATATCGAAATTCGACACCATTTTCTTCGGGACCATGTAGAGAAAGGTGATGTTGTATTTGAACATGTTGATACTAAGAATCAAGTAGCGGATATTTTCACAAAGCCGCTAGCCACGAAACCTTTCTTTCATATTCGCCGAGAACTTGGCATTCTCGACATTTCGGAGCGGAATTCATAAATTGCTTATTCTATCTTATTTCATTTAAAACCATATTTTTGTACTTCTAACAAATTGACGGTCTTGCAAGTACAAGTATATTGTTTTATCAAGCTTATTCGACACTAAGGTGATATTGTTCCACTTCTCTCTCTCTCTCAAATAACTCTTTTGATCACAAAGCGTATCGTTTAAACTGCGTTGAATGTGTATGACATCTGCTGTGTGTATTTATGTCTCTGGTTGAACATTTATGTCATGGCATTATTGTTTGCATAGCTTGCACCACTACATATGATAAAAGGCAAAAATCTGCAATTTTTTGTATCTTGAGTCGACCATATCAGGGCAGAGGTCGACGCACTCTGTTCAAATTTTGTATTTGTTGAAAAACTTACAGTATGCGTCGACGCATGCAGAGCTATGGTCGACGACTCGCTCGAAAATTCAGTTTTATTCTTGCCTGACGTTCCATATTCCTCATTTAAGGCAGTTACACATGCATTCAATCATATTCCTAGGGAGCTGCATCTACTACCTCCACTATTCATCTTTGTCTCTTCCACTCTCCAACAAACCCTAAGTCTCATTTAAAAGGGGAAATCATTTTCTGGACACACAAAACCTCTCATTTTAAAATCCTCTCTCTATTCACATTACCCATTACCCATGGCTTCCTCTTCTCACAGACCCACCAGAAAGAGGTCAAGAGGATCAACATCTGCCTCAGTACCCATTACCGCCGAATCACTTGTTCATCCATCCCTTCGTGAAAACTTCAACAAGGATATTGGTCAAAGGAAGGTGGTATGACAACATGCATTCTACGAACTTGTCGCCGAACGCATGCATCTTGGAGAAATCATGAACTATCTCACATATCACGATATTGAGAAATTTCTTGAATGCAATGCCAAGTACAGTGAAGACCTGGTACGTGTTTCTACACTGGTCTCAATGATAAATTTCATGGTGAAAATTTCCACTCCGATATCGGACCCACTAAGGTATCTCTTAACTCTAAAATTTGGAACAAATATTTTGACATGATTGTGGAGGATAATGAACCTCCTCTAGCTGACGTAACTGATTCACACACAATTGAGGGTTATGAGTTTAACACTGCACTGAACGTTATGCTCAAGCGACCCTATCCTACCCACATTGTGAACAGTGCTGCTTTTCCACGATCTGTCACTTCCGGAAAACTCAAAACTTCAGCAAGAATTCTTCAGTGGATCGTGGCGTGCATTCTGCGGCCCAAACAGGGTGGGCTATCAAGAGTAGAACAGGCAGAAGTCCATCTCATACATATCCTGGGTCACGGAATCAAAATCAACTGGCCCTATTACATTGCGAGTCGGATGTATGAATTACGTGACTCCAGACGAGGCACGACACTTGCCTATGGATCGTTCATCCAAGAGGTTCTAAATTCTGCAGGTGTGAATTACCCTTCCTTTTCATATACTTCCATTTCCTCTGACAAAGAATTCAGTCCAAAAGTTTTCTCAATGATGGGATACGTCTGGATTCGCAAATACCAAAAGCACCAATTCTATCGCCGCTCAAATGTGGCTCAGTCCGACTCATCAAGTGAAGAAAGTGCAGATGAGTCCGAAGGTGAAGAAGGTGAAGAAAATGAAGAAAGTTCAGATGAAAGTGAAGAAGAACAAGAACAGGATACACAGGCGGCTGACGCACCGCAACTAGACCAAGCGGATAATATAGAACGTCAAACATATGAGCCTTCCGACAACTATCAAGAGGCGCCACAAAATGAAAATCTCAATAATGTCTGGACTCCTTACACAGGTCAACATGAAACTGAAGATGAGGAAAATAATCAAGGCTGGGGTGAATGGCAATACACCGGGTGGACCACCTTTGGAAGATTTTATCAGCCCTATCAACCGAGTTCTGAAGCACCTCCTTCTCCTCAGCAACCATCCAACAACTCCGACATTTTGGAAATGATGCAGTCCATGCAATTAGACCAACGAAACTTCATGACTACTATGCAAGAGCAGCAGCAGAGTTTTATGAAGAATCAGGATGAACGGATGGAACAAATTCGCTCTGAGCTACGTACTCAAAATGAGCGGCTCAGTGGAATTTCCACACAGCTGGATGCTCACTTTGAGATTCTCGTTCACTCCCATCAAGCTGAAGAACGGGAAATTGCTGACAGTCTCGACTTCCTAAACAACATAACTGAAGAATTCACTGATTTGGCTCATCCTCAACGCCATCCCCATTACTATGAGAGGCGTGGTCGTGGCCGTGGACGTGGACGTGGTCGGGGTTATTAGTTTGTATTCGTCTTAAAATTGTCGTTTGTTATTTTGGGTGCATGCATCATAGTTTCTGTTGTTGATTTGGAAGAAAACTCTGTTATGGTGTTTGTTTTTAATTTTTGAATTCTGTCATGACTTTATGTGTTGCTATGTTATGTTTGATCTCCGTTTCTTATCAATATTGTGTATGAATATTGGTGTATGTTTAATTATCATCTGTTGGATATACTGTATGGTTATTCATGATTTTAGGTTAGATATACTGTTAATCCGTCAAGACTTTATAGTTCTCTGTTTCTTTTTGATATTGCCAAAGGGGGAGAAGAGCGCAAACCACAACCGCTATGACTGAAAAAGAAAGGGGGAACGTACAACTCGGTTAAAAACATCGCAGGTTGTGTGCAATAGGTTGTCATCATCAAAAAGGGGGAGAATGTGAGGGCAAGTTGTCTCACAACATAGGCCTCCAAGCTTTCGATGATGACAAAGCACAACCATTGGATAGATTAGAAGTATCATGCAATACTTCAACATGCTATACCTCTCCTTTACTCGTAAATCATTATACCTAACTGTGATTCATAACTGACTGTGGCAAGATGCACAAAATTGCGAAAGCTGTTATTTTTGCAGGTTTTTAAGCTGTGAGTCGACCATTCAGTCGGCGCATGAAATCTAGCATATCTCACGGCTCAGCGCATGGAAGCAATGCGTCAACCTTACAGTCGACGCATGAAGATTTTGATTTCCCACGGATCAGCGCATGGAGACATGCGTCGACCATGCCAGTCAGCGCATGGAACACAAATTTTGCCACGGCTCAGCAAATGCCGACCCTATGGTCGACCGTTCGCGCGCAGTGAAGGATTTTCTGCTGTTTTTTTAAATTTCAGTTGGTTTGCTGTTTCAATTATTTCTATAAATAGAAGTTTTGTTCAATTAACACAACTAACAATTAAAATCTTGAGAAAATTGTCAGGGCAAGAAAAGTGAAATAGGTGCAACATTTTTCTTCATCTTCACAATCAAAACAACACACAATTCTGCAATTACACATAATCATTCTTGCTGGGATTTGTGTCTTGTTCAAGGGTGATAAGGTTAGAATCCGTTGATTGAAGATCCGGTTCGGGTGGAAATTTGTAGCAGGTTTTTCTTGCAGAAAACCTTGAAGGTTTTTCCCATCAAGACTCGAAGGTTTTGTGGGCTTTTGTCACGGATTGTTTCGTTCAACATTCAAGCAGGTGCGAAGGTAATTGATCAACGGAAGGTTCATCAATTTAGTAGCTGGGGCTGTAAAGTGTTGAAGGCTTTCCGGGTTCGATTCGTCGGTGTCTAAGATCAGCCGAGCTAAAGGTTTGAATAACGGAAGGTTATTCGATAAGGAGGCTGGAACCGGAGGTCATTCACAACAAATCGAAGGGCTTGATTCATCTTGAATCAAGGAGCAAGAAGCATTAGCAATCATCAACATCAATAGGGATTGTTTGTATTTTTGCTAATCAACTCTTGTGTAAACTGTTCTTCCAACAGGTGATATCTATTCAATATATCTCAATTCTAGTTATAGAATTGAGGGCAGACGTACCCCAAAGCGAGGACGATTGGGGGAACTGCCTCATCAAATCGTGTGTTCTTTAATTTTTTGCGTTTTCATTTTCAGCTTAAAAAATAAGTGATTCTAGCTTAAGTGATTATTGTCAAATTGTGATACAAATTGAGTAAGGTGTTGAAACCCTGTTCTTGAATACTAATTACAATAAAACATTGTACTAAGGCAATTTCAATCTCTTACTCAACATAAATATCTCTTGAGGTATTTCTGCACACCAACTGTTCGACAAAAGTCCTGAACTAAAATTACCTTATTTTTGCTACAAGTTTTGGTGTGCTTTGTGAATCATTGGAACTAGGAACTCTTACAAGTGAATCATATCTTTGATTTGATTTGTATAAGGTGTGTGGTGATTTACTCTCAGTAATTGTCGTCAATTCATTAACTTTACGCATATCCGGCTTTCCAATAGGAGTTCGTTTAGACTATATTTTCCTCGGCCGCTTCCGCACTTAAAACAAATTTTCAAACCAATTTTAATTGGTAGCGCCGACTCAATTTTTAAAAAGGATCTATTCAACCCCCCCCCCCCCCTTCTAGATCCGTGCCTTAGTCTAACATGGTTCATGAGCAATTGAAGGAAATTAGGACTCGTCTTAAAAAGTCAACTGTTCCTCAAAATCAAAGTTTGACTTTTGAAATTTTTAGTCAAACATGGACTGCTCAAGTTAAATATCATGAAAATATTTTAATTGATCATGATCAATCAAGAAAATCAAATAAAACATCCAAAGATCATAATTTAGGAAAATTAGCGTTTCTTAAATTTTCTAAGTTAAGAAATCCCATGAGTTTTTCCCAACTTATCAAGTTCATAACTTCCTCTACAAGCAACCACTTTCTTTGCTCCAAAGATCAAATTGAAGATATTATTTCATACTTCAACTTTGTCATGGGGGATGGATTCCAAAAAATGCATGAATAAATATATATGAGGCTATGAAGTGAATGATCCATTCACTTTTTAAACCAAAACACTTAGTGAAATTTTCAACAGTTTCTGACTTTGACAAGTAACCAACTTTGCAGACATTTTTCTTCATGATCCAAGATGATTCAAGAAAATTAATCAACATCAAAGTTGTAGTATGTACTCTCATATTTCCAAAGAGTCCAAGGAAAAAGGTTTATCTTACTTGAGCATGAAGTTATGATTTTTCCAAGAGGCATTAATGAAGTTGAATTCAAGACAGCACACAAGTTCAATATCACTTTTGATCACTTTGAAAGCATTACCTATGCACAAGATCAACACAAATCTTGTAGTATCCCATGTGATTTTCAAGATAGTACCAAATTTTCTGAAGTTCTATCCCTTTGCATAGTAGAAAACATCATCCCAACATGAACTTAAGTTTTGTTTTGGTGCATTAAGTGAAATGCCAATTAGTCAAGAAACATATCCATCAAGTCAAGACTTTGGTTTAAGCATCAAGACTAAGTTTCAATCTGAATGATGATGGTCTAAATTTTCAAGATTTAGCCATGCTAGAAAGGAAGCTACTTGTACCTTGGCATTCAAGATAACAGTCGAGGAGGATGAGTTGCTGGTTGAGGCTGGGGTATCTTCTCTACCTTCTTTTGGGTTCCAGTTGTCAAGGTCGATAGTATGAACCTGAAGTGTTGGCTTTTTTCCGAGCTGGCTTTCTTCGCTGGGTAGATCTTCATTTCATGCCCGTTTAACGATCTGCGGTGTTCCATTGATTGAAATTTGCCCTTTGGTAGCCGCTTTGAACATCGCCTTACGGCCTCGATGTCCCCGTGCAGAGTGGCGACATACCCCTTTTTAGTGTAATATTTCATCTTAAGATGAACTGTGGAAGGGACATCAATTAGTTCGACGAGTGTCAGTCTTCCCAGGGTGGATTGGTATAATGAGGGGAAGTCTACGACTAAGAACTGGGTCTTAATCCTTTTGGAAGCATCCTCTTCTTCGAATGTAACTTGGAGCTCCACGTATCCCTAGGGTCTAGTCGTGGCCCCATTGAATCCTTGTAGATCTGACCCTATATATGGGGACATGTTCTTCTGGTCGAGTTTGAGGGCGTGGAATAGGCTAGTGTACATGATGTCCACCAAACAACCCTGATCGACAAGGATTCGAGACGTCAGAAAGTGATTGGATGGGATCGTCCTCGGAATTTTTCGAGTGTTGACAAATGATCTGGACTACAGTTAATAAGTTGTTCGAACTTTCTCTTTACTGATCCTACTGTAAGTTTGTTGTATCTGCCGCAGGAAATAACCATTGTATTAGGGAAGGCCTCCAAGGGGCCGTGCGTAGAAAAATATGCAGGCCCCTCGAACCCGCTCGGGACGAAAAAGTCTTCTGGTTGCGAGATAGACATGGCAACCAGAGGAGGATGGCTAAAAGACGAGGCTCTTGTATCCTTCTTGGATTCCGATGTTTCTCCTCGGGGGGCTTCTCCTTTCTTCCTATACTGCTTTAGATGTCCCTCTTTGATGAGGATTTCAATGGAATCTTTTAAGTGGACGCAGTCTTCTATTACATGGTCGTTGCTGCGGTGGAAGTGACAATATTTTCTTCAGTCGGTATTGCTCTTCGAAGCTTTTGACTTAGGGAATCAGACACCTCCTTGCTTGAATTCAGCGTTGATACATTTAGACAGAATACGCTCGCGAGAAGCGGTCGACAGGGTGTATTCGGTGAATCGACCGACATGACCTTTGTAATCTCGGGGACAATCGTCTCATCACCTGTCTTTGTCTCACCAGGAAGTTTATGCTTCGTCTTTCTTCTACGCTCTGGAACTCTCTTTGTCCCTCGAGTCTCTAGCCTTACACGCGAATTCCTTTTCTTCGTATTGAATATAGGATTGTGCCCGACAAAGAAGTTAGGATAGAGACCGAGAAGGGTTGAGTCTCATTGCCTTGCGGAAGTCGCTTTTTGGCCTCAATCCCTTTTCTAGTAGATACTTTTTCATGTGGTCGGCCGTGCAGATTTCAACCGCTTCCTTAGTGAACCTGTCGATGTAATTGCAAAGAGGTTCGTCCCTACCCTAGATGATACCCTCAAGCGTAGCTTCGGATTTCGGGTGGCGCCTGGAGATAGTAAAGTGTCGGAAAAAATGCTCTTTAAGACTCCGCCATGACGTGATCGAGCCCCGAGGAAGGCTCTTGTACCAAGTCATAACCCCTTTTCTGAGAGTAGTGAGGAATAACCTGCATTTGATCGCTCCAGAGACATTGTGGTAGTGCATCATGGCCTTAATATTTTTTATGTGGTCACCAGGGTGGGTGGTACCATCATAGAGAGCTAAAGGGTGAGGTTTTTCCACCTGCGTAGAATGCGGGTGTCCATGATTTCCTGTTACAGGGGACTGCTTGCGTTGTCTTCGTCGCTCATGCTGGGCGACCTATTGAACGAATAATTGTGTCCTCGACTCCCGCTGCATTGAAGAGAACATTCATGTCGGCTCGGTGCTCTTCGCGAGGCTTTCCTGAAGGCCTGGTCCTTTTGGATACCGAGGAATGCCTGGATTTCTGAGGAGGGGTACGATCGCGCTTTCGGATGGTCTCGTGTCCAGGCTTCTCCAGTTTGAACCGTTCTTTGACAAGGGAGATGCTTCTAGATTCGTCTCGACGACGCTTCTAAAGAGGGGAATGTGATCGGCGAGAGGGGCTAAGGGATCTCCGCGGGGGAGTTTGTTTTCCATTGGTGTTTTCCAGCATGTAGATTTTTTCTCCCTGTTGGAAAAGCAGATAATTGGATTTGTTGAGGGCGGCGATGAGGGCCGTTATGCAAGGGTCAACATCTTGCGGGACGGTGATAGGTTCGTATACATGGTCGGAATTTTGGACATGAGGCTTCACGTTGTCAGGAGATGCTGGTTTTCCATCCTTGTGATGAATTCCTCCGGTGGTAGCTCCGGGAATGAGGGTTTCGCCACAACCAAGAACGGCGACGAGGGAATCTTGCTGGACGTCATTACGGTGGGAGGTCATGTCGATGAAGGTTCAGAGAGATAACTTTGGTCTTTTGTTTGGGATGATTAGGAAATCTTGGTTCAAAAAGACGGGGGAGTTGGTGTTCACACAGACAACGCCACTGATCTGGAGGGATCAGAATGGATCGTCTTGACCTTCAATGTAGGGCATCAACAATGGTTGTAGGAGAGGAGGGGTCGTACTTGTAAGGTACTCTAGTGCTAAAATAAGTGTTTGGGCTAAAGAGAGAAAGCAAGTACAAGTGTTTAGGTATGAACAATAATGATTAGAATACCTGACCCTCTCAAGAGAGAGGGTATTTATAAGATTCCCACCAGCGCAGAGCCAAGGTCTCCCATGTAATCGAAATATCTGGTCGGCTAATGGGGGACTGTCAGGTGAAAGATCTAGCGCGTGATCTTTGACTTGGTCCAACTGTCTCCGTGACTTTCGGAGGGACAGTTGATCGCGTGAACTGTCAAGCGCGTGAGGGACATGTCCCCAATGACTATGTGCTCCAACGACTATATTCTTCCCAACGACTATATTGTGTCCAACGACTATATTGTGTCCTATGTATTGAGTCTGACCTTAAGTTAGACTGAATTGGCCCTTGCCCAGTTGTGGGGCAGGTGTCAGTCCAATCTAATATATATATATATATATATATATATATATATATATATATATATATATATATATATATATATATATATATATATATATATATATATATATATATATATATATATATATATATATATATATATATATAATTACAAAATATAATTGAATTATATTATCATATATAAAATCATAATATTTAAATGTGATGTCAACTTCAAAATATAATTTACTATCGTGAACTGATTAATCTATTCAAATAAAAATGAAATTATTTAATTAAAAATGTTAAAATAAAATTGACTTTTAAATAAGTTTAGCCTATTTTTAAAAAGATTCAGATCTAATTAATTTTCACACTACGATCAAATTTATGAGACAAAAAAATACTCTAGTTTTTTTAATCCATTATTCAGCACAAAATGATTTTTAAAAAATGAGTGAAATTTACAAGAGCAAAAAAAAAAAAAAAAGTGGCTTGCATTTTCAAAGAGTAATTTAAATTTAACCTGAAAAATGAAATTTCCATCACTCCCCCCGCCTAAAATTGAAACTTTCATTTTCGCTTATCGTCACCGTTTAATTAAAATAAAATCCAAATTTTCATAACCAAAATTAAAAAATTTCACCTCCCTCCACCATTCCAATTTCAAAACCAAAGTCCCACCATTAAAGAAAAATATAAATACCCAATATGCCCCACAATCTATCACATCACAGCATCAAATTCTCCTTTCCCAAAATACAATATTTTAATTTTTTTTCATTCCATTTTAATTCTCTACTATGGAATCAAATTCAATCAAATCAACCTCAAGCATACCCAAATCCAATCAAAGCAATAAAGAAAATGTTCCACCAGTTTGCAAGAATAAGATCTCAATTTCTCAAATTGCTCCATCATCATCATCTTTCAAGAGCAAGAACAAGAAAAAGGTGATTCAGCGAAAACTCAAACGAGTTCCTCTTGCTGATATAACCAATCTCTGCAACATTTCTTCTGCATCTTCTTCAACTTCAACTAACTTTACTCTTTCTCACCAGCAACCACTAATTGGAGTCTCGATTTCTTGGAAGGGGACGCCAAAACCTTTCAATCTTGCTTCTAAATCATTGAGGATGGAATTCAGATAGCTATATTTCTGTTTATCATTATTGTATTGCAGTGAAATCGATTCGATTTTGTTTGATTTTAATTCATTTTTATGTAGACTGTATAATTGTAATGATTGAAGGTGTATAGATTCAATTTTGCGATTCATAGTTTACAATTCCAAAATTTGGATTGCATGATGCTGGAGTTTTCGAGGAAAATGTATTGTTAATTACGAATAGAGGCAAATATCGCGTTGTTGTGAAAATATGTGCTAGATCTAAAATTTGAATAAGGACAGTGACACAATAAGTTGCATCTTATTTGTGTGTGTATATATAGTAAAATTATATTTTTTATTTTATTACTATAGATATATATTCACCGACACAGGGAGCACAATTTTAATAGGCACAAAAATTGAAAAATATGTTGGTGTATGCTTTTTTATTTTATTTTAGATTCAATTTTATTTTCTACCAACACTAGAGATTATTTTCATTAATGTTTTTGTTCAATTCTTGATAGGACGTTATATGTGTAGTTGTGTAGTATGTTATGTAAACTCAAGTATGGGCCAACATGTCACAGAAATGGTTTCACATCTCATATTTTAAATTTTGTTTGAATAATTATTAAGTGTATGTATATATTTACATTTTTTTTAATAAGTAAAGAGATTGAAATACGAGAAATATAAGGGGGGTTTCCACCTAAAAATACAAGGGTCCTTAGTCTACAAAGACAGTGACAATAAAAGAAGAAATTGGTATGCCAA